>JAYESA010000007.1:10036994-10594560 GCA_036927795.1 Iris macrosiphon
GGATGATAATTAAGGTAACATTCCTACTAAGAATACAACTAGAATATTGACACATTACTAAGTTTAGAATACCTAATGAACTCTAGCATCCCTTACTTGTAAATTAATTGACCATTATCCCTTGATATATTTATGAATGACTTGAGAGTAGTATAGATACTACTAGGGTTAGTTAAAAATTTAACCATATCGTTTGACCCTAGCATTGAGGAACCAATAGAAATACAAGGTTAAATATTAGGACTAAACCAAACTTGCATAGTGAGATAGTATTAGAGAACTATAAATTTAGATTCTTGTCTTGATATTAGCATAGCAGTACCTTAGAAAACCAAGAAGAATGAACCAATACCTTAGTAAGAGCAAGGGTACCCTACCTTCAGCTTAGTAGGTCCCCTAGAATCTATGATCATCGTTGAGTCATACTTGAGTCTCCATAAGTCACCGACCGTGCCATCTCATACAACTATATACATACTTTTCTATCTTGAGTTAATCCCTCCCTTTATCATAGATCAATTGTAATAGCTCTTTACCAATTAAATTCTATTGAATGATTAGAATATTTTCCTTTATCATACATCGAACACAGAGATTAGCATACCACCTTTCCTTAGGAAACCATGATATTATCAAGAGTCTCTCTATTTTATTTCATATCTTGTTTCTCCGAAACCTTAACGCTTACTTTTTATGCGATGACTATTTTTTTACTTTATCTTTCAATTCGTGCCACCTAACCCTTCTGATTGTAGGCCAAGTGATTCTCTTTTATGTTAGGATATACAGTTTGCTAGGATTATAGTTGTTAATCTTGAATTTTAAAATTATGTGCTTAGTAGTTAGAACTTGATAGTTTGAGTTGTTCATTTAGATTATGATTTTATGATTATCCTTTAGTTTCAAATTATGTAATTTGTATCCATATCTCAATACAGGTTATGTCCTTTTTCACTTGAGGGCCAGTAACTTCTCCATTCTTAATATCAAGTTTTTTTGTTCTATAAATACTATGATTAAGACTTAAGATGACCATTACCTATATAATGCAATAGGATACCCTAATAGGTACCAAGATATTTTTCTCATATACCCCAACAAGAGTTTATACTTTATCCCCACAAGGCAGTTATAGTATTAGTTGATTCTTGTAAGTTGGGTAGTGTGCCTCACAACCTAGTATCACATAGTCCTTTTGACCCATTAATGAAGTAAAATTAAATAACATTAACTATATGCTAGCATAAGACGATAGTGTTTATCCAGACTGTAGAACTTAGAGGCCCGTACCCCCATTTGGTCGACTAGAGACTTAGACAAGAAGTTAGTATGGCAACTGTAGAGGCACAATACCGGACGAGTCTCATCTTCTTGGTGAACTTGAATTATTTTGTACCTTCCTTCATCATAATCTGGCGTACTTATATTTCTTGGACTACCTCGACTTATACTGCTATATAGCCTAGTTTTGCAAGCTTATTCTTTTAGTGAGCTTGTTCATGACATATGTGTTATTGGGGACGCCTACTAATACATTGTCTAATTAGAATCAGTGTATTATGGTCTGATCAACCTTAGTATGCTTGGTTTGCTCTTCATATGACTATTTTACGTAGATTGAGATATAGTTGAGTCAGCTTGTTAGACGAATATACTTGCCCTCTAGACATGTCCGAGCATATCGTATCGATTACATAACTGTACTGATATGAACATGTCAATAGGAATTTACCAAAATAGGATCTCATCCACAACTGTCCTGACAACTCTCTTTTTGAATTATTTAATCGTCTTGAACCCCGTACTTGTACTATCACCTCCTCATTGAATTCTTTATTGTTATTTTTTTTGTCTTTCCCTATTTCGGAAAGACGAACACTCATGCTTGATATAAGTTAGATACATGGATAATACTAGTACGCATTATTAGATGGTTATTTTTTGTGAGTAAGGGCGTGAACCATGTAATATATTCGGTGTTAAATTTTTTGAGAATATATTGAATAACACGATTAAATAATTTGAGGAATATTTTTCTTAAAAGTATAGTCTTGTATAATAGATCGTTAAATTCTTATAAGTTAGATAGGAGTTGCATTATCAATTTGAGCTAAAAAATTATATGAAGGTAAAAAATCTTAGACGGTGGTTGCGAAGGTTATCAAGTAAGATAAGATCAAGAAAATTAAGTCATTTTAATTTTGAGAATTTTTAGAAGAATGATTATGATGATAAGGATTTAACTTTAAAGAGAAGAATGCCTTAAGGAATAAATTTAGAAACTTTGATATACTGGACCAGATATTTATAATTTGAGCACATGATTTAAATTTTGAATATTGAATGTTGAATCATCGATTTAAATTTTGAGGATAAATATAGAATTTAACCTTGAATATTGGTGGATTGGATTTAAAATTTTATAATTTGAGGATTTAAATTTAAATGCTAAATTTTGAATGTTGAATCACCCAGATGGAATTTTGAGGATGGAGATCGAATTTAAGATTTGGTGACTACGAAATCATTAAATTTGAAACTAGGAATAAGATTGGATTCAATAGATTTTTGGTTATTTAAAATCTAGAGGAGATTATGATAGTTGAAAATCGTATTTTAAAATTTGTGGTGGGTTATTTAAATCTTGATGATGTCATATAGATTTGAATTAAATTTGGATGTTGATTATTTAAAAATTGAGAAGAGATTACGATAGGTTAAATTTTAATTTAAATAGTGGTTATTTTATTTAGAAATTGTGATAGATTTGAATTATTTATGTTTATGTTTTCTAGCATGAATTGTTAAAAAGAAACTAAACAACTAGAAAGATCACCTAATAATGCTAGTTTTACATGTTTACTTAGTGTGGATTGCTAGGTGAGTTTGGCTACGGTCGCTCACAAGTACATGTTGTAGTACTGACCCACATTTGTGGACAAATCTCCAGGTTTTGATAGCGAGAGTTTGATAAGCATTTAGAAGCTTTAGGAGCATATCCCTTCAGCGAAACTGTGCTCGTGCTGCTTCCCCAGGCTTTCCTCTCTAGTGTACAAGCTCTTCTTTTGCTACGTGTTTTAATTTTTGGTCCTACTAAAATGATATGATGTATGGGCGTTGTGGCTAGTTTTGGGTTTGTAAAAAGAGTTGTAAGCCATCTATGGCATATTTTGTAACTCAACCAAGCAAGTACATTGTAATCCAATCTTCAAGTATTCAATAAGGAAAGTATTTTGTGTTCCTATCAAATATATTCAACTTTGGTTCTCTGTATTTATATTCTATTCTTATATATGTATATTTTTGTCTGACTTATGACTTGTGCAGGTACTATACCTTGTGCAAGCACAACTTAGGCTTATACAACATAGCGTCCAAGCGAGGACGATCGGTTTCGTAAGGACCAAGCGAGGACGACCGACCCTTACATGACCGGGGCGTGACAGACCCTGGGACCAACGAGGATTCTAAAGCAACCACTCTGCCCATAGGTAGAAATCACCCTTTGCCCGGCTCATATGTCCCTTCCGTAGGAGGCAAAGCCAAAGAAGCAATGAGAAAAATTCGAGAACTCCTGGCTCGACTAGATTCTATGGGCAGCCGGGATTCACTGCGCGAGCTCGGGATACGACAACCATACCCCCGCGAGATGAGGGATATTCTGTACCCGCCAAAGTACAATCCCTTTAACTTGAATCCATTCGACGGGTAGACATCCCCTGTCAATACATGAGTTATTTTGAGACTGCAACAGGGCACCTACCTCGCAGTGACGCACTTCTCACCAAGCTCTTTGTGGGGGCATTGTCCGAGGTAGCATTCAACTTGTTTTGTATCCTACAAGATAACTGCATCTTGTCGTTTGACGACTTTAAGAGTCTTTTCCTCAAAAGATTCTATGACGGAGGAAACGACATGATGATGTCCTCCCTGATGGATGTTACCCAAGGAAAAAGGGAACTCGTCCAAAATTATATCGAGATTTTCGGACAAACAACCCTGAGGTTGCCTCCATGCAATCCTGAGTCGATACTGATGGACATGTGCCACAGAAACTTACTTCCAGCAGTCAGCCTCTGGATGGGCGACAGTCAGTTCTAAGACTGGACGACGTTCATCGTAAGCGCTGTCAGCGCTGAGAAGAAGGTCAAAGATGCCCGGCTCTTGGGAGTACAGATCCATGTTGCTGACGACAGGGGAAAATGTCACAACAACAGCAACAGCGGCAACAATAGCCGCGAAGGAAAATAGAAGCATGTCCTGGTGGCCAACTTAACCAAGAAGCCCGAACAAAAGCCGGCTGAGGTCCCGAAGCCTTGGAGATTTACTCCTTCGAAGATGACAAAGTCATGCCCATCTTCGACGTACTGATGAAGGGTGGTAGCTTCGGCTCCCCGACGTCAAGCGCCATGTAGAGGCAGCCGAGATGAATAATCCAAAGTACTGCCACTACCATCGCTACGTCTACCATACGACGAAGGACTGCTACACCCACAAGCGGTACATCCAATGTTTTCTCAACACCAAAGCCCTCACCTTGGATACAGATGATAAGACAGTTGCCGCAAACATGGTGTCTCTCTAGTTCGACAACTTTTTTAGCGACGGAGGCCCAAGGCAGAGTAATCCTGATTCCCCGGGCAACGATGGAAGTCGTCAACCTTTCGATGGCTCATGACCAAACGAACGGGATGATACCTCTCACCATGCGCGCGTGGGGAGGTCATATGGGTTCACCCCTGATCTTGCTCCAGAATCGCGGACTAAGCTTTCTGCCTCCACCAAAGCGAATCATGCCTCGTGTCGGAGTAATTCTCAGAAACACCAAACTACCAACCTAGAACAAAACAAAACCTTAAGAACTTAATCTATAAAAAGCAACTAATAACAAGCACAAAACAAAAATCTAAAACTATACTTTAAACTCCAAAGGTCTCCGGTGGTTATCGGCCCAATGCCGTTGTCTGTCCTGCGCCACTCGAAGTCTGTCTCTGATCAGCTTAACATTCTCTGCTGCATCCACAATCATCTATGGCCCTAGTAAAACTCTCTCTCCAACATCGTCCCATGACAAGGGTGTAATCACCCTGATTTTTCTTAAATTTTTAAAACAATTTTTCAAAATTTTTCTGTAATTTTCGGGAATTAAAACTAAGGTATTTTGCAATTAAATGATTTTTAATGGATATTAATTAATATTAAAATATTATGAAAATAATATTTTTTAGTGTAAACTAAAAAACTAGACATAGGGTAATTTTTGGGGAATTTATTGGACACCGGAAGCATTTTTAAAGCCCTAAAAACTAATGTAGATTTAAACCTAATTAAACCCTGGCTGAACCCGATTTATTTGGAAATAAACCAAACCAAACCACAGTCAAACCAAGCCGAACCAAACCAAACCTATCTCTTAACGGGTCGGGTCGGATCCAAAGTGAACCCGACCCGAAACCCTAACCGAAACCCTAATCCTAATCTACACCGGAAACACTGTTCCGGCCACCTATAAATCTCTCGATTCCCACGCCCCGCCGCCAGATCACCCTATCTCTCTCCTCTCTCCACCACCGCAGCTCCGCCCCGGTCATCCTAAGCCCTAGCCGGAACCCTAACCTCCCTCGTCTTCCTCCAATCGACGTCCTCCACCCTCCATCTCTCCCCGCAGCCCCAGCCGACGACCCCATCCACCCTCGTCTTTATCCCTGACGAGCTCCACCGCCCTCCCGTCTCCCAAAGCCTCGACCACCACCCTTCGTCACCCTCCGCCTGAGCCGCCTCGACCATCCCCTCGCCGTCTCCACCATCCCCTCACTATCTCCGCCCTGAGCCCAGTCCAGCACCACCACCATCACCACCTCTCCCCGCAGCACCCCAAAGCCCTCGACCCCGCCGACTCGAGCCCCCACAGCCGACCATCTCCTCTGCCCTCTGCCCTAGCCGTCGATAAACCGACGACTCGAACCTCGCCGTCCTCCGCCCAGCCCCACACAGCCTCGACGACCCGCTGCCCTATCCCGGACATGGCTGACATGGGACAACAGCTCTCAGACCGGACACGGCTGACTCAGGACACAGCACAGTGATCGGACACGAGAAATCCTCGTTCCACGGAGCCCTGTTCAGGTAACCCGTTCTCTCTCCTCGTTCCATTTTTCGTTCTGACAGTTGTGTCACGTAGACTGTGTAACCCCCTCGATGTTCGTGCAACCCGCTCGGTGCATCGCGTCCTGTGGCGATCGCAAACCGCGATCCAAAAATAGGAAAACCAACGCCCTATTTTACCCCAGAACTGAGTACGCCCCGCCAAATAGGATAACTTGGTCGCACGCGGTCTTCACCTAAACGTGTGTGCCGTTGATACGGACGTGCAAAATTTTGCAGAAGTTGATTTGGATGTGCGTGCACACCGAAATCAACATGTATCCGCCGACAACGCCCCGTATCTGCCTGTTCTGGAATACGTCGTAACTTCGTGTACACATATCAGATCGAAACAAAACTTGCGCCATCGGAATCGTAGCAATACGCTGGTCCTGTGACCCAAGTTTGGTTCAATTCTGAGAACGTTGACAAAATCGCGTATCGTGGGCCCCGCGGCTCCACTTGACGGGCGATTTTGTGATCGGCTCATCGGAATCCAGTTCTGGAAGTTTTGTTGGATTCGTATCATCGTTCATGACTTGTTGACACTAAGTTTGACGAATTTGGAGACCTTTGACCCTGATACATTTTTCGGTGCAAAGCAGCCCACATGTGGACCCCACTTTAACCAAAAACTGTCATTTTTGCCCTTGTGTCCAAATTGGACTTAAGGACATGCGTTTCTAGCTATTTGATATTTTTTGAGACTGTTGGTGATATTTATTATAGCTTTTGGAGGAGTACCTGCAGGATCCACTGATACAGGGATAACTGTTGGTATTCAAACTCAGGCAAGTGTACCTTGCCAACCTTGCAGTCTTGTTACATATTTTTCTTGATTCATTTATATTGTTGTGCATGCTTGACCTAGGACCATGTGACTTACTTAGCGTCCGATTATTAGTCGGGTGCCAACACTGTACGCAGAGTTGTGTAACGTCACCTAGAGATGGACATTCGTGACCCTTTATATTCTCGTACTTGTCTTATCAAGTACATCATAACCCAGGACACTTGACACTATTCATGAGACAGAATCTTCCTGAGATATTCATGGTGATTCTGCATAGGATACAGGTTTTATGACATAGACATTATATTCATAGATATTAGATGACTTGTTGCATTAGCTATGATCTTGCGTGACATGTACATGAGACGTATGGTTACATTGGGTGGGGAGAGACACACAGGCTACAGGTTGTTTTATATATATCTACTACTATTGTGAGGCCGTAGACTCTCCAGCAGAGCTAGGCACATTACGTGTTATATATACCTACTACTATTGTGAGGCCGTAGACTCTCCAGCAGAGCTAGGCACATTACGTGTTATTACTGCTACCGGCTCCCCGACACAGAGCTTATAGTGGTCTCAGCCTGAGTACTAGTGATGCTCTCACTTGCATTTCACATAGATGGTTACATACTTACCCTATTTTATTTCATTTATTGCTGCACTGCATTTATTTTGGCTTGAGTTATCTTGTACCTTGCTATGTCCCCTGAGGACCTGGATCCAGATTATGTCTCCAGGATTAGCAGAGGAGATCCACCCAGAGTTATACAGTACCGAAGCATTAGCAGGAACATGAGCAGTTACCGGAGCAGTACCAGATCCAGTAGACGAGTGATCACCGAGGGTATCTTCTGAGTATATGTTGTTTCCATACTCAGTATTTGTTGTGGTTAGCTTTATTCTTGTATCTTGACAGTTGTATCAGACTCATTATCGGGTTATTTCTCGAGTTTATATTTTATTGAGATATGATCTTGCTTTATGATTCTGATATTGTTGTATTCATTTCCGTGGATGAGATTAGTATATCTAGACCCTTATTGTTGTATTACAGCTTAAGTACGCTCTGATGGATCCATTAAATTTGGTTTATCCATCAGTGTGTGCTGCTAGCCATTACCACGTGTCTAGTCCCTCGGTATTTTGGGATTGGGGCGTGACAAAGGGAGTACGACATCTTCGATGGTACAGAGCCTCAAATGGTGACATCTCTATACTAGCCTGGTAACTGTTGTTGTAAGCAAACTCTACCAAATGGAGATGGTCCTCCCAAGATCCCCCAAATTCTAGTACACAGGTGCACAGTATATCCTCGAGTGTCTGAATGGTCCTCTCTGACTGCCCATATGTCTAGGGATGATATGCAGTACTGAACTTGATCTGGGTGCCCAAACTCGTCTATAAACTCCTCCAAAAATGAGAAGTGAAACGACAATCCTGATCCGAGACTACGCTGACGGGTGTAGAAGCATGAAATACGTTGGGAAATTGTACGCGTATTATACCGTCAAAACCCCCAACATACATGAAGTCCACGTAAAACAGAGCTTCAAGACGGTGTGGCGTAAAATATGGCTTTAGAGTTGTTCGTGTAAAACAGAGTTTCAAAGCTGTTTGGCATAAAATAGAGCTTCAGAGCTGTCCGCGTAAAATAGAGCTTCAAGTCTGTTTGGCGTAAAATAGGGCTTCAGAGCTGTCCGCGTAAAGCAGAGCTTCAAGGCTGTGTGGCATAAACGGTTGCTATACCTTACTGCATAAAGTTTAAAATACGTTGTTTTTAATGCAGCGTAAAGTTGTACGAGGAACTCTTCGTGTTCCTCGGATGAATTTATCCGACAAATCAGTGAACCTGACTTCTGACAAAAGTACTGCACGATGATCGAGAGAACGGCTGTGATGATAATTTTGCATAGAGACCCAGGTTGTCATTTTATGACATATTTTTGATACAAGTCATTTTTTACGCTCAAGACTGGAGTATTCTGAATATGCTGCCTATTCTACATTGACAGAAATAAGTTTTTACCCTCAAGACTGGAGTCTTCTGAATACGCTGCCTATTCTACATTGACAGAAATGAGTTTTTATGCTCAAGATAATACAAAATCAGATACCACGTCAAAAGTTGTTTCTCGTACAGAGCTCGAGGCATATCTCTGCATTTAATGCACGAGATGGAGGCATATCTCTGCATTTAATGCACGAGATTTTGTTCTATTTTTAAATTTTGTCATGACTGGGAAAGCTAAAACTGTGGCTAATACGCTCACATCACCATCCTTGCATTCTACGTCAACCAGGCTATTTTTAACTATAGGAGTACCCCGTATGCTATCTCCTCGAAATACGCCAACTCGGCTATATTTGCAAAGGTATGTGATAAGGCTATTTAGCCCAGAATACGCTCAAGACCTCAGTCGTGATGGATAATTGGCTATTTTACGCTGGTTATCTATTATCCATGAATCATCAAGTTTTACGCAGAGTTTGGCCTTTTACGCCAACAAGACAGTCACTTGGCTTTTACGCCAACCATCTTTACGCAGGGGCAGTTACTTACGTGGCTTGCATGCCATAATCTTCGAGAAGCAGTTATACGCGTTACCTTATAAAGGGACACGTGTCATATGCATATTTAGAAGATTATTTGAGCGTGGGTAGCAGTTATCATAACCGCGGCGTAAAGAAAATCTTCTTCTTCACAGTTTAGCCAACAAGACAGTCACTTAGCTTTTACGCCAAACATCTTTACGCAGGGGTAGTTACTTACGTGGCTTGCATGCCATGATCTTCGAGAAGCAGTTATACGCGTTACCTTATAAAGGGACACGTGTCATACGCATATTTAGAAAATTATTTGAACGTGGGTAGCAGTAATCATAACCACAGCGTAAAGAAAATCTTCTTCTTCACAGTTTAGCCTTTTATGCCAACAAGACAGTCACTTGGCTTTTACGCTAAACATCTTTACGCAGGGGCAGTTACTTGCGTGACTTGCATGCTATGATCTTCGAGAAGCAGTTATATGCGTTACCTTATAAAGGGACACGTGTTAAACGCATATTTAGAAGATTATTTGAATGTGGGTAGCAATTATCATAACCGCAGCGTAAAGGAAATCTTCTTCTTCACAGTTTGGCCTTTTACGCCAACAAGATAGTTACTTGGCTTTTACGCCAACCTGGCAGTTATTCGATTGATCTCTATAAATAGAGACCCCTGGTCACAGGGTGTCACGCACCAGTCCCAAAAATACGTAGGACTAGGACACGTAAGCATGCCAGCCGCATGGATATGGCAACTCCAATATATGGAAAATAAAATCCACACGTACGCTGTAATATGAATATCAATCCACAAGTGTTATAAACCTAAGTCACAAGTCACATGGTACAATCTAAATCTCATCCACGAAAATTAATATAAATAACTAACCAGTGTCTATGAAACTAGATCTCAATATAAGTATCTAAGGAGGATAGTTGGATGGAAACAAATCCACTACCAACTCGAATGTAAAGGTACAACACAATAAACACAATATAAGAATACCCGCTAACGAGCACGGGCTCGAAGAGAAGACATCCACGGAACATATATAACCATCCAAATATGCGCTCCTGTAAATACTCAAGAACAGAAACACCTGGAAGGGGACCAGGTCCTCAGAGGAACGTAACAAGATACAGAACAACAAGCCAATTTGAATACAGTAAACATGCATAATAGGTAGAAAATATATAAGTACGCTGTACAAAACAATCTATATGAATGCAAATGAGGATAACTTTTTGACGTATGGGAAAGGGTAGGCTACTCGATCTAAGCCTCACAACTCACACACCTGCCAGTGGACATCAGAAATCGTCATACCTCGGGGGTAGCGACCAGCGCGACTCTACAGAAATCGACATACCTCGGGGGTAACGACCAATGCGACACACACCCATAGTGTGAGCTATATACTACGGTTTACCAGAGTGGTTAAAGCCCATACGCCTAATAATTGTCCTCTCATGATACTAGGTGTCAAGTGTGTGTCAACATAACTAATATATAGTAATGACTGAACGAAACTACACATGCAATAAATATACAGAAATGCAATGAATATACAGAAATATAAATAGCATGTAAAATTACTATAAATAATTTGGCAAGGTATCTTGCCTGATCTGAAAAAGAATAAAGTCCCAACTCAAGGCGTTATCCGATCTACCCGTCACATAAATTAAATAAGTTAGGTTACAAAGTGGGTAAATAGGTTCCTCCATTTTAATCTATTTTAATTCTGAATAAAATAATCTAAAATAGTATTTTAATCTTATTATAATCTGATTTTATTGTTAAGCTCTAATTTCGGTCCAAAGAAAGTCAACTTTAAGGATTTGTGATCCGTGGCGCGCAAATCGAGGCAATCCGTTGACCAAAAAGTCAATCGACTCAAATCCTAGATTTATGTATGGAATCCTATATATTCAATTCTATATGAACACTGGAATAGACGGTTTCATAAAATCACAAGTCAGTAAAGAGTTATGGCCACAAGGACGCACAGATGACAGTTTTCGGTAGTTTTCTATTTACGTCAACGTTTGCACAAATTTTACAGTAGAATAAACTTATATTTTAAATTCTTAAAAATATTTTTCTGGAAGTTCATCATATCAGCTTTTTGAAACTTCAAACTGTTTGTAATTTCGAGTTCGGAATCTCCCGAAATCTCAAAAATACCAAAACGTATCTGATTTCGAACAGCTTGCACTTTTAGAATTTTCTGGAAAAAATAGGTTCTAAAATTATTAAAATAATTTATATATTCAGAAAACTAACCTTGATATGGTTCTAACAAAAAAAACTGGAGCTCGTTTGGAGTCCGGAGCTAGGAGATATAGTCTTTTTAAGTCGTCATAACATACTAGAAAATGTGGCTGAATTTATGACAATTTTTGACTCTTTTTGGACGAAAAAGAGGTGAATTTGGGAAAGAAAAATATGAAGGATGAGTTATTTATAATGGTGGAGACTAGTTAATTGAATACGACTAGGATTGGCTAATTTGAATATGAATATGATCAGTTTAAATAAGGATAGGATATGCATGAAGTTGCTTTCCTAGTAGGCTCATGATTTGAATTAATTTAAAAATAGATTTTAAGTTTATCTCAATAATTTATAATATTAAATATAATTAAAGATAATACAAATAATTTATAAAATCTTATTAATATCTATTAACACTAAATTAGCATCTATCTAATATAAAGACTATATATATCCAAATAAATCCTAAATAATTTAAAAAATCTAAATAAATTTCTTAAAATTCTAAATAAATTACAAAAAAATATAATTAAATATTTTAAACTAAAATAAATATTTGGTAGGAACAACATGCAAGTATGGTCCTATAGTAAATCATAGAAGTCCTAGAAATTTATGTTTTCTAAGTTTTAATTACCAAAAATCTAAAATAACCTAAAATAATTCTAAATAAATATTTATATAAGTAAATATGTCAAGAAATTTATTTTCTAATTAACTAAGAGAATACTCTAAAGAAATTTAATATCTATAATAAATATAATATATAAAATACACACAAAATATCTATTTTTGGTGAGGGAGTTTATAATCTACCCAACTTACAAAAATTTTGTCCTCGAAATTGACACTAACCCATATTCATAATAATCACCATAGCTATTACACTACATAGCTATCTAGCAGTGCTTCCTAAAAGTCATGGTCTGTCATTCTAACACTTCTCATTTATTGTCCATACACTATCATATTATCCTTTAACTTGTCTTCACTACCCAACTTACAAAAGTTCTACTAGTAGTCACAGTCTCTTGAGGCTATTGTCTAGGTTGTAAGACGAATATATTTATTGGGTCGAGAATCTTGGGGTACTTGTCTTGAATCTCACAACCATAATTTTTCTTTGTAACCGTCGAGTATCGTAGTCTAATACTGCCATGCCACTTGAGCAATATGTCTGTAAATACTTCGACTACTTTACTACAACGGTCTAGCTGCAGCTGTCGCTACTTTGCCAGCGATTTGTCATAGTTGTCAGTTCGTAACAAGTGCCTTCAATTCTTTCCTAGGCATAGTCTAAGTTTTTGGGCAACAGTTAAAGTCTTGACTAACTTATAAAACTATAAAAAGTATAAACTAGTTCAAACTGTCTAACAAATTCCTATTAGCCTAAGGATATTATACATGGTTTTTAAAATAATAAGAGAATACAGATATTGCTATAGGTCATATACATAAGGGTTATTATTAAGAACTCATTATTTAGTTATTAATCATCTACTAAACCATTTACATTTTAACTAACAAAACTAAGGATGGGGTCGAAGTAGACCAACAATTCATGTTGGCACGAAAAAGACGTAACTACGATAGGGAGAATTAAGCACGAGATAATGAATGGATAGAGAAGAGAAGATGAGCCACCCAAGGGGGCGAGATGGTGATAGAAAAAGAATACTACTACGTCTACTCGCGTCATCTATTAGCATCGCGTGTATGCCATCTGGGTAAAATATCAGCATATCCTTATAACTGCTAAACCAACACCTATATAATTCTACGTCTACTATGCACCTAAGATCTCGTGTCATAAAGGGGGTCATGAGTATGCAATGACACATATAACTAAGGTCGTACCTATATCTACAGCTTCCTGTGGCCGTGCTTTCTTGTTTGTCATAATGAGTGCTTGGCCTATGGGGTATATCTAGTACTATTAGTGTATCAAACTTATACTAAGCACGAACGTTCATCTTTTCGAAATAGGGGAAGACGAAAAACAACAATAAAGAGTTCAAGGAGGAGGTGATATAATACAAGTGCGGGATTCGAAGGGATTAAAGAATTTTGAAAGGGAGTTGCCAAGGCAGTTGTGGATTGAAATCTAATTTTGGTAAATTCCTATATGCATGTTCATATCAGAATAGTTATGTACCTGACATGATATGCTCTAACCAGTCTAGAGGGCAAGTATATTCGTCTAACAAATATCTCAATCCACATAAAGTAGTGATTCAAAGAGCGAACCAAGTGCACTAAGGTTGATCAGACCATAATACACCGATTCTGATTTAAATAATGTATTAGTGTGGGCCCCCAATAATACATATGTCATGAACAAGCTTAATAAAAGAATAAGCTTGCAAAACTAGGCTATAATAGCAGCATAAGTTGAGGTAGTAAAAATATAAGTACTCTTGATTATGATGGAGGAAGGTACTGAATAATCTAAGTTCACCAAGAAGATCGGTGTTGTGCCTCTACAATTGCCATACTAATTTCTTGTCTAAGTCTAAAGTCAACCAAATGGGTGTATGAGCCTCTAAGTTCTACAGTCTAGATAAACACTAAAGTTCTATAGTCTAGATAAACACTATCTTCTTATGCAAGCCTATAGTTGGTGTCATTCATTTATATTTCATTAATTGGTCAGAAGGACTATGTGATACTAGATTATGAGGCATACTACCAAACTTACAAAAATTTAACTAATAGTGTTATTGAATACTATAGTGTATATTCCTAGTACAAGTCATCTTCCTAACCCCTATCAAGCACGAGAGAAGATTGACGTTGAGAAAGGATCAAGCAAGATGCAATACAAGCAATCAAATGAGAATGCGAAATAAAATCTAGGGAGTGATAAATAAGTGGATGAGATCCTATATTCTAATCCTATGCGCAGGCTTGCTCGGTACAGTAACATAACCGAGACAATATGCTCTCGACCTGCATGGGCCACCACAAAAATATGTCACGCTCCAGTCCCAAAAATACGTAGGACTAGGACACGTAAGCATGCCAGCCGCATGGATATGGCAACTCCAATATATGGAAAACAAAATCCACACGTACGCTGTAATATGAATATCAATCCACAAGTGGTATAAACATAAGTCACAAGTCACATGGTACAATCTAAATCTCATCCACGAAAATTAATATAAATAACTAACCAGTGTCTATGAAACTAGATCTCAATATAAGTATCTAAGGAGGATAGTTGGATGGAAACAAATCCACTACCTGTAGCGCCCTGTTCTCCCTGTGCGGAGAGTGCGGCTAAGAAACACAAGACGGTATCGTTCGATCGGGATAGATTGAATTAAGAACTCGTCCTCGTTATGGATTTATTTCTTCGAAATCGATTCCTATATTTAGTGGACCGCGCCCCAAGGATCGGCTTAGCGGCAGAGTCAGGAGGGACCTCTCCGCTGCTATCTTTTATTGTCTCGGTTTTCGATGTCGCTTGTTGCTTTCGTGCTTTGAGTTGGTTTTGGGATTTGCTTGTTTTTCTTGAACGGTTTCGATGGTCTTCATTGTTTTCGTTCATTGACTTGCACTTCTATTCCGAGATTGGAAAGAGAAGAAGATGTATTAATATAGCTGTTCGTGTGCAGGTGAACGAGCAGTAGGCGCCTTGCGAGCGGAGTCGTGAAGTGCCTCTTTCCTTCTCCCTTCCAAAATCTAAGTGAGTGGCTACCAACCCGATTAGCTAGCCCTGCTTCCAAGCTTCACACCCTAAAATCTTGCATTCTCCTTTGCCCCGATCAAACGATACCAAGTAATAATAAAAGAAACCAAGATAAAAGAGAATAAACTTGGTTATTATGCTTGTCAACCAAACATGTGAACTGTTATCTTATAGTATGCTTGTTCGTGCAAATGTTTGATAAACCGTGCTAAGTATAGAACACATCTTGTATATACATAATTGTTCAGGGAGGCTATGCAAAATAAATCATGAAATACTGTTTGTCGTGTACTCGTGTTCTTGCACTCGTGTTGCCTCAAATGCGTGACTTGTTAACTTATAAATCGTGTTCGATCATGGACAACTTATGCACAAGGTATTGGTTCTGCGGACGGTCGCTGGGGCACTGGCACCGATCCGATCCGGGCGGAACTCGTGTGTAGTCTTCATTTTCGGGACCGGATAGCTTGCAGCGCAATCGTGTACTCTCGTAGCATGCTATCCTTGTCCTCGGCTACGTCCACTATGACAATCATGCCAGTGATCATCGTGTATATTTAAACCTGTTGTAAACTAACTTGTGTCTTCATGGCAGGGAAGGCATGGTAAGTATTGTGCAGGTAATTCAGACGGGCAGGTAAAATCCACCGAACGGTGGCACGTTCATTTCAGTAAATTCTATATGCTGCTTACTTGTAAATGAACTAAGGCAAGATAGAAACCCACAAATATGCATGCTTTATTAAAACAACGTGTTGATTGGTATAGTTCGGCTAGCTCACCTTCACCAGTATGTTTCGACATGCTGACCCTCGGTGAAACAGGTTCTCCGCACTAAGGCGAACCGAGCGAGGAGCCAAAGTCGTCTTCCCGGATCTAGTCCAGCTGTAGGCGCATCCTGATCGCGCCATCCTTGAAGCATTTTGAAGACAGGAGCTTGCACTCTTCATACACAATGCAGCTCCGTGGCAAAGCTGTCGTCCAGCCTGGAGGTTTTTATCAATTTGAAGTTATAAAGGGATGTAATGTACAAGACTGCTATCTCATTTTGAGTCAACACTTTTGTAAGCCGTTCGGTATGTTAGCTAACTCGTTCAAGAGTTTGTAATAGATGTTCATTATCAATAAAGAGAACTTTTCCATGTTTCAAATCTGTGTTTCAATTTATCTGCGTACTCTGAATATGTGCTTGCTATGCAAATCATTAAAGCCTTGTGCGGGCGCAATCCCAGGCCCGTACGGCGGTCACGATTCGGGGGACGCCTCAACGATTCTACGGAATTGGGTCGTAACATAGTGGTATCAGAGCACAGATTCAAAGTTCCTTAGACTTCGTGCTGGAAAAGTTCCTTTAACGATCAAATTCCTGTACGAACTCTTGAACTCGCTAGGCCAAAATGAGATACGTTCATGTAATAAGTCCATAATACATTACGATCATAATATAATTACCTTCTTTTGAAGGAATGGCTCCAGCGCAATCTGCAGCGCAAACACCGGACGAAACCCAAGGGAAACAAAGTAGTTCGGGCACTTCGGGAAGTTCAAGGAGCCAGCGAGCCACGCCAAGCATCGATCCCATCCAGCAAATGCTGCGGATGTTGGAGGAAAACCAACAAAGGGACGAGGCTCGCTACGAACAGGCCGAGAAGCGAGTGGAAGAGAGTCAGCTCAAGTTTTAAGACAATATAGAAGCATGATTCTCAGTCCAACAAAAGCAGGTAGATACCCTGCAGCAGATCGTTCAGACTTTGGCATCCAACCAGTCCGCGGCAACTCCAGCGACTCCGGTGGAACTGCCCGTGCTTGAAGTAGAGACGCCGCAAATTCCAAGGACGAGGGACGTGACTGCCTTCGACTTTGGCCACTTCAAGAAAGTCTGCAATACCCCATTCAACGGGACTGAGGACGCAGTCGTAGCTCTAGATTGGTTGGCCGAACTTGAAGATCACTTCGCTCTGCTAGAGGTCCCCGAAGAAAAGCGCGTCGCCTGCGCGCAACTATAGCTCCGCCTCAACGCGCACGATTGGTGGGACGTGCATCGACGATCTCTCCAATTTGATCATAGAGAGGAGGCGATCTCGTGGATGAATTTTCGTGCCACATTCGAAGAGGAGTTTGTACCCCCTCCAGTACAACGTCAGATGGAGGACGAGTTCGTACAACTGAGGCAAGGTAGCATGACAGTTAAAGAGTACTCCGCCGAATTCAATCGACTCTCCAAATAAGCTAGGGCCTATTTACCTGATATAGCGAGTCGAGCAAGAAGGTTTGAAGATGGACTACGCCCTGCCATCCATGCGCACGTAGCCGTTCATCAGTATCGTACAATGCGTAAAGTCATGAATCATGCCCTATCGCTTGAACCACACTATCCTCACGTTCCTGCCGGCGCTGTGCATACCTACACTCACAAACGCCAAAGCAACGAGAGAGAAAACAACGCTGCAAAGCGACGGAACGACGGTGGTCAGCAAATAAGGGATTGGAGCAATACATGTCGTTTCTGCAAAAAGCTTGGACACGACAAGAAAGACTGCCGCTTAAGA
This sequence comes from Iris macrosiphon, assembly GCA_036927795.1. Lineage (NCBI taxonomy): Eukaryota > Viridiplantae > Streptophyta > Magnoliopsida > Asparagales > Iridaceae > Iris > Iris macrosiphon. The sequence goes on from JAYESA010000007.1 coordinate 10,055,005, forward strand.
CTTGGTTTATGTCTCGCTTATGGACGATCAGGCCATGCCATTAATTCCTGCCCAAACCTTCCTGATCGTCGTCCCCAACGAAATGCTCCCTAACGGTAGGTCCTATTCCTAAGTTTCGTGAACGAAACTTCCAATTAGTTGGGTAGGATGTAGCGCCCCGTTCTCCCGGTGCGGAGAGCGCGGCTAAGAAACACAAGACGGTATCGTTCGATCGGGATAGATTGAATTAAGAACTCGTCCTCGTTATGGATTTGTTTCTTCGGAATCGATTCTCATATTCAGTGGACCGCGCCCCAAGGATCGGCTTAGCGGCAGAGTCAGGAGGGACCTCTCCACTGCTATCTTTTATTGCCTCGGTTTTCGATGTCGCTTGTTGCTTTCGTGCTTTGAGTTAGTTTTGGGATTTGCTTATTTTTCTTGAACGGTTTCGATGGTCTTCATTGTTTTCGTTCATTGACTTGCATTTCTATTCCGAGATTAGAAAGAGAAGAAGATGTATTAATCGAGCTGTTTGTGTGCAGGTGAACGAGCAGTAGGCGGCTTGCGAGCGGAGTCGTGAAGCGCCTCTTTCCTTCTTTCTTCCAAAATCTAAGTGAGTGGCTACCAACCCGATTAGCTAGCCCTGCTTCCAAGCTTCATACCCTAAAATCTTGCATTCTTCTTTGCCCCGATCAAACGATACCAAGTAATAATAAAAGAAACCAAGATAAAAGAGAATAGACTTGGTTATTATGCTTGTCAACCAAACATGTGAACTGTTATCTTATAGTATGCTTGTTCGTGCAAATGTTCGATAAACCGTGCTAAGTATAGAACACATCTTGTATATGCATAATTGTTCAGGGAGGCTATGCAAAATAAATCATGAAATACTGCTTGTCGTGTACTCGTGTTCTTGCACTCGTGTTGCCTCAAATGCATGACTTGTTAACTTGTAAATCGTGTTCGATCATGGACAACTTGTGCACAAGGTATTGGTTCTGCGGACGGTCGCTGGGGCACTGGCACCGATCTGATCCGGGCGAAACTCGTGTGTAGTCTTCGTGTTCGGGACCGGATAGCTTGCAGCGCAATCGTGTACTCTCGTAGCATGCTATCCTTGTCCTCGGCTACGTCCACTATGGCAATCATGCCAGTGATCATCGTGTATATTTAAACCTATTGCAAACTAACTTGTGTCTTCGTGGCAGGGAAGGCATGGTAAGTATTGTACAGGTAATTCAGACGGGCAGGTAAAATCCACCGAACGGTGGCACGTTTATTTCAGTAAATTCTATATGCTGCTTACTTGTAAATAAACTAAGGCAAGATAGAAACCCACAAATATGCATGCTTCATTAAAACAAATGAACTAAGGCAAGATAGAAATCCACAAATATGCATGCTTCATTAAAACAACGTGTTGATTGGTATAGTTCGGCTAGCTCGCCTTCACCAGTATGTTTCGACATGCTGACCCTCGTTGAAACAGGTTCTCCGCACTAAGGCGAACCGAGCGAGGAGCCGAAGTCGTCTTTCCGGATCCAGTCCAGCTGTAGGCGCATCCTGATCGTGCCGTCCTTGAAGTATTTTGAAGACAGGAGTTTGCACTCTTCATACACAATGCAGCTCCGTGGCAAAGCTATCCTCCAGCCTGGAGGTCTTTATCAATTTGAAGTTATAAAGGGATGTAATGTACAGGACTGCTATCTCATTTTGAGTCAACACTTTTGTAAGCCGTTCGGCATGTTAGTTAACTCGTTCAAGAGTTTGTAATAGATGTTCATTATCAATAAAGAGAACTTTTTCATGTTTCAAATCTGTGTTTCAATTTATCTGCGTACTCTGAATATGTGCTTGCTATGCAAATCATTAAAGCCTTGTGCGGACGCAACCCCAGGCCCGCACAGCGGTCACGATTCGGGGGACGCCTCAACAATTCTCCGAAATCGGGTCGTGACACTACCAACTCGAATGTAAAGGTACAACATAATAAACATAATATAAGAATACCCGCTAACGAGCACGGGCTCGAAGAGAAGACATCCACGGAACATATATAACCATCCAAATCTGCGCTCCTGTAAATACTAAAGAACAGACACACCTGGAAGGGGACCAGGTCCTCAGAGGGACGTAACAAGATACAGAACAGCAAGCCAATTTGAATACAGTGAACATGCATAATAGGTAGAAAATATATAAGTACGCTGTACAAGACAATCTATATGAATGCAAATAAGGACAACTTTTTGACGTATGGGCAAGGGTAGGCTACTCGATCTAAGCCTCACAACTCACGCACCCGCCAGTGGACATCAGAAATCGTCATACCTCGGGGGTAGCGACCAACGCGACTCTACAAAAATCGACATACCTCGGGGGTAGCGACCAGCGCGACACACGCCCGTAGTGCGAGCTATATACTACGGTTTACCAGAGTGGTTAAAGCCCATATGCCTAATGATTTCTCTCTCATGATATTAGGTGTCAAGTGTGTGTCAACATAACTACTATATAGTAATGACTGAACGAAACTACACATACAATAAATATACAAAAATGCAATGAATATAAAGAAATATAAATAGCATGCAAAATTACTGTAAACAATTTGGAAAGATATCTTGCCTGATCTGAAAAATAATGAAGTCCCAACTCAAGGCGTCGTCCGATCTACCAGTCACATAAATTAAATAAGTTAGGTTACAAAAGTGGATAAATAGGTTCCTCCATTTTAATCTATTTTAATTCTAAATAAAATAATCTAAAATAGTATTTTAATCTTATTATAATCTGATTTTATTGTTAAGCTCTAATTTTGGTCCAAAGAAAGTCAACTTTAAGGATTTTGATCCGTGGCACGCAAATCGAGGCAATCCGTTGACCAAAAAGTCAACCGACTCAAATCCTGGATTTGTGTATGGAATCCTATATATTCAATGCTACATGAACACTGGAATAGACGGTTTCATAAAACCATAAGTCAGTAAAGAGTTATGGCCACAAGGACGCACATATGACAGTTTTCGGTGGTTTTCTATTTACGTCTACGTTTGCACAAATTTTATAGTTAAATAAACTTATATATTAAATTCTGTAAAAATATTTTTTTGGAATTTCATCATGTCAGCTTTCCGAAACTTCAAACGTTTTGTAATTCCGAGTTCGGGATCTCCCAAAATCTCGAAAATATCAAAACGCGTCTGATTTTGGAAAGCTTGCACTTTTAGAATTTTCTGAAAAAATAGGTTCTGAAATTATTAAAATAATTTATATATTCAGAAAACTAACCTTGATATGGTTCTAACAAAAAAAAAAACTGGAGCACGTTTGAAATCCGGAGCTAGGAGATATAGTCTTTTTAAGTCGTCATAACATACTAGAAAATGAGGCTGAATTTATGACAATTTTTTACTCTTTTTGGACGAAAAAGAGGTGAATTTGGAAAAGAAAAATATGAAGGATGAGGTATTTATAATGGTGGAGATTACTTAATTGATTACGACTAGGATTGGCTAATTTGAATATGAATAGGATCAGTTTAAATAAGGATAGGATATGCATGAAGTTGCTTTCCTAATAGGCTCATGATTTAAATTAATTTAAAAATAGAGTTTAAGTTTATCTCAATAATTTATAATCTTAAATATAATTAAAGATAATACAAATAATTTATAAAATCTTATTAATATCTATTAACACTAAATTAGCATCTATCTAATATAAAGACTATATATATCCAAATAAATCCTAAATAATTTTAAAAATCTAAATAAATTTCTTAAAATTCTAAATAAATTACAGAAAAATATAATTAAATATTTTAAACTAAAATAAATATTTGGTAGGAACAACATGCAAGTATGGTCGTATAGTAAATCATAGAAGTCCTAGAAATTTATGTTTTCTAAGTTTTAATTACCAAAAATTCTAGAAAAATCTCCAAAAATCTAAAATAACATAAAATAATTCTAAATAAATATTTATATAAGTAAATATGTCAAGAAATTTATTTTCTAATTAACTTAGAGAATACTCTAAAGAAATTTAATATCTATAATAAATATAATAATATAAAATACACACAAAATATCTATTTTTGGTGAGGGGGTTTACATAGGGTAAGGGACAACCGGACAAGGCATAATCAGAGATCGGAGAGAAAAGAGAGCACAGACAGAGAGTTTTGGCGGACAACTTTGGCAACAGAAATTCGATCCTACTTGCAACTCTTGAAGTTTTTTCTACAGCACTTCTTCATCATCGTGTGGTCCAAGGAACAAAGTCATCGACCGCAGATCAGACTTCTATAGCAATACTTCCCCATAATCATTTTTATTGTACTTAATATCCTTGTATAGGATCAATTATACTTTTCTCTTTTTCTCGTTTGTAAGCAAAAATGGTTTCGTATAAATCTCCTCATTTTGTTTATCCAAACAACGGGAATCCCTTGTATCCCGACGATCTGCCTCACATACATCTCTGCCAGCTTCTCCGTAGACAAATCCACCTTTAAAGGCAAAAAGTGGGCCGACTTGGTCAACCTGTCAATGATGACCCAAATTACGTCTTTCTCTCCTGGAGATCATGGAAGTCTGGTCACAAAATCCATAGTAATATGCTCTCACTTCCACTCTAGAATAGGTAATGGCTGAAGTAAACCTCCTGGCCTCTGCCTCTCGGCTTTTACCTGCTGGCACACTAAGCATCTGGATACAAACTGTGCCACTTCCCTCTTTATGCCAAACCATCACACACTCTCTCGCATATCCCGATACATCTTGTTGGCACCTGGATGTATGGAATACTGAAAGCGATGCGCTTCTTGCAACACCTCCTCATGCAGCTCCCCACTAGGCACACACAATCTAACACCATGCCACAAGAAACCATCCTCAACAATGGTGAAATTATCCTTTAATCCTGCTATTACCTGAGCTCTGATGCTCCTCAGAGATACATCTTCGTACTGGACTGCCTTAATACTGTCCATCAACTTTGAGTGTATCTGCAACCCCCATATATGCATAGCAACCTCAATGCCCAAGATCTCCAAGTCCTTCAACAAATACCGATCATGCGTCAATAACATAGCTACCGGATACCTGCTCAAGGCATCGGCAACTACATTGGCTTTTCTAGGATGATACTGCAAAGATATATCAAAATCATTCATCAGCTCCAACCACCGACGCTGCCTCATGTTCAACTCCTTCTGTGTGAAAACGTACTTCAAGCTCTTGTGGTCTATGAAGATCGCCACACGCTTTCCTTACAAATAGTATTTTCATAACTTTAGGGCAAAGATGACTACTGCCAACTCCAAATCATGGGTAGGATAGTTCTTCTCATGATGACGCAACTACCTGGATGCATAGGCAATCACTTTCCCATTCTGCTGAAGAACACAACTCAGACCTTTCCCTGATGCATCACTATAAATAGTGAAATCTCCAGACCCTAATGGCAACATCAAAATAGGAGCAGATGTCAACCTCCTCTTCAAATCCTCAAAAGTAACCTGGCACTCCTTTGTCCAAACAAACTCTATATTCTTTCTGGTGAGTCTGGTCATCGGCTCGGCAATCCTCGAAAAATCTTGTACAAACTTCCTGGAGTAGTCTGCCAAACCCAAGAAACTCCTAATCCCTGCTACTGAACTCGGGGTCTTCCAAGACTCTACTGCTACGATCTTCTTCGAATCAACTAAAATTTCATCACCACTCACACCATGTCCTAAGAAATTCACCTTGTCCAGGAAGAACTCACACTTGGATAGCTTTCCATACACTTCTTCTTCCTCAGCACATCCAATACCATCCACAAATGCTCCTTGTGCTCCTCCGATGTCTTCGAGTATATGAATATGTCATCGATGGACATCACCACGAACTTGTCAAATTACTTGTGGAACACCTTGTTCATCAAATTCATAAATACCGTCGGGATATTAGTCAACCCAAACGACATTACCATAAACTCATACTGACCATACCGAGTCCTAAAAGCAGTCTTCGGTATGCCCTCCGGCTTCACTTTCACCTGGTGGTAGCCTGATATCAAGTCTATCTTAAAAAATACCTTGATGCCACTCAACTGATCAAATAGGTCATCAATTCGTGGCAATGGGTATTTGTTCTTGATAGTGAGATTATTCAATATCCTGTAATCGATGCACATGTGCACCGACCCATTATTCTTCGGTACAAATAATACAGGGGCTCCCCACGGTGAAGAACTCGATCTGATAAATCCCTTATCCTGCAGTTCATCCACTTGCCTCTTCAGCTCGACCAGCTCGCTGTTGTTTACTCTATAGACATGTCATAAAATTGGTTCTGCACCTGGTACAAAGTCTATAGAGAATTCAACATATCGATCTGGCGGCAATCCTGGCAATTCCTCAAGAAACACATCCAAGAACTCTGCTATCAACGGATGTGGCAACTCCTTGTCTTTCACTATAGCTCCACGGATAATGCCTTCTCCCTGCTCTGTAGCTCCTCTAGCAAACTCAAACTCTGGCTCTCCTGGCGGGCTAAACAAAACTCTACCTCCTCTACAATCTATACTAGCACGGTGCCTACTCAACCAATCCATCCCGAGTACAATATCGTAGCTCGAAAGTGGCATTACAAGTAGACACGCACTCAGCTCACGGCCTCCCGGAGTAACTCTCCGATTCTTGCAAATATTATTAACCAGGATAATGCCTCCCTCGGTCATGATCTTATAAGTCCTAAGCAAAGACTCAGCTACCAAACGATACTTCAGAGCAAAAGAAACAGATACAAAACTATGGGAAGCACCACTATCAAACAAAGCTAAAGCTGTAATAGAATCAAGAAGAACAGAACCTGTGATGACATCTCCGGTGGGCTCGACCTCCTCGACTGTCATAGCAAACGCTCGTCCCTGACATGCAGCTCCCTGATGTTAGTTCTGGGCATAGCGCTGCTACTGGGTCGGAAGCGATGGTGCCCTCGGCTGTACTACAGGTGGTCTCGCCTGTGTCCTCTGAGCTTAAGCTGCTCCTTGAACTGCACGACGAGGATTGGAAGGATACTCCCTTAGCTGATGCCCTTCGGTACCACAATACAAACAAACAAACTCCCAACCTCTTCCTGTAAACTTCTCATATGTGGTCGAGCTTCTTGTAGAAGTGCCAAGAAGCTTGCTGTAACTGTCTCTGTTGTTGTGATACCTGATGAAATAGTGCCTTAGCTGGAGTCTGGTACTGCTGCGGCTGCTGAAAAGATCTGGACTGGAAATGAGGACACTTGGCAGTTACTGTACTGCTGTTAGCCCCCAAAAAAGAATTGTGATCTCTATTGTGCTTCAAACCCAACTCATGCTCAACCTTGCGTGCATCCGTAAGTATCTCCGGGTAGGTCTCATAAAAAGATGGAATGAGGATCTTCACTTCCCAGTTTAGACCCTCGCAAAAACGAATAGCTCGAACCTCCGACTCCTTCACCAAATATTTTGCAAATTGCCTCAGCCTACCAAATTATGCGGCATATTCCTTCACAGACATGCTTCCCTGAATAAGGCTCTCAAACTGCCTTCCCAAGTTTAACCTGTCTGCCCGAGCAAAGAACTTCTTCTTGAAGAGGTCCTTGAACACCTACCAAGACTGCCCTGCATCAGCAAAAAGTGGCTCATTTCTGAACCAAGTACGGGCGATGTCGAACAGCTGAAGTCCTACTGCCTCAACCTTCAGATTCTCAGAAAGACGGGACACCCTCATGATACGCTCAATATCCTCGAGCCAATCATCAGCATGATGATGCCCTCCATCCCATTGAAGACCCGAGATTCCAGCTTCTTGAAGTCTTGGATGATGCCTGGCTGAAGCTGGGCAACTTGCGTAGCAACCTGCTGCTGGAACGGAACTCCTCTCTCTACTACGGTAAGAGCAAGCTGATGAGCACTCTCGATGCCCTATCGCAACATGTCGATCTTTCTCAGGTGTGCCTCGGACTGAGCCCTTTGTGCCTCCAATACTCGCAAAATAGTATGAACATCTGTGTCGTATCTGTCGGCACGAAAGGTAGAGGTGGAAGTCCCTCAGATACAGCCGTAACAGCCCTCTGAGTTGGAGGTGGACCCCCAAATGCAGCTGACACGCCAATCACCAGAGAAGTGACTAGTGCAGACCCTCGGGAAGTCGCAGATCTCTCAGAAGCTGCTCTCCCCTGCTGTGATCTAGTCTTAGGCGGCATCTTGAGACAAAGCAAAAAGAAAGAATCAATATAGCACATAATATAAGGTATTCAAAGAAGGACAGTTAAAGATCAAATATGAATATCAAGGAAGACAGTTGAATTAAATTAATAGAGTTTTTCCTATATGTGATTGAGTATTCTCAGTCTATAGCCTATAACCTATATCCTGAAATAGGCTTGTAATAACACTCAAATAAGAGCACCACTATGAATCATACTAATTGCGACCTCGAGGACCTGCATGGGCCACCAATAAAAATGTGTCACGATCCGCAACCGGTATAGGGATGCAAGTAGTGAATAACGCCCAGCCTACGCCACAACATCGGCGGTAGAACGTTGTTTGGGTAAACCATCTATCAATATAAATATGCTGTAGCGCCCCGCTCCGCGTAGGCGCTATGTACAAGTGATATCGCCTTGCTTGCTCGAACGGAAGTCTTCTCGGAGAGTTTCCGACCGATTGATCAATGTGAGTGGGCATAACTGCATTCTCTGATCTTGCACGACTTAATAATGAATCTAAGTTTTTGAATGCTTGTTTGCTTAAGAAGATTGTTTCATAAGAAAAATGATAGAACCGACTCAGCATGCTAATAAGAGAACTCACATAGCTTGTCATTGAAACAATTCTGTCTGTTTGCTTGCCTAACTAAGAGAAATGGAAATGCTTGTCAGAAATGAGATAGAACCATTGCTATGCTAAGAGTGTAAGAAATATTGCATGCTTAGAAACACCGACACAGCTATTGAACGAACCTTTGCTATGCTAAGAAGATAAGTAAATGAATCGCTTGAATACGTCCCTTTGAATATGCTAAGAAGAGATAGTTATTGCATGTTAGATATGAATCAATCGTGCTTGCCATTATATGTTTTATTTGTCTGTTTGCTATATCGAACTGCTAAGTAAAAATGTGTGAGTGCAGTGACTAATAGTACGCCCTGAGGATAAGGCCCGCAAGGGTCTAGTGGGGTGTGCTATTAGATATGTGAATTGTGTGCTTCGTCTGAGAAAGATATGCTTCGTTTGATAAGATATGTTTTGCTAAGACTGCATATGTTTTGCTTGATCATTGTTTTGCTTGCACTATGTATTTATATCGTTGTATTGGTCTCGGACAACTTGTGCACAAGGTCTTGTCTCTCGAACGATTCCTGGGATACTGGGAATCGCTCGGTCCGAAAGAGATTTTTGGATCGCCCTAAGGTGTACGGCTCGCAAGGGTCTAGTGGGGCGATATGTCTATTAGTGTTGTGCGGAACCCATGAGTCACAGCTGCCGACACCCATGCATGCTAGTGAAGAGCTGAACCTTGGGCAACTGCTGCTAATCACGGGGCTACCCATGGAACGTCATATAGATAGGGCGCATGCTAGGTTTACCTTCTTGCATACCTATCGATTGATGACACCAGAGATTGATTATGAGTTATGAATATGCAAATTGTGGCTAACTTGTTTGTCTGCTGCAGGGATAACCGTTCAGCAATGGGGTAAGAAAATGCAAGTGTATACATATAGCCTGTTCGTTCATTTTGTCTGCATCATAGAGCTATTTGTTAGTGCTTCATTGCATTCGCATCGGTCAGACAATGACTATTAGTGCAGAGCTGAACCTCAGTCATAGCTGCTAATAGTATCAAAATATGAGTCATTGGTTAGCTGGATTACCGCTACCGATCCTGAGTTTCTCGGGGACCGAAATCATATAGATGTGTTGCCTTAAATTCTTGAATGAATGATAGTCCACTTGATATGTTTGCCTTTATTCGATATGTTTCAGTCCATTATGAACTTTGCCCCAAGAGTTTGATTATGTTGCACAATATATGCTGCGCACTGCATGATAGAGCACTGTTCCGATTCGTTTGCTTATAGTTTCAATATGCAAAACTGTTTCAAAGTTATGTTTTCAAAAGATGTAATCTGACTATAGTCCTGAGCTGCATAAAATAAACTTAAGTAAAACTAGCAAGATCACTAGTAATGCAATATTTTGCCACATGATTACTTAGTGTGGGTTTCAGGGGGTGTAGCTTATGTTCAGTTGTTTATCTTACCAGTACTTGTATAAAGTGTTGATCCACCAACAGTTTTCTTGTTCTCAGGTGCCTGATTCGTCCGAGGAAGATATAGCCTTGCCTCATCCCAAGGAACCGAAAATCTGGAGTCGATACCTTGAGCCGCATCGAGATTGTGCCTGCTTTGAGTTACTTTTGTATAGAGGGACATAATGTACGGAACAGTATCATTATAATCGAGAGATAGAGTGCTTGAGGAAATTGTAACCTCGGCCATGCGCCGCTTGTAATACTTATGAATATCAATAAAAGAGCTTGTCTTTCATATGCCATTATGTTCTTTACTTTTCTGCAGTATTGAATAGCTTACTTGCCCTTGTATCAAAGCTTTAGCCTTGTGCAAGCAAATTTTAGGCTTGCACGGCATCACGTCCGTGCGAGGACGATCGGTTCCGTAGGGACCAAAGCGAGGACGAACGGCCCTGCGGGACCGGGGCGTGACATATGCCACCAACAATATGAATATACTCAATCACAGATCTAAGATGGAAATATAGCACGAATATGATAAAAGAATAGAAGAGTCATGAATACAACTCATGAGACAATAATAACATCAAATGAGTCAGAGAAAACTAATAACAATGCTGGAGACTAATCCAGTACAAAGAGTCTACTATGAAGCTACGAGTCCTGGGTTGTCTGTCTTAGTCGGGATGAGACCCTCCTAAGCCAAGGTCTCTGGCTCTAAGCCCACAATATTATGAGATCCTTAGTGAGTGGAGTACCACTCCTCAGTGTCATATAGGATAAATATATCCAGTCAGGAAAGGAGCAGAGTACATCTCTAATAGCAGTTCTAATAAATAATATAAACTATGAAGCAGTAAATTGATGTGAATATTCATGATGCAACAATAAATACAAGAGATATACAATAAAAAATACTGAAATAAATACAAGAATGAACAATATGGCAAAGAACAAGAATACTAATGACTAAGTGAGTGAGTACTAGCTTAACATGTGATCGGCTTAGAAACTTGCATAAGGAACTTGCACAAGGATAAAATGCCTAGTTAATTATACGTGCGGTGTATGATCAACACTCACAGGAACAAGACATGCGCAAGGAGGGTATGATCACAAATCTATACTAAAATGCTCTTCGCCCCGACTGGTATAGTGGATCCAACCATGGTACGTTATGACATGGGATTCCCTGGGTAGGTAGCTAGTCTCCCCAAGAATCAATGTTTGTACATGTACAAGAAGAACAAAGAAACAAGGCTTGCACAAGATATACCATAAATACCAAATAATAACATCTCATGACGAGATTCGGATTTACCAATATGTGTAACCATCGTTGTCACTACCATATTTTCTAGGAAAGAATATTTTAGTCATTTGGTAATTAATTAAATATTATGCATGTTAATTTTTATTTATTGTATTATTTATTTATTTATTATTAGCATATTAGATTTATTTTTGAACTTGTGTTAGTGGACCAACTATTTTAGTTTAGACTCATGGACCAACATTTAATTCTAGTTAGAGTTGAGCCCAATAATTAGAAGCCCAATTATTAGGAGGATGATTAATTATGTTAAACCCATTAGACTAGAAGCTTTCCTCCTTAATTAATTTCTTCATGAGAGGCCCCAAGGGGTATTTTAGACTTTACATAGTAGCTTGAGGGAGGGAAAAAGTGAGACCTATATAAATTGGATAAAAACTTTCTCTCTCTTCATTTTTTATTCCAAATCTAGATCTAAAAAATTTTCTCAACCAAATCCCTACCAAATTTCCACCCAATTATTTTCCAAATCACCATTGGAGGCTATTAGAGCAAGGATCTACAAGGAGGAAGTATGAATCTACAAAGATGAGCAATGATCTACAAGTTGGAGGCCAATTTCATCAATTTTGGAGGTTTTATTGGGAATCCATCTCCCAATAGGTATAATTCAGTTTTTCCACTTAATTTAGGGTCTAAATCTGATATTTAACCATGAAAAATCAACCCATATGCATAGGCTACCCATAGTTTGGTTTTGTGTTCATAGGAGGCCTATTGAGAAAGTTATGGTACTTTTTGTGTCAATTTTTGGGGAATTCTGAAATTAACATTTATTGTGTGTGTCAATTGGTCCTATAGATCAATTTGGCATGTGCTTGTGTGTTTGAGGCTAGTGTCGTGTCCACAATTGGGTACGTGTAGGTCGTATCCCATCAATTTGGTGATACGTGTTAATTTGGAGATTTTTCCTTCGACACGGGACTTTGAGCATGTCATATTTTGACACAGACACGTAGATTTATATTTGACTCTTCGTATTATTCATAAATAATATATATGACTTGTTCGTGTCCTTCGGGGTACGTTTGGATGTGTGGTGGACTCGTGTCGCATGCGTATCCTAAATCTAGTGGGATACGGGATGATACGGTCCATGTATGTGCAATTTATTTGTAGATCTGATTCTTTTGTGTTCTTATTTCATGGAGAAGTATAATTATATATATGTATATATATATAATATTGTGTATATATATCTATGTAATGTTGTGTCTTAGATCTATGTACCTATGCATATATTATATGAGTATATTTATTATGTAGCTATTTTTCTACATGTAGATATATATTTACAAGTGGCAGTATATGTATATATAATATAGTAGATATATTTATATGTGGTTATATATATAGTTATATTATATATTGTTATATATTTATATAGTATATAATTTTATATACGTATACATATATGTATAGTTATATATACATATTAATATGTATGTGTGTGTATGTTACTATGTGGTATTTTATACAATTTACTATGTATAAGTGTATATATAGTTATATATATAGTTTTATATATATATTGTATAAATATATATTGTGGGTTATATATATGTATTTAAATATATATTGTATAAATATATATTATGGGTTATATATATGTATTTAAATATATATTGTATAAATATATATTATGGATTATATATATGTATTTAAATAAATATTATATACATATATATGGTGGGTTATATATATGTATTTAAATATATATATGGTAATTAATATATATATAAATATATTTCTAATTGCTATTTGTATTATACTATATATGTATATATTTAGTTGTAGCACATAATATTATTGAGTAAGTTAGTATATTTTAGTTATTAATGGTTATGAGTATCTTTTATATATTATATATTTCAGAGGTATGTACTTCGCTCCATTCTTGACTGGAAAACATTTTCAGAGGATCCGAGAGATTGGTGTCCGACATACTATGGACTTCGACTTATAGATGTTGCAGACTTGGATCCACTAGTTCTGGAGTGATTGCCGGAAGGTTTATTCGAATCATTAGTTTTCATAGTTAGTCTCTTTAGCATTTTTGTACCGGATTTGTTTTCGGCATAGAGTATGAGATTGGATATTGTTTCTATTATTGTTTATATATATTGAATGGATAGTTATGTTAGACTTCCTTGATATCTTCTCGTACTTTAGAATGTGATTGAGTTTTGTGTTAAGATTTTATTGGCAGACTTCATATTATTGTGAGATTTTAGATAGTATAGTAGACCAAGACAACGTTATACCGCCGATTCTATGGCGTAGGCTGGGCGTTATTTTCGACTTACATCCCTACATCGGGTGGGGGTCGTGACATATTTTTAGTGGTGGCCCTGTCACTACCCTATTCTAGAAAATAGGGTATTTTTTTTATTTGTTAAATAGTGGATTGTATTTAATTAATTATATTTATATTTAAATAGTGCTTGTATTATTATTTTTAATGATTGTTTTAGGATTTTGGCTAGCCTGGACCCATGTCCGACCCTAGTGGACCCATGTCCGACCCAGCCCACACCCTTGTGAGAATTATTTTGGGCTTAGAAATATTTATTTTATTTTTAGAAGGTTAGTGGGAGAGATTTGGAGTTAGTTTGAGTGTTTTTGGACCTGAAACCCAAAACCGAGTTTCGGAGGGGCATTTTGGTCATTTGGAGCTTTGGAGAACCCCTTTTTACATGTGGCCGGACCCCCCTACCTACCATTTCCGTGTGAAGCCAGCAGCAGCCCCCTCTTTCTTCATTCCTCTTCATTCTTCACTTCTTCTTCTTCATTTCTTCTTCTCCACTTCTTCTTCCTTCTTCCTTCTTTCCCAAGGTGTGTGGAGCCTAGACTTTGTGTGAAGGCTAGTTTTGGTGGCTTGGAGCTTGAGGGAGGTGATTTCTAGGGGTTGTGAGACTTTGGCCTTGGGATTTCAACTCCCAAGAGGTAAAACCTAACTTTTCCCTTCCTAATTATTTTTGTGTAGTATAATTAGTATTGTAGAACCCTCCTAGACCCTAACCCTACCCGTAGGAGGAAGTTGGAACTAGTTTGGGTGAGTTTAGAGACTTTGACATTAGGTTTTGTGTCGAATTCGGGTGGAATCCGAATTTGGCCCAATTTTGGGTGATGCCCTAGGTTAGATGGACCTAGGTAGACGTTGTCGGGTGTCTAGAGGGTGAGTGTGTGTGTCTCCGTTCGGACACGGGAAGCCGCGTCGCGGAGAAACGGGCGTTTCGGGCAAAATTGGGGCTTTTCGTCGTCGCCGATTCTAAGTGCGTGTGCGTTTCCACCACGGACCTAGAATCGACACGGGAGCACATTTTCTAGGATCTAGATATCGTGTAGAGCGCGTGGGTAAATTTTGGACCAATTCCGAGTTCGTTTGGTGTGCATTTCAGGAGGTTTTCCGAGCCGCGCACCACGTGTTCGTCGAAATGACCGAACGGCCATTTCGACTTGGTTTCCTCGTTTCGGCTTTGTGCGCGCGTTGGGTTAGTATCGGGGAGTGTGTGCTAGAGTTTTTGAGTTATATTTTATATATTCTAGGATATTGGTGAGTGTCGGGGTCGTTGGGCGTGAGTGGGGCGTGTGGTTTGGGTGTTGTTGTGTGTTGTGTTGTGTTAGTGTATATGTATCTATATATATATGTATGTGTGTTTATATATATATATTTATATATGTATGTGTGTATTTAGATCTATGTGCTTGTGTGTGTATATGTCTATGTGTATATGTATATATATATATGTATATGTGTAAGTGTGCTTGTGTGTGTGTATATGTATATATATATTTTGGGTGTGTGTATATATATATAGTTGAGAGTGTGTGTAGATATATATATATATATATATATATATATATATATATATATATATATATTAAGTTTATATATATATATATATATTAAGTTTATATATATATATATAGCTGTATATACATTTATGTGTGTGTGTGTTGTTAATATTGTGTGTGAGTGTGTGTATTAGTGTGTTGTGAGTGTGTAGGTGTGTGTGTTAGTGAGTGTGTTAGAGTAGATATAAGTGTATATATATATAGGTATCTAGTTGATATATATATAGATATATATGTATGTATATATATATAGGGAGATATATATATGTATAGGAGAGTGTGTGCGTGTGTGTTTGTGAGAGGAAGGGGGGGAACAGCAAGCAGTGGCTGCAGCTGCTGCTGCACTGCAGCAGCAGCACAGCAGCAGCAGGGAGCTGCAGCAGCAGCAGTGCCAAGAGGAGCAGCAGCAGCGCAGCAATAACAGCAGCCAGCAGCAGCATCATCAGCATGTAGAGCCAGCAGCAGCGCGTTGGCGAGGCTAGTAGCAGCGGGTAGTGTTAGCGAGGGATAGGTAATAGATAATAGTTAGAGTATATGTTAGATAGATAAGTTAATAGATAGATAACTATATAGATATTAGTATTATAGATAGATAAGATAAATACATAGATAGATGGCTAGATTATTAGATAGGTAGATAGTTATTTAGATAGATAGATACTAGATAGGTAGATAGCTAGATACTTAGATATACCTATCTAGGATATAGGTATCTATATGCCTATAAGTTATATATATATATATATATGTTATGTTAGGTAAGGTAAATGGGTATAAGTGTATATGTGTGTGTGGATATATATATGTATATAGGTAGATACCTACTTAGATATATATATATATATGATAGATATCTATATTACCTAGCCTAGATTAATAACTAGGTGCATAATTAATAGCTAGGTAGCTAGTTAGAGGGTTTTAGAGCGAAACCTCAATATCTTGAGA
Source organism: Iris macrosiphon (assembly GCA_036927795.1). Lineage (NCBI taxonomy): Eukaryota > Viridiplantae > Streptophyta > Magnoliopsida > Asparagales > Iridaceae > Iris > Iris macrosiphon. The sequence goes on from JAYESA010000007.1 coordinate 10,071,411, forward strand.
TACCGAGGTATCTCGATACCTTGAGATATTCAAGGTATTGAGTTTCGAGCGGGGTATTTGAGCATTAGCCTAGGAGATGTCTTGGAGTGATTTTTATATATTTATATATATATATTTACGCGTGCTAGCATAGGTTTTAGCGGGTTTAGGTGGGGTGCGTGGCCTAGGGCGAGGTATCGGATACCGAGGGTATCCCGGTATCTCGATTAGACGAGTTTGTGAGTTTAGTAGCTTAATGAGCTCCGTTTGACCTAGAATTTCAGGGGCACACTAGTTTGACCTAGCTTTGACCATAATTGTCTCCGTTGACCGTAAAAGTCAACGTTTGACCTAGTTTTGACCTAGAGTTGACTTTTTGGACCCCAAGTTGACTTTTTGACCCGAATTTCACCGGTTTGACCCGTTCGACCTAGAATAGCCCTAGAAGCCTGTTTTTAATTATTTTATATCAGTTTAAATGCTTAGAACCCTGTTTAATCCTTGCTTTTCGCATTAGGTCCCTGCGACACCGGTTCGGATCTCGATCCTCATCAGTTGCTCAGGACATCAGGCGAGTACCTACCTCTGATAGTTTCCATTTCATGATAGCGTTTATATCACCTGTTCTAGAACTGTAATACTTGATTCTGACACTTTAATTACACGAGCTGGTACTAGTGGATCCCGTCATGAGATGCTATCCCCCTTACCGTGTTCAGCGGATACTCTATCACGTGTATTTTATCATGTGCTTCGGGTATTGATTCTCATGTGCTATCATGTGCTTATTGTGCTCTCGCCTTCGTGTGCGCGAGCTATTATCATGTACGTAGCGTGTTGTGGTTGGATCCAATGGTATTAGTGGGGGAGGGGAGTAGTGAGTTGGTTATGTGATCAAAGCCAAACAGTATTCATGTGTATGTCGGTTATGCAACTCACGCATAACGGAGTTATCTTAGTATTTTTCATGTGCAACCTAAGCCGATCACATAACGAACTTGTTACGCCCTAGTCCTAAAATACCGTGGGACTAGACACGTGGCAATGGCCAGCAGTACGCACCGATGGACCAACTCAATATAATATGGATCCATCAGGGCATACTTAAGCTGTAAAACAAGTCTACGACAATCATGGCACAACTAATCTCATCCACACAAGATATAAAATATGATCCACAGAATAAATAAGGAATGTAAATCATCAGCAAGTCCCACAAAGTACTTCGGGGAACAACCCGATAAATATCTAGTCCAATGGTTCCACAGACCAGAAAGAAAAGACTGAAATAAATAATAAAAGCTGAGCATGAACATGGATGCTCAAGAGAAGTCTTCAGCTAAGATATCGTCTTCGGATGGTGGTACAGCTCCTGGATCAGCTCCTGCTCCGGTCCCGTAAACCTCGGGATAAACCTCGTCTGCAAAATCTGGGGACAAAATCCGGATCCAGGTCCTCAGGGGACATAGCAAGGTACAAGAAAGCTCATGCCAAAATAAATAATACAGTGCAGCAGATAATGAAATAAATAGGGTAAGTATGTAACCATCTATGTGAAAATGCAAGTGAGAGCATCACGGGTACTCAGGCTGAGACCACTACAAGCTCTGTGTCGGGGAGCCGGTAGCAGCAATAACTATGTATTTTACTATGTGTTTACTATGTTTTATATAGATATAATCAGCCTGTAGCCTGTGTGTCTCTCCCCACCCAATGTAACCACGCATATCATGTCCATAACGTCTCATGTCCATGTCAAGCGCGATCATAGCTAAATGCAACAAGTCATAAAGTATCTAAGGATATACTGTCCATGTCCTGTATCCTATACAGAATCACCACGAATATCTCGGGACAATCCTGTCTCATGATTAGTGTCAAGTGTCCTGGGTCATAGGGTACTTGATAAGACAAGTACGAGAATATAAAGTGTCACAGATGTCCATCTCTAGATGACCGTACCCAACACTGCGTACAGTGTCGGCACCCGACTGATAATCGGACGCTAAGTATGTCACACGGTCCTAGGTTGAGCATGCACAGCAATATATATAAAGCAAGGAAAATAGATAACTAAGCTGCAGAGTTTGGCAAGGTACACTTGCCTGATGTCCGAATATCAACAACTGTCCCTGTATCAGTGGATCCGGTAGGGACTACTCCAAAAGCTGTAATAAATATCACCAACAGTCTTAGAAGATGTCAAATAGCTGGAAATGTCTGTCCTTACGTCCAATTTGGACACAGGGGCAAAAAGGTCATTTTTGGGCCAAAGCGGGTTCCATAGGTGGGCCCACTTTGCACCAAAAAGCGTGCCGAGGGTAACAGTCTCTAAATGGGACAAACTATGGGTCAAACAACTCTAAATATCAATACGATCCCAACGGTATGTCCAAATTTGGATTCCGATGGGCCGAACATAATTTGGTCCAAAAAGTCAACTGTGGGGCCCGCCAATTGGCGATCTGGTCAGCCGTCTCAGAAATGCATAAAAATTGGGTCACAGGACCAGCGTATTACCACGAGTCCAGTGGCGCAAGTTTCGTCGCAATCTGACAAGCGTGCACAAAATACTCGCGAGTTCCACAAAAGTGGCGACACGGAATGTGTTCGCGGATACGGCCTGATTTCGGCGCGCACACGCGTCCAAATCAGTCCCCACGAATTTTTACGTGTCCGATTATGCTGCGTGCACCATTCGGTATACTTGGCACAAGGCGGGGCGGTCCCGTTTGGCGGGGCGCGCTCCGATCTGCAACTTTTAGAAAACCGGAAAAAGTGGGTGCGCATAGTTTTGTGACGATTATAATTTTGTCCACAGCAACTATTAGCACAAAGTTATTATACAAAAAATAAACTAGGTCATATAATCTACAGGTATCAAAAAGAATCACCGAATTCGGATCTCTGTGGTGGGAGATACGAACTCGACAATATGGGTGGTCATCGCAAGTTTCTGCGATTGCAGAATTCTGTCTGCTCGCGCTGACTTGGGCGCTGTTTTTGATCTAGGGGCACACGTTATCCGAGGTTGACTATAAAACAAATATTGGAGAGGGTTGAGGGAAGATCATACCTATGAAAACGGAACAGCATTTGGATGAGCGAGTCAACGGAAAAACACGCCGGAGCGAAGGTGCCTCGAGTGGGAAACTGCAGTTCGCGATGTCGGCGTCGACGGGATGGTTGGATGGCTTGGGGAGGCTTCTCTGGCTGCGGTGACGGCTCTAGATGGGAAGGGGAAGTCTGGAGTTTTAGGTTAGGGTTTTGGAGAGCTAATCATATATATAATATATATATATATATATATATATATATATATATATATATATATATATATATATATTAAGGAGAGAGAGAGAGGGAGTTGGAGGCGGGTTCGGATCCGTGTATTGGCCAAGGTGAAGCCGCTGAAAGGAAAAGCAAAGCCACGTTGCTGAAGAGTTAATAGGAATGCTAAGTTTGCTGCAAGTTTCTATAAGAGTTATTATTATACTATTATTATTATATTATCATTATCATTACATTAGTAAACTTTTTATTATTATTATTATACTTATGATTAAATTCTTTTTACTTTTTCTTTCTTTCTTTAAATAAAAAATATATACATATATAATTGTTTATATATATATATATATATATATATATATATATATATATATATATATATATATATATTCACACATAAGAAAAATTTATATAATATGGTATTGCACATCGTTAGGCTAGCAACAGCTCAAGGGGTCTCTTACATGGAATAAAATTCGAAAAATTCCTGATGGTCCCATAACTCATCTAAGTGCCCGAACACCTAACATAAAAATTATTAAAAATCTATTTCTCCTATTTAGACCTAATTACTACAATTTAATTAATAATTAATAAATAAAAGGTATATACGATTTTCTAGGAAGGGGGTTTTACAGAACTTGTGCTCAAGGCACTTAGCTAGTATTCATGTTTCTCACTTGCATTTACTTTTTCACTACTTGTATCGTTCTCCAGTTTACATTGCAGCTACTTATTGTGCTCCAGCATATATTTATTTCCTGTGTATCTTGATTACTTTTCTATTGCTCGTCATATACACCTTACCATGCATTTGGAGTTGCTTTCAGAGTTATGTACTTCGCTCCAGTCCTGATTGGGTATATTTTTTTCAGAGGATCCTGAGGACTATTGCCCGACGTTCTACGGGCCGGGTGTTGACGACTGTTGTGACCCCGTGATCGAGGAGGAGTGCGCCGAGGAGACGCTGATAGCACCCTAGTTAGCTAGGTGGGTTTCCTGGGTTGGTCCCAGTATTTTATTTTGGATGACTGTACTTATTCTTTTGTTGCTTGAGATGTTGTAGCTATTTGTAGACTTGGACTGTATTATTTTGGATTGTCTTGCTCTCTTGGTTCTGTTTCCTTGTTTATATCATATCGTGCTTTATTTCTTTCCCTAGATTTTGTGATTGAGAGTTCATATATATATATTGCGTGGTTGCCTCCTCTGGGAGAGGATTTTATATATATATTGCGTGGTTTTGCCCTCCTTTTGGAGAGGTCATGCCAGATTTTTCTGTGAGATATAGATAGATTTGGTTGACCTAGAACAGACCTTTACAGCGTTCTACCGCCGATTCTGCGGCGTAGGCTGGACGTACCCACGACTCATGCCCGATTTTCGGGTGCGGGTCGTGACAGGCCCATGCAGGTCAGGCTTCGCAAGTTTTGCAATGTCATGGTAGTGCGACAACTTAGTTGTACTACTGCGTGCCTGCGATAGGATATAGGACTTAGGATGAGAGAGGATACTCAATCACAAATCTCTTGAGCGATTCCTGTGATGACCCTTGAGAATCTTATTATAATTTCCATTTCAAATATTTTCTCTTGTTTCTGTTTGCTCTCACTTGTTGTTGTTGAAATTGATTCTTGGTGATCTATTATTGAATTTGATTCTTGGTGATCGGATGATTCAAAATTCTTGGTGTTCGTTATTTAGTTTGTTTTATGTCGAGAGAAATTTTACGGACTAAATTACGGTATCATCTGATGACATATGTTGATGAGGACAGTGAGAAAGGTAAAACGTCTACTTTGGTTATGGAGCCTAGAGTTTATCGCAGCCATATTAGCTGGCGTAGCAAAAAACGTAGGGATCTAACTTCGGATGTACATATCTTAGTTATAAAATTTAGAGTTTCTCGCAGCCATACCGGTTGGCATGGTAAGGATTTTAGATAACATGATTATAGAGTTGCATACCCTAGTTATGGAATCTATCGTTTATCGCAGCTATGTTTACTGGAGTGGCGAGGATTCTGAGTGTCATGATTTCGGACAGATGTGTATGATTATCAGATTATATCTTAAATTGGTTCTTAAAGTATCATCTCAATACTTATTCATTTCTGTTATTGTAGGACTTTGTTCCATCATTCTTTAGCTAAGCAGTAGAGATACCTTCAGTTCTCTAGTTCCTTATAGAGCTTATTTCTATTAGAGTCCTTGTTAGTATGATAATTGGTGAGTTACAATTAGGTCTGTATCTTGAGTATTAGTATTGACTATTGGGAGTGTGACTTATGAGTCTGTAAGTGGTTCTTGGTTAGGCATGTGAGCAATAGGCATAAATCTAGGCATAATCCATAGCATAGTACTTTATAGCATTAGTTCTATGATAGGTGTAATTATAAGTTAGTAGTTACTATAGGTAGAAAAGGGAGTAGAGAATATCAGTAGGGGTTCCATGAGTTAGTATCAAAGTCAGCATACCAATTTAGGATAATCACGCATTCATGTAGTTGGATGATCCATGTAAACAATTAAGTATCAAGAAAATTGTGTTAGAAATCAATGAAGTATGATATTCAAATTGGTGGTTGATACTTGGGTGTGTCAAGAGTATAGATATGTATATGCATCAAGAGTATTAATGAGTGTGCCATAGTGGAAGGGTACCCATAAGTGTATGGAAGAGCATGAGGGAATAATAATACATTATGCTAAAGTAGTAAGACTTGTGTTAAGATAAAGTAGAGCATTACTGTGAGTAGATAGGAGTATATCAGTATATGATTAGTGATGGGTATCTCACCTAATATTGAGGCTAGTGATGTGTTGGAAGCAATAGGTGGGAGAAGTATCGAGAAATTGTGTGCAGGATGTATAGTGGATGATAAGTGTCAGCGTGGAAGTTCATGAGTATCAGAAAGTGAAAGCTTGAGTGTTAATATTATGTCATGGGTTGAGAAATATCAAGATTGGTCATAGAAGATATATAGTGCATCACTGATTTGCATATCCGTCTGTAAGGTTTGAGGAGAGATACATATACATCAATAGAGATATGGAATCATATGTCGACCTTTGAGAGTGAAGTAAAATGTGTGTATTATAAAAGTTAATAACTAGTGCATTGGATGCAAGTGATCATGATTTTCAGTGAGTATTATGAGGTGATCTAATGATGAAGCTAGTACCCTAGAACCTTAAGGACATATGTTGTGCAGTTAGAAAGCTAGTGTTACTATATCAAGAGTGCTAGTGTTTCTATATCAGGGATTAGCTGAATAATGTGCTAGTAACAGTAAGTACATTGTGTAATGACATTGGATTGGTGTATCAGTTAATATAGATAGAAAGATATTTGGGAGTAATAGTACAAGTGATCCAAGCAGTAGAGGAGGGAGACAATATATATAGAGAAGTAAGTTTAGTATGTATAGTACCTTGCCAATTTTGAGTATAGAGGTCTTATGTATCAGAGAATAGTCCGAGGGGTATAAGGATACCAGTGAGATGTCATGGTGTTGTAATGGCTAGAAGGTAATTGTGTATGTATTGTGATACTAATGTACAGATGAGAAGCTTAAGATGATTAAACAAATATTAGAGCATGAGTTGCACTAAGTATCAGATCGAAAGAGATACCCTAGTAACAAGAAACAAAGTACCTCAAGTATTATGAAAGTTTAGGCAAGCATTTTAGTGACTAATATAATAATATAGAGGAGAGACATGAGTAACTTGGTATACGGATATCATCAAAATGCATATGAGAGCTGATGCCTTATGTAGACAATAACAAAATTTAAGTAAGGCATTCTATAGGGAGTGATAAGTTGGACGAGGGTGTGCTAATAAAATACATGATTGAAAATGTATAGAAGTATTTCTTGCAAGAGAATGATTGAGAAATTTTGGTGATTGAAACAGAACAAGGGATAGTATCTTAGCTGTATCTTGAATAGTATCCTAAGTAGCAAGTGCCAGAGAGCTAAGCATATCCATGACCTAGAATTAGAGTATATCACTAGTATTTAGTAACCCTCAGTATTAAGAATATCTTGACAAGATTGATGATTAATAGTGTTTGATGGAATAGGCCACATGTAGCATAACAGATTACCTTACCAGTAAAGGAAGACATCTCCGCTGGGCAGAGACTGATTTCATGATAGTTAGAGACTATATCCAAGTATAATTTCTCTTTCAGCAGAATGATATAATTGTATGTTATAGGATATATACTATTTTAGACTATGATTGATGGAATTTGACCATAGTAAGATTTGTATGAATAGAATATGACTGGCCAAGAGAGAGGGATGAGAGTTTTAATTTCGAGGACAAAATTCTTCTAAGGGGGGTAGATTTGTCACTATCATATTTTCTAGGAAAGGATATTTTAGTCATTTGGTAATTAATTAAATATTGTGCATGTTAAATTTTATTTATTGTATTATTTATTTATTATTAGCATGTTAAATTTATTTTTGGACTTGTGTTAGTGGACCAACTAGTTTAGTTTAGACTCATGGACCAATATTTAATTCTAGTTAGAATTGAGCCCAATAATTATAAACCCAATTATTAGGAGGATGATTAATTATGTTAAACCCATTAGACTAGAAGCTTTCCTCCTTAATTAATTTCTTCATGAGAGGCCCCAAGGGGTATTTTAGACTTTACATAGTAGCTTGAGGGAGGGGGCAAGTGAGGCCTATATAAATGGGATAAAAACTTTCACTCTCTTCATTTTTTTATTCTAAATCTAGATCTAGAAAATTTCCTCAACCAAATTTCTACCAAATTTTCACCCAATTATTTTCCAAATCACCATTGGAGGCTATTAGAGCAAGGATCTACAAGGAAAAAGTATAGATCTACAAAGAGGAGCAATGATCTACAAGTTGGAGGCCAATTTCATCAATTTTGGAAGTTTCATTGGGAATCCATCTCCCAATAGGTATAATTCAGTTTTTTCCCTTAATTTAGGGTCTAAATCTGAGATTTAACCATGAAAAATTAACCCATATGCATAGGCTACCCATAGATTTTGGTTTTGTGTTCATAGGAGGCCTATTGAGAAAGTTATGGTGCTTTTGTGTCAATTTTTGGGAAATTTCGAAATTGATATTTGTTGTGTATGTCAATTGGTCCTATAGATCAATTTGGCATGTGCTTGTGTATTTGGGGCTAGTGTCGTATCCACAATTGGGTACGTGTAGGTCGTATCCCATCAATTTGGTGATACATGTTAATTTGGAGATTTTTCTCCGACACGTGACTTTGAGCATGTCACATTTTGACACGGACACGTAGACTTATATTTGACTCTTCGTATTGTTTATAAATAATATATATGACTTGTTCGTATCCTTCAGGGTACGTTTGGATGTGTGGTAGACTCGTGTCGCATGCGTATCCTAAATCTAGTGGGATACGGGGTGATACGGTCCATGTATGTGCAATTTAATTGTAGATCTAATTCTTGTGTGTTCTTATTTCATGGAGAAGTATATATATATATATATATATATATATATATATATATATATATATATATATATATATATATATATATATATATATAATATTATGTATATATATTTATGTAATATTGTGTCTTAGATCTATGTACCTATGCATATATTATATGTGTATATTTATTATGTAGTTATTTTTCTACATGTAGATATATATTTATAAGTGGTAGTATATGTATATATAATATAGTAGATATATTTATATGTGGTTATATATATAGTTATATTATATATTGTTATGTATTTATATAGTGTATAATTTTATATACGTATACATATATGTATAGTTATATATACATATTAATATGTATGTGTGTGTATGTATGTTACTATATGGTATTTTATACAATTTACTATGTATAAGTGTATGTATAGTTATATATATAGTTTTATATATATATTGTATAAATATATATTGTGGGTTATATATATGTATTTAAATATATATTGTATAAATATATATTATGGGTTATATATATGTATTTAAATATATATTGTATAAATATATATATTGTGGATTATATGTATTTAAATATATATTGTATAAATATATATTATGGGTTATATATATGTATTTAAATAAATATTATATAAATATATATGGTGGGTTATATATATGTATTTAAATATATATGGTAATTAATATATATACAAATATGTTCCTAATTGCTATTTGTATTATACTATATATGTATATATTTAGTTGTAGCACATAATATTATTGAGTAAGTTAGTATATTATAGTTATCAATGGTTATGAGTATCTTTTATATATTATATATTTTTAGGTATGTATGTACGTATATATGTATTAATAGTTAGTGTGTAGTTGGTAGTTAGTATTTATTCTATTAGTCCGTACTAGAGTTATATTGGATTGATATATGTAATTATTGTTGGGTAGTTAGTACATATATGAAGTTTTGGCAATTATCTTGAGATACCAAGGTAAGTATCAAGATATACGAAGGTATGAGTAGTAGGTATTGGTATAGTAATATGATAGTTGTAAACTAATTATGGGTTGGTATTAAGGTGACTAAAATAAGGTATATAGTATGGTATAAATACTAAATACATGGTAGTTTATAGTTATAGTTGGATAGTTAATATATATATACTAGAGTGACATTACCTTGAGATACCAAGGTAAATGCTAAGGTATTAAGGATATCCAAGGTATTGGATTTGGGTATCAAGATAGAGGTTTACTATTGCGATACCAAGTTGGTTCAAAACCATGATAATCTTTTAGCATTTGTAATTATAATTTATATATTTAATATTGCTTTATTATAGATATGTGATATTTACCTATTGTTTGCGTATCCTGAGATACGGTATCTTAATATTCTAAGTTGTAGCTTGTATGGCCTAGATTCATAGTGTGTGAGCCCAATATCTTTGAGTTAGACTCATGCAACCTAGAAATAGGTAGTTGACCATAGTTTGACGATAGTTCGACCGGTTTGACTTAGAGTTAACCTAGTTTAACTTTTGACTTAGAATTGACTTTATGACCTAGAAGTTGACTAGTTTAACTTATTTTCTTTCCAGAACCTTATATTAATACAATATTCCATATATAGGTTTGTGTGACACCAGTTCGGACAGTTTGACATTCATTGCTCTGGATCGCAGGCGAGTATATTTTTCTGATTGTTTTCAATTCATAATATTGTATATATGCATGTTCTAGAATTGTATATATTAATTTTTGACACAGTGATTTCACGGACTGGTGCTATATGGATCCCGTCAGGAGGTGTTATCCCCTACCGTGTGCAATGGGTACCCAGTCACATGTATGTCATCGTGTGCATCGGGTATTAACTTTCATGTGCTTCTTGTGCATCCACTATTTCGTGTGCTAGTGTGACTATATCGTGATCATGTACGTAACATGTCATGATTGGATCCATGAGTATTGGTTGGGGAGGGGGAGTAGGAGTTGGTTATGTGATCAAAGCCCTCTTGATCTTATGTGCATGTCGATTATACACCTCAAGTATAATGGAGTTACCTTTATACCTCATGTGCAACCTAAGCCGATCACATAACGAACTTGCACTCTAAATCACATAGCTAGTATTCTTGTTTTCTACTTGCAGTTTATTTCCTGTATTTACTTTTCAGTTCTTATTGTGCTTATTGCCTGTTCTTCCTGTATTGTACATTCTTATTACTTGTGCATCTTGTATCCTTTTTCTATTGCTTGTTATATATGCTCGATTATGTTATTGGAACTGCTTTCAGAGGTATGTACTTCACTCCATTCCTGACTGGAAAACATTTTTCAAAGGATCCGAGAGATCGGTGTCCGACATACTATGGACTTCGACTTATAGATGGTGCAGACTTGGATCCACTAGTTCTGGAGTGATTGCCGGAAGGTTTATTCTGATCATTAGTTTTCATAGTTAGTCTCTTTAGCATTTTGGTATCGGATTTGTTTTCGGCATAGAGTATGAGATTGGATATTGTTTCTATTATTGTTTATATATATTGAATGGATAGTTATGTTAGACTTCCTTGATATCTTCTTGTGCTTTAGAATGTGATTGAGTTTTGTGTTGAGATTTTATTGGCAGACTTCATATTATTGTGAGATTTTAGATAGTATAGTAGACCAAGACAGCATTCTACCGCCTATTCTACGACATAGGCTGGACGTTGTTTCTGACTTGCATCCCTACATCGAGTGCGGGTCGTGGCAATCATATCAAAAAATAAATGATATCTACACTAAATACAAGAGGCATAGAGCATATCATAAATGAGGAACTATCAGAGAATGTACTCCCCTGAAATCCGATAAACAGTATCAAAGATGTCCGATACAGTGCCTCGAAGAACTAAATAGGGAATATTACATCAAAACAAGATTTTGGAATAAAAATAAGTTAAACTGGTCAACATCTAGGTCAAAAAGCCATTTCAAAGTCAAAATAGTCAAATTAGGTCAACTCTAAGTCAAACTTGTCAAACTTGGTCAAGCTAGCTATTTCTAGGTTGTATGAGTCCAACTCTAGGATATTGGATCCATACATTATGTAACTAGGCCACACTAGCTAAACTAGGATACTAGAAAACCAATAGGATACCGTATCGCAAGATACGTAACTCAATTAGATATGAAATATCACAATATGTATATACAATCAATAATATCTAATATTCCTAATTGGAGTAATGTTAAGTAGATACCTTGGCTTTGAACCAATACGGTATCGTACCACTACACACCCCTCTTGATACTCGAATCCATTATCTTGAGTATCAACCCAATACCTTTACATTTACTTTGGTATCTCAAGGTAATGTCATCTAGTGTAATCCCCCTGATTTTCAAAAAGAATTTTAATTTAGATTTTCTGGAATTTTCTTGGATTTTTCTGTAATTAAATACCAGTATTTTAATTATTAAAGGATTTTTAATTGATAATAAATACTATTAAAATATTATGAAAATAATATTTTTATGGTGTAAAATGAAAAACTAGACATAGGGTATTTTTCCGGGAATTTATTGGACCCCGGATGGATTTTTAAACACATAAAAACTATTATTATTAATTTACCTATTTATTAAATTAATTGTTATTTATTTATTTTTTTATAAGACCGGCCCAAACCCATTATCCCGGCCCAACCCACCAGCCTGGCCCAGCCCGCTCCCCACCGGATCGGGTCGGGTCCGACAGACCCGAACCCGATAGACCCGAACCCGAACCCTCTCTTCCCCTTCCCTGTGTGAACCGACGACCGCACGGCTGCCCCGCCGCTTGGTCTCCCCCGCCGGGTGACCTGCCGACCGCCTCGCTCCCGTAACGCCCGCCGGAACCCCTTCCCCTCCCCCTAGCCGTCCACCTCCTCCTCTCCCTCTCGCAGCCTATATAAACTCCTCTTCTCCGGCGAGAATCTGACTTCGGCTAACCCTCTCCTCCGGTCGCCTGAGAACCTTCCGCCACCTCCAGCTCCAGCTTCTCCTCACCACCGACGACCTGCCCGGACTCGCCTCCCTCAACACCGCCCTATCCTCTCCTTCCTCCGACCTCTTCCCCTCCTTCTTCTTCCCAGATCCGTGCCGTCTCCGGCGAGCCTCAGACTCGACACAGCCCAGCCTCCCCGGTCCGCCGCCAACCTCGCCATCCTCTCCGACGAGCCGTCCCAGCACCCCTCCAGCAAGGACTCGACACAGAGGACACGGACACGTAGCAGCGGGCACAGGAACCCTAAACAGTAAACCCTAGTTTTGGACTCGTGTCGGACACAACTCGAGACACGAGGAATTCGGTTTTTGAAACCCACTTCAGGTATTCATAACTTTTGACTCGTAGCTCGGAATTCAATTCCGTAAATTGTATCGCGTAGCCTGTATGACCCTCTTGGTGCCCGGATAAACCGCTCGGGGCATCGCGTCCTGTGGTGATCGCACACCGCGATCCAAAAACAGGAAAACCCAGACCCTGATTCACCCCGGAATCGAGTACGCCCCGCCAAACGGGACGACTTGGTCGCGTACGGTCTTCACCGATACGTGAGCGTCGTTGATACGGACGTGCGGGCTTTCGCAGAAGCTGATTCGGATGTGCGTGCACACCGGAATCAGTGCGTATCCGCGGACACCGCCCCGTATCCGTACTTTCTGTTTCTCGCTGTAACTTAGTGTACACAAGTCAGATCGAGACAAAACTTGCGCCATCGAACTCGTAGCAATACGCTGGTCCTGTGGGTCAAGTTTGGTTCGATTCTGAGAACGTTGGAAAAATCGCGTGTCGTGGGCCCCACAGGCTCCACCCGACGGGCGATTTTAAGAACGGCTCATCGGAATCCAATTCTGGAAGTTCCGTTGGGTTCGTATCATCGTTCCTGACCTGTTGACACTAAGTTGGACTGTTTTTGAGACCTTTGACCCTGACTCGGTTTTCGGTGCAAAGCGGCCCACATCTGGACCCCGCCTTGACCCGAAAATGACGTTTTTGCCCTTGTCTCCAAATTGGACTCAAGGACAGGCGTTCCTAGCTGATTGAAGTGTTCTGGACCTGATGGTGATGTCTATTTCAGCAATCGGAGTACTGCTTGGAAATCCAGCTGAAGCCAGAGCAACATTTGGAACCGAAAATCCAAGCAAGTGTATCTTGCCATTAAATGCAGTATTTAATTCATTTTGAATCTCTTGCTCTAATTTTTGTGACTGTGGTACTTGCCCTATCAAGTAAATTATCTCCAGGACACCTGACACAAAGCATGATACAGAATCTTCCTGATTATTCAAGGGGGTTTGTATAAGATATAGATTTCATGATTTAAGCTTTAGAACTTAATTAATGACTGACTGCATTAGTTTTAATCTTGAGTAACATGAACATTGAGAACTGTGACGTAGGATTTCATTGGGTGGGGAGAGTATTACCATATCAAGGCTGATTATATTATATATATATATCTGGTTATCTGGAAGTGTCCTAGTCTCTGACACAGAGCTTTGGCACCTGTACTGGCCCTTCGAGAAAACACTGCTATGGTTTCTTGTCACTGATTCTGTAGTAGTCTCAGCCTGAGTATGAATAATAACTCTCACTTGCATGATCACTTAGCTAGTTTAATTATTTACCCAGATTTGTTTGATAGCAACATCGGCATGCCACTGTCTTAAACTTATTAATTTCTTGTGCTTCTCTTGTGTTTAACATTTTGGTTGACTTGCATGCTCTTTCACTGTATTATGGCTCGTATTCTTCTGTACCTTATTACGTCCCGCTGAGGACCTGGTTTTGTTCTCCAGTTATAGCAGACGAGAGCTACCCTGAGGTGTACGGAACAGGGGCACTACTCGGAGCAGTACCTGAACCTGAGGACGAGGTGACCGCTGAGGACTTCTCCTGAACAATTGCTTCGCCCTGCTCAGTCTTTTGGCAAATAACTTTATTTCTGTTTAATTGAACTCTTTATTTCCTGTCTTTGAGAACTTATGTAACAGACTTAATATCGGATTGTTCTCAGATTTATTTGCTTGACTGTTGTTGTTTAATATTTCTTTTGGATGTTATTGCTATCTTATATCTGTGGATGAGAATAGTAAAACCCTGACTGATGTAAAACAGCGTAAGTATGCCCGATGGATCCATTAAATTGGGTTTGTCCAACGGTGCATGCTGCTGGCCATATTCACGCATCCAGTCCCTCGGTATTTTGGGACTGGGGCGTGACATGGTTTTTGTGGTGGCCCATGCAGGTCAACGACTAAAATTGTTCGGTTTCAACTTAGGGACCGAACAGACCTGCAATAATAATAGGATAAGGTTTTAGGATCTCATTCACTTGTTTGCAAACGTTCTTGATATCTGTATCGTATTCAAACTAATTTTTGATTTGCATCTTGCCTTGACTCCTGTGCGCCTCTTATAGTTTATTTTGATGCAGAGAAATAGATTCACAAACAAATGACGGAACACCAGCAAGGACACCAATAGGTGCTGAAGCCACCTACGGAGAAGATGAAGTGGCGCTATTGAGTGGAGATCCCTCTACTCACCGAAGCAGACAAGCAGATCCGAAATCTTCCCGATTTCGGCGTGATGATATTCCACCTCCGCCCCAGTTCACTCCTCAGATGCCTGTCTTCCCACCAGGCCAAGCAATGGACGGACAGCAGATGTTCCAGATGTTCTTCGCAATGATGCAAGCTCAGCAACAAGTCCAAACTGAAGCCCAACGTCGAGAAGCTGAGTACTTGAGGAACAGTCTAGTAAATGCACTAGAGCAGGCCAACTTACCAGCTAGACGGCAACCGACGGGCTCTATCACAGACTTTCGCCAACTAAAGCCCCGTACTTTCTCTGGCAAGGAAGGACCAACAGAAGTGCATGAATGGCTCACCAATATTCGGCATCAATTAGAAGCAGCTGAGCTTCCCCAAGATCGTTGGATGACTGCCGTCAGGATGCAATTAACGGACAATGCTCATCACTGGTGGCTATCCGAAGAGACCAGGCTCGGACCAGACCGAGTTACTTGGGAAGAGTTCTCCAGACTCTTCCAGGAGATGTACATACCTGCTATCGCTCGATCAGAACTGAGGGACAAGTTCAATCGCCTCACTCAGGAAGCTATGACGGTGGAAGAGTACAACGCCGAGTTCATTCGTCTGAGTCGCTTCGCTCCTACCTTGATCCCGACAGAAGTAGAAAAGGCTGAGAAGTTTTTCGACGGACTCAACATCGAACTACAGAAACTGATTGGATCTGTCGCACCAACTTCGTACACGGACGTCCTTGCTGCAGCTAGACGCATGGAGCGCGTCACCAGGAGAGAAACCAGTCTGAAGAGGCCTTCCACATCAGTACCAGCCAGAGCAAACAATGGAGAAGCTGCCAAGAAACCTCATCTGCAACAAGCACCCCAGGGATCTGCATCCAAAGCCCTGACTCTTCCTACTTGTTATTACTGCGGCAGGATAGGCCATGTTGAGAAGGAGTGTAGACGTAAGCACGGACTGTGCTTAGGTTGCGGATCCAGACAGCATGCAGTGAAGGACTGCCCTAATCGTAGGGAAGCACCAAGGGCGAACCAACAAGCTCTACCAGCACCAGGAGGACAACAACCAAGGCCACCCTTGGCACATCAAGCAGCACCCTACCAGCAAGTCCAGCAACATCAGCGAGCACCACCTCAAGGACGCGGCCAAGTTTTCGCGATGACTGTGGGAGACGCGCAGAACCAAGGAGTTGCTAATGCGAGTAAGTCTTTATAGTTGTTTCGTTTCTAGCATTTCAGTAGTTCGTGCCTGCTGGTTCGTGACCCCAGACTTGACCTGATAACCTTGACCTGATAACCTTAAAACCTGATAATTTTAACTTGCTAACAATTGATAACCTAGTTTTGAACTTGATAATAACCTAGAATTGTTAACCTAATAAGTTTTGAAAATATAACCTGGTTTTCTAAAACAGTAATTTTCTAAGATTTCCCACATTTGGAAAATTGCATAACTTCTATTGCATAGGAAAATGATTTTTCCTATGTGTTCAAGCTCTGAACCATGATTTTCTTTATTGTATTATGATTCGAATAAATTTTGCAACCGTGTCATCTCTGTTGACCGGTTAATCTTTGATTGCGAGGACGCAATCCTCTTAAGGGGGGTATATTGTAATCCCCCTGATTTTCAAAAAGAATTTTAATTTAGATTTTTTGGAATTTTCTTGGATTTTTCTGTAATTAAATACCAGTGTTTTAATTATTAAAGGATTTTTAATTGATAATAAATACTATTAAAATATTATGAAAATAATATTTTTATGGTGTAAAATGAAAAACTAGACATAGGGTATTTTTCCGGGAATATATTGGACCCCGGATGGATTTTTAAACACATAAAAACTATTATTATTAATTTACCTATTTATTAAATTAATTGATATTTATTTATTTTTTTATAAGACCGGCCCAAACCCATTATCCCGGCCCAACCCACCAGCCTGGCCCAGCCCGCTCCCCACCGGATCGGGTCGGGTCCGACAGACCCGAACCCGATAGACCCGAACCCGAACCCTCTCTTCCCCTTCCCTGTGTGAACCGACGACCGCACGGCTGCCCCGCCGCTTGGTCTCCCTCGCCGGGTGACCTGCCGACCGCCTCGCTCCCGTAACGCCCGCCGGAACCCCTTCTCCTCCCCCTAGCCGTCCGCCTCCTCCTCTCCCTCTCGCAGCCTATATAAACTCCTCTTCTCCGGCGAGAATCTGACTTCGGCTAACCCTCTCCTCCGGTCGCCTGAGAACCTTCCGCCACCTCCAGCTCCAGCTTCTCCTCACCACCGACGACCTGCCCGGACTCGCCTCCCTCAACACCGCTCTATCCTCTCCTTCCTCCGACCTCTTCCCCTCCTTCTTCTTCCCAGATCCGTGCCGTCTCCGGCGAGCCTCAGACTCGACACAGGAGACTCGACACAGCCCAGCCTCCCCGGTCCGCCGCCAACCTCGCCATCCTCTCCGACGAGCTGTCCCAGCACCCCTCCAGCAAGGACTCGACACAGAGGACACGGACACGTAGCAGCGGGCACAGGAACCCTAAACAGTAAACCCTAGTTTTGGACTCGTGTCAGACACAACTCGAGACACGAGGAATTCGGTTTTTGAAACCCACTTCAGGTATTCATAACTTTTGACTCGTAGCTCGGAATTCAATTCCGTAAATTGTATCGCGTAGCCTGTATGACCCTCTCGGTGCCCGGACAAACCGCTCGGGGCATCGCGTCCTGTGGTGATCGCACACCGCGATCCAAAAACAGGAAAACCCAGACCCTGATTCACCCCGGAATCGAGTACGCCCCGCCAAACGGGACGACTTGGTCGCGTATGGTCTTCACCGATACGTGAGCGTCGTTGATACGGACGTGCGGGCTTTCGCAGAAGCTGATTCGGATGTGCGTGCACACCGGAATCAGTGCGTATCCGCGGACACCGCCCCGTATCCGTACTTTCTGTTTCTCGCTGTAACTTAGTGTACACAAGTCAGATCGAGACGAAACTTGTGCCATCGGACTCGTAGCAATACGCTGGTCTTGTGGGTCAAGTTTGGTTCGATTCTGAGAACGTTGGAAAAATCGTGTGTCGTGGGCCCCACAGGCTCCACCCGACGGGCGATTTTGAGAACGGCTCATCGGAATCCAATTCTGGAAGTTCCGTTGGGTTCGTATCATCGTTCCTGACCTGTTGACACTAAGTTGGACTATTTTTGAGACCTTTGACCCTGACTCGGTTTTCGGTGCAAAGCAGCCCACATCTGGATCCCGCCTTGACCCGAAAATGACGTTTTTGCCCTTGTCTCCAAATTGGACTCAAGGACAGGCGTTCCTAGCTGATTGAAGTGTTCTGGACCTGATGGTGATGTCTATTTCAGCAACTGGAGTACTGCTTGGAAATCCAGCTGAAGCCAGAGCAACATTTGGAACCGAAAATCCAGGCAAGTGTACCTTGCCATTAAATGCAGTATTTAATTTATTTTGAATCTCTTGCTCTAATTTCTGTGACTGTGGTACTTGCCCTATCAAGTAAATTATCCCCAGGACACCTGATACAAAGCATGATACAGAATCTTCCTGATTATTCAAGGGGGTTTGTATAAGATATAGATTTCATGATTTAAGCTTTAGAACTTAATTAATGACTGACTGCATTAGTTTTAATCTTGAGTAACATGAACATTGAGAACTGTGACGTAGGATTTCATTGGGTGGGGAGAGTATTACCATATCAAGGCTGATTATATTATATATATATATCTGGTTATCTGAAAGTGTCCTAGTCTCTGACACAGAGCTTTGGCACCTGTACTGGCCCTTCGAGAAAATACTGCTATGGTTTTTTGTCACTGATTTTGTAGTAGTCTCAGCCTGAGTATGAATAATAACTCTCACTTGCATGATCACTTAGCTAGTTTAATTATTTACCCAGATTTGTTTGATAGCAACATCGGCATGCCACTGTCTTAAACTTATTAATTTCTTGTGCTTCTCTTGTGTTTAACATTTTGGTTGACTTGCATGCTCTTTCACTGTATTATGGCTCGTATTCTTCTGTACCTTGTTACGTCCCGCTGAGGACCTGGTTTTGTTCTCCAGTTATAGCAGACGAGAGCTACCCTGAGGTGTACGGAACAGGGGCACTACTCGGAGCAGTACCTGAACCTGAGGACGAGGTGACCGCTGAGGACTTCTCCTGAACAATTGCTTCGCCCTGCTCAGTCTTTTGGCAAATAACTTTATTTCTGTTTAATTGAACTCTTTATTTCCTGTCTTTGAGAACTTATGTAACAGACTTAATATCGGATTGTTCTCCGATTAATTTGCTTGACTGTTGTTGTTTAATATTTCTTTTGGATGTTATTGCTATCTTATATCTGTGGATGAGAATAGTAAAACCCTGACTGATGTAAAACAGCGTAAGTATGCCCGATGGATCCATTAAATTGGGTTTGTCCAACGGTGCATGCTGCTGGCCATATTCACGCATCCAGTCCCTCGGTATTTTGGGACTGGGGCGTGACATCTAGCACATAGCTAACTACCCAACTCTAACTATATACTAATATATATTCACTAATACCAAACTACTATACTAACTATTAATACCTACTAAAACATATATACATACATACCTATCTCTAGCGAGGGATACAAGTATATATATATATATATATATATATATATATATATATATATATATATATATATAACTACTAAGATACATATAAATATATATCTACGACTACATAATACAATAACTAACTAAACTAAACTACTACTATACCAAGGAACTAACTACTAAACTGCTAAACCATAAATAACTAACTAAACTAGCTAGGAACTTAACTACTTACCCTGTTCTGCACTTGCTGCCCTTGCTACTGATCATTGCTGCTGATGCTGCATGACATTTGTTATGGAAGTTCCCTGCCTAGCTGCTGCTGCTTGCCCTCTGCTTGTTGTTGCTGCTGCAGTAGTGCATTGTTGCTGCACATGTTACCTGCTGATGCAGTTGCTGCTGTCACTGCCTGCTCACTGCTGGCTGCTGGCTGCACATGCAATTGTTGTTGCTATAACTGCTAGCAGTTGCTGTCAATGCACTGCCTGCAGTGCTTGAGCTGGTGCTGCATGCCTGCTCCTGCACTACTCGATTCCCCTTCCTCAACACACATAAGCGCATATACACAAACATATATATATATATATATATATATATATATATATATATATATATATATTAGTGGTAATTATATATATATTTAGAGAGGGGTATATATATATATATATATATATATATATATATATATATATATATATATATATATATATATATATATATATAATAATAATAATAATAAAATAATAATAATAATAATGATAAATATAGCTATTACACAAGGCAATTGGAAACTAGAAATGAAATGAACAAACACGTGGAGTGCATCGCACTCGTATCACACTAGATCTATGATACATTTGTGATACGAGTCCACCACACAACCAAACATACCCCGAATGACACGAGCAAGTCTAAAATAGTATATATGAATAATACGAAGAGTAAAATATATATCTACGTGTCCGTGTCAAAATATGGCATACACAAAACCCCATGTCGGAGAAAAACTTCCAAATCAACCCGTATCTCCAATTTGTTGGGATACGGCCTACACATATCCAATTGTAGACACAAAACTAGTCACACACAATCAAACACATGTCAATTTGGTCTAATTGATCAATTGACAAACACAACATGTGTCAATCTCGAAATTCTCCCCAAATTAACACAAAATACACCATAACTTCCTCCATAGGCCTCCTATGAACCTAATTTCAATTTATATGGATAGCCTTAGCATATGAGGTGGTTCCTAATGACTAAAACACAGATTTAAAGTCTAAATAAAGAGAAAAAACTGAATTATACCTACTGGAAGATGGATTCCCAATAAAACTTCCAAAATTGATGAAATGAGCCTCCAACTTGTAGATCATTGCTCATTCTTGTAGATCCTTGCTTTCTCCTTGTAAATCCTTACTCGACTAGCCTCTAATAGTGATTTGGGAAGGAATTGGGAAGAAATTTTGTGTAGGAATGAAGAATTTGGGAAGAAGGAATTCTAGATTTAGAATTGAGTAAAAATAAGGAGAGAGAGAAATTTTCCTCCTATATATCATGGCCGGCCACTAGGCCCCTCCCTAAGCTACTATGCAATGACTAAAATACTCCTTGGAGCCTCTCATGAAGAAATAATTAAGGAGGGGGTGTTCTAGTCTAATGGATTTAATTTAATTAACCCTCCTCCTAATGAATGGGCTTATAATTGGGCTCAATTCTAACCAAATTTAAATGTTGGTCCATGGATCTAATCTAAACTAGTTAGGTCCACTAACACAAGTCTAAAATAATAAACTAACATCTAATAATAATTAAATAATATAATAAATAAATATACAATATGTACAATATTTAATTAATTATTAAATGACCAAAATACCCTTTCCTAAAAAATATGGTAGTGACACCGGGGCCACCAGTACAGGAGGGTTTGATAGGTATTCCTTTATGTCGTCAAATGCGCATTAGCATTTTTTATCCCAGACGAAGGAGAAACCTTTCTTCTTGAGCTGGGTAAACGGCCGACAACGTCCAGAGAGGTTTGATATTAACCTCCTGATGTATGCCAGTCTTCCTTGTAGGCCGCGGAGTTCCCGGAGGTTCTTTGGCGGACTCATCTCCAGGATGGCCGTGGTCTTATCGGGATCTATGTGAGTACCCTGAGAAGTGATGACAAAATCCAGTAATTTGTCGCTGGAGACTCCCGGGAAAGACTTGGTAGGGTTCATCTTGAGGCGGTGTGCGCGCATTAAGTCAAACACAGTCCTCAAGTCTTAGAGGTGATCATCTTTAGCGTGACTATTGACGACGATGTCATCGACGTAGCATTCCACCCTCTTGCGCAGATGTTCATAAAAAATGGTGCTCATATCTCGCTGATATGTAGCACCTGCTCTCTTTAGACCAAAAGGCATGACCGTGTAGCAGTATATGCCTATTGGGGTCAGAAATAATGTATGCTTCTTATTGTCAGAAACATCTTAATTTGTTTGTAGTCTGAGAAGCCATCCATAAAGGACATGCGCTCGAAGGCATAGGTACTGTCGACCATTATGTCAATGATTGAAAGAGAAAACTCGTCCTTAGAGATGCCAAATTTAGATCACAAAAGTCGATGAGGATCTGGATCTTTTCGTTCTTTTTGACGATAGGCACTATGTTGGCTACCCAGTCTGGATGTTGTTCCTCGCGGATGAAGTCACTAGCTAACATCTTGTTGACTTTAGCTTCGATGGAATTCATTATGTTCGGCCGGAACCATCGTTGTTGTTGCTTGATCTGTTTGGAGTTCCACAAAATATTGAGTTTGTGAACCACGATTTGAGGATCCAGCCCTGGCATGTCTTCATAGCTCCAAGAAAAATATTAATGTATTCCCTGACGAGCTGTAGTAGGGATTTTTGGTCTTCTTCGAACAGATTTTTGCTAACGAAGATAGGTTTGGGGGAGAATTTGTCGCCCAGCTTGACTTGTACGACTTTGTTCTCAGTAGGAGGTTCATGTTGTTAGAACCGCATCTCCCATTGTGCGTCTAGGCATTGGGCCCACAGTTCTACTTCAAGGAGTTCCTGTGGATCTTTGTCATCTTTCTCAGGGTCAGCTGACACCATATTGGCGGACAATGTTTGCTTTGAGTATTTTCTCGATACTGACGTCGGAGTCCCAATAAGAAGATTGCAAAAAGTGGGATTGAACCTCATATTCTTCATCTGAACCTTCAGGGGTTTTGGGAGACGTTGCGTACCCTAAGCCATGCTTAGTTTTATGGTAGCAATCATCGGACTTGCCTGCGAGAGCAGGTAGACGCAGGGGCTGTCGTCGGCCCTTGCCGTAGTTTAAATCTCAGTTATTTTTAAGATCATAACACATCTTATGGATGATATGTTTGTCTTGACCGCTGAACTTGTAGAGTTATATTTTGTCGGTGTCGAGTTCTAGCTCTTGTTCATCCGGGGTGAAGGACCGGAGGTATTTAACCCTGCCGAAGATGATGAGCTTCTCTCTTCTCTTCCTAGGTATGACTAGGAAGTAAGAGTATTTGCTGGGGAGCATCCGGTGCACAGTGTAGGTGGTGGTCACCTGTGTATGCAGGTGTAAGCCTAGACCGTGCTCCATAGAGTGCAATGTGTCGATATGTGTATGCTAAGAATAATTTAAAGATAATTCTTTATTGATAAAGTAAGGTATCTTTTTCGGAGAAATCACATATTCGAGGGAAGGGACGTTTGTATGAGCGATCACATATTCTTCTAGTTCGTCATCCTCGTGGGCTACCCCCAGCGCGGTTAAAGGCATTGGTGGCTTCCTGTACAGTTTTACTACCAAAGGCTCGGAGGTTGCAACCGTGGACGGGTATTCTTTTAGCGGTCTGCGAAGCTAAACGACCATAGATTCTGAAGGAGCAGATGGTGCAGTATCCTTCTTCTACGATTGATTTGGCCTATGAAGGCGAACGACCAGAGGTTTAGAACGAGCAGATGGTGCGGGATCCTTCTTCTAAGGTTGACATGGCCTATGAAGGTGAACGACTAGAGGTTCGGACATTGTGGAAGGTGCCAGAGATTCTGGTACCTTCCTATCCAACTTGACGATGAGGGGAGTGGCTGCGTCGGGAGTGGAAGCCTTGAGACGGGTTCTCATGGGCTCCTCTGGTGTTGTCGTAACCTCGGCCTCATCATCGGCCTCATTGCCATCTTTATCTTGATGGGTTTGCTTGTAGAGGATGGCGTCGGAGTAGTACGTCTTGACTCCTTTAAAAAGGTCGGTGCCTGCGAACTCCGTTCTGATAATGCCATGATCGTCGACGTACTTTAAGTATTGGTACAGGGTTGACAGCACAATCATATATTGGTGTATCCATGGGCATCCGAGAAAGATGTTGTAGGATACCTCTACGTCAATAATGTAGCAAGTGACCTCTATTTTCTGGTCACCGATCTGGCACTTCAGGCGAATCTTGCCCATAGGGTAACTTCTTCCTGCGTTGAAGCCACTAATGGCAGTATTGGTAGCTGTCAGGCGATGCATCAGGATGCCCAATATTTGCGCAGACTCCTCAGAATGATGCTGATTGATAAACCGGGGTCAATGTGCATCTGGTCCACCTTTATAGAACCAATATATCCTGTGTGGTACAGGGGACGACCATGCTTGTTATTCTTCAGTAACATGTCTTATTGCGAGAACGTAACATTGGGTACTGCATCCATAACGTTATTACAGTGGGAGCATATCGTCGGATCTTCAGCTGGCGGCTTGACCTGCGCCAGATAGGTGTCAACATTTTGTAATGCCTCCCACAGGGTGGCTCGAGTGTCTCTGGAAAGCCGCAGAAGCTCAAATAACGACAAATTTTCTGGGGTATTGGTGAGTTGAGCCAAGACGTCAAAGTTGTAGGGCTTCCAATCCCTGAGCCATTTCTTTACGCAACGGCTTATCGAAGTGTCCCTCTTTTTGTTTGGACTTGTCCACTGGTGGGGGTTGAGATGGACCGGGATCAGACACGACAGGTGCAGTAGTTAGAGGTGCATTGACGCCGGGAGCCTTGTAATCTCGCTGGTAGGTAAGGTCCGACCTGGTTGCCCCTACCCAGGCCTTCTCAGCGGTGGGAGAAACCATGTGGCAGGGCTATGTTTTTCGTACTTTAGCCTAGACAACAGAAGAAGCTGCTTGCTGTAACAAGTCTGGGACAAGATCCGGGTGGACCCACGTGACCTCGCCCCGAGGTGTAGTAAGAGGTATCAGCCCGGATACTTGGTAGCGAGCTAGTGGAAGATTGACTACTTTATCAGTAGGAGCAGCAGAATTATTGCCCGAAAGAATCAAATCATCGACATACACAAGAACATTCATCTGAACATCACCCTTATGAAGAGTAAAAAGCGAGTAGTCAGAGTACGATTGGCAAAATTCTTACTCCCGCAAAGAAGATACCAACTTCGCAAACAAAAAATGAGGCACTTGTTTAAGCCCATAAAGTTATTTTCGAAGCCGACATACCTGATCATGATGTGTGATTCGAAAACCAGGTGGTAGTTTCATATACACTTCTTCGGTAAGATCTCCATGCAGGAAAGTATTATGAACATCCATCTGATGTAGTTTTTAATTCTTTTCTGCAGCTACAGCTATAAAAGCACGAACATTAACCATTTTTGCAACCGAAGAAAAAGTATCAGTGTAATCAATCCCTTCAACCTGATGATTGTCGAAAACCACCAAACGGGCTTTAAGCCGCTCAACACTCTCATCATAATTATACTTTATTTTATACACCCACCGGCTCCCCAGAGCATGTTTTACAGCCGAAAACATCTCCATTGTTTAGGTATCATTATCCTCCAAAGTTCGTATCTTCTTTTGTATAGCTTTACGCCACCTGGCATCTTTAACCGCATATTTAAAGGAATCCGGTTCTGTACCTGCAGTTACAGATGCAAGAAAATTCTTGTGTCCTAGAGAAAATCGATCACAATTCAAAAAATATGCTATAGGATAAGGAGTACCTGAGTAGTGATTGGACGTGGTGGAACATTGGGAGGAAGAACTTGGATTCAACTTTCTTATTGTATTTGTAAAAAAAATATAGAGCTTCACGAACGAAATTTTGGCACTTATTCCATGCCCTAGTACACCCTCACCATCTGGCGCCCCCACCACCGCCTTATCCTCCGACGGCTTATCCTGCACAGTGGCCTCAGCCGTGCCACCCTCACCATCAGCCGCTCCCACCGCGTCGTTCCCATCTGGGGATACGACCGTCCCATCCGTATGAGGTAAATCATACCTCGTAGTACTGTCGATCACAGGATCAAAACCCAAATCATCATCACCCACGACATGAAGCACAAGCTCAGGTAAAGTCGTACCACCACGATCATCCTCAACAGAATAGGAAAACTTAGTCTTATAAAATTTAACATCTCGAGAGACAAAAAACTACTAGTTGAAAAATCATACAATTTTTAACCGTTTTTGCCATGGGGATATCCCACAAAAACACACTTTCAACTACGACTGGTAAATTTGTTCATTTTAACTTTTTGGTTCTGGGCAAAACATAGACAACCAAAAATACATAATTTATCATAAGAAGGAGAAGCTCCAAATAAAATTTCAAAAGGAATTTTAAAACCAAGAAGACTTGAAGTGGTTCGATTGATCAAATAATCGACCGTCAAAATATATTCTCCCCAAAAAGAAATTGGCAAATTTTCCTGAAAACGTAAAGCACGTGCCACATTCAAAATATGTCTATATTTTTGTTCGACTCTCCTATTCTGCTGAGGTGTACCCATACAAGATATCTGAAACAAAATACTATTTTGTACAAAGTAGTCACATGCAATTAAACTCAGTACCATTATCACTTTGCACAATTCGAACTTTAGAATTAAATTACTGGTCAATCATAAAAAAAATGACGAGAATATCTTGTATACTTCAGTCTTATCAATCAACAAAAACACCTAAACAACACGAGTAAAATCATCCACAATCGTCAAAAAATATCGAGCTCCACATGAAGAAGGCATAGGATACGACCCCCAAAGATCACAATGTATCAAATCAAAAATTACAACAGCCCGAGAGTCACTGATAGAAAAAATACCTCGAGTTTGCTTTGGCCTGATGGAAAACTTCACATGCCTTATTCACTGAACTACTAGAACTACTAACAACAGGAAGAGACATGACTACTTTATCAGAAGGATGCCCAAGTCGCTGATGCCAAATGTCCAGAGAAGTCGTCACAGTCACTGCCAAGGCCTGAGTCTTAGGTACAATACGAAAGTAGTAGAGTCTGTCCCACCGTTCACCGACGCCAATCAGGGTCCTCAATTATATTATAATTTAATTTCTGTGGCCCATCTTATTGATGATACAAACATTCGTGAGAATAATACCCGGTGTGAGAGCAACACGCGACAGCACGAGACAACAGCAGTTCGCCCGTCCGGGAGCCCAACCGAACATTCCTTCATTTCCGTCACCCCCAACAATAAATCCAAATTCCCAGTAACATAATTCAAAGTTCCTGTATCAATAATCCAAGGTGCAAAAGACTTACCCACCATACGATCCTCCGAAGATTTGATCGAAGAGTTACCAAGCAGAGAAATAAGTTGTTGCCATTGGTCCGGAGTTATTTCGGGAATACCGCCTGCACCATCACCTGCCATACGTTTCTGTGCTGCAGCCGTCGCGCCATATCCTGCCACCGTCGTATGCACCTCCGCACCACGTCCACGTCCACCACCAGCCGCATATACGCCACTACGTCCGCGGCCTGCCCCTCGTCTGCCGCCACGCTGCCTATTCCTCTACCAATCCGGAAAGCCATATTTCTCGAAGCAAGTGGCTTCTTCATATCCGTTGTGTTTGGAAAAATTGTAAAGCAACTCCGATTTATCCCAAGCATCCAAACGAGATGGCCCATGGTTAACAAAAGGATTTTTAACTGCAAGCGCCATAACCTCGTCTATTTAAGAGGAGACTTGTATGGACATGCGCAATCGTTCTTCTTGTAGCATGGATTGATAAGCACGCGCCAAAGTAGGGAACGAATCTTGTGCCAATAAAGTTGAGCGGATGTTACCATAGAGTTTCTGATTAATCCCATAAAGAAACTGGTGAAAGCGCTAATCATCAACCTATTTATGCAGCTTCTTCGAGATATCACACGTATATTTGCCGTAATTGCACGCCAGAATAGGTTCATAAGTCCCCAACTCATCCCAAAGAGACTACAATTGGCCGAAGTAGTCGACCGCGGACATGGATTTCGTTTGGCGACACTCTGCCAATGAATGTTTAATCTGTTAAATTCTACCATAATTTCCCACGCTAAATTAGACATTGAGCAAATCCTACAGCGGTTTCGCTTCCTCAAAGTAGGATCGTCTTCTTCACTGAAGTGTCAATAGTATGCAAGATCCATTGTACAAGCATCGATTTGACACATTACCAATCCTCTAATTTATCATTCTTCGTAAGTTTATCGATAGAACCGTCAATAAATCCAAATTTTTATCGTGCCCGTAAAGAAAGCCGAATAGATCTCGACCATTCCACATAATTTTCTCCACGAAATACCACTTTCGTAATTGTATTACCCGGATTGTCATTAAACCCAAGGTAATATAGGGAGGTGGGATCGATCCTTCTTATCGCCGTTGTCGTCGCTCGTCATACCGCCAGTCGAAGGGAGACTCGCTGCCACCACTATGAGAAAAGAAATCGTGCCCTAGCCGACATGCTCTGATACCATATGAAGAAGTAGTAGGAGAGAATAATCTAGGTTATTTATTCATCATGATATTACATATATATACATCCACATATCAACTTGGGCCTACAACTTGGGCTTAAGCCGCATGGGCCAATCACCATATATACAATTTAATCCTAATACACTCTAAATAAACACTCCAAATTAATCTCCTCTTTTTTCTCCCTCTTTTTCCTCCTTATTTTCTTCCCTATTTGGTAAGTTTTTTCCTCTCTTTTACCTTTTTATTTTTCTTTCTTGTTTGGTTATATTTTGTGGGCCCAACAATTAATATAGAGGAGTTATGACACCAGTACATTAATGTAATAATAATCCACCAGATTGCTTGAAGGGTGCGAAGAATCTCATTCGGTACGAAATGTCCCCTCGTGCGCACTAAGGCGTAGAGTTCACTCTGGAGCCTTGGAGTATTGTGTCCGAAGCTGGAGCACATATACATGACATAATGTTGGAACATCGCCTATGTATCATCCCAAGTTGTAAGCCGCTTGGCACGTCTTTATTGTTTGAGAGAGAGAGAGAGAGAGAGAGCTTGAGCGACTTGTAATCTCGGCCTAGCGCCGCTTGTAACCTTATTCATTATCAATAAATAGTTTATTATGTATCATACTTATGTTTATTCTAGGCTTCTACTATATCGACTTGGTGAACTAGTTATCAAAGGCCATTTTGGTATTTGCCTTGCGCAAGCGCAACTCCAGGGTCGCGTGACATCACGTCCAGATGAAAACGATCGTCCCGTGGGAGCAACTTCAGGCTCGCACAACATCATGTCCCGATGGAAATGATCGTCCCGTGGGAGCGTTGGCACGGTGATTCGCTCCTAGCAGGGACGACCGTTTCCTGCGAGAGATCGGGGCATGACATATTGGTATCAGAGCATGGCTTTACGTTCTTGGACTTCTTATCGATTCTCTCAGTTTTGAAAGCTTATTCGTGGGTTATGTTACAAACGCTCTCTCTCAATGTTCCAACGGGATGTTTGATACAATGAGTCTAAATATTTTTAAAAGTGCAGATGAATGATATGATTGCTTGTACAAAATTATGAAGCAAAGGCCTTTGTGCCAACCTGTAGTAGACTTTGTGGGAATAGACTCGTGTTAGAATTTGCAAGTTATATGTGAAGCTGAATACCTATACGTGAACACCAAGCGGATTAGTGTGCAAGATAGAATATCGTTTGGACAGTTAGCTATGCACACAACCTTTCGGCTAAGTTGCGTTGAGTATCGCACGATAAAACCCTTGGGTGCAAGCAAGTTTGCGAACAAGATTGGAATATCGTTCAGGTAAGGATAAGTCAGGCTTATAATGGCTATCGATAGAAACGTTATCAAACTATCGCTAAAGAGAATCTTTGGA
Organism: Iris macrosiphon; assembly: GCA_036927795.1. Lineage (NCBI taxonomy): Eukaryota > Viridiplantae > Streptophyta > Magnoliopsida > Asparagales > Iridaceae > Iris > Iris macrosiphon. The sequence continues at coordinate 10,101,520 of JAYESA010000007.1, forward strand.
GTCATGTCCGAGTTTTGATATATAGTTAAGACAGTTATTTGTATCTGTAAGTTACGACTCGATTATAATTTGTATGGAGGACTATCGATAGTGGTGTATAAGACATTAAGATTATTAAGGCGAAGCATAAGGATCGTGCTGGAGTTCTAAGAAATTAATTGGATATACAAGTGAATGATGCGAAGGCGATTCAGAAGTAAATTTGATGATTCGACTCCTGAGTGGTGTATGCGATAGTCTCAGGATCAAATAAGCGAATTGGGAATAAAATAAGTTATTAAGATTCATATAGTATAGCTCAAACCCTGAGTGGTGTATTGGTCATCTTAGAAATATTCGAACGAATCATGAATTTTTGGATATTAAACGAGTCTAGCAGCAAGCGACAAGATTGTGCAAAGCCTTAGTATAAATAATGCCTAGCAAGTAAGCAAACTCGAAGAAATCATGCGAGATTTCATTCAAACGAGTTATAATGTGTTGAACAGATGATAAGACTTATATCGAATAGGGATTATGTTACGTCCCGGTCCCGCGGGGGTTCGATCATCCTCGCTTGGTCCCGTGCAAGCCTAAAGTGCGCTTGCACAAGGCCAAAGCTTTGAACAAGGGCAAGCAAGCTATTCAAGTCAGGAGCAGCGGCACATATATTGCAGAAAAGTAAAGAACATAATGGCAATATAAAAATAAGCTTTTTATTGTTTATCAAAAGTGTTACAAGCGACGCTTGGCTGAGGTTACAAATCGCTCAAGCACTCTCTTTCTCTCGATTACAATGATACCGTTGCATACATTATGTCCCTTTATACAAAAGCTGCTCAAAGTAATCTCGATACGGCTCAAGGCATCGACTCCAGATTTTCGGTTCCTTGGGATGAGGTACAACTATCGCTCCTCGGACGATCCAGCACCTGAGAATAATCAAACTGTTGGTGGGTCAACACTTTAGAGAAAGTACTGGTGAGTATAAAATTAACTGAATAGAAGCAACACTCCCTGAAATCTACACTAAGTAAGCATGCGACAAAATATTACATTACTAGTGATCTTGCTACTTTTACCTATGTTCATTTCATGCAGCTTGGGATTATAGTCAGTTTATATCTTTTCGAAAATATAGCTTTGAAACCAGTTTGCATATTCAATACATACAAGCAAGCTATAGAGGCGGTATTCTATCGTGCAGTGCGCAGCATGTATTGTGAGCCATATTCGATCTCTATTGGAATGTTCATCTTAAATTAAGCAAGTGCATTTAGTGTACTATCATACTTTTAAGTACACAAGAAGAACTAGCTATATGATTTCGGTCTCCGAGAAACTCAGGATCAGTAGCGGTAAACCAGCTAACTAATGACTCTTTTATCTGATGCTATTAGCAGTTGTAACTCATGGTTGCTTTTCACTAACTTAATAACAGCCGGGACCAAGTTCAGCTCTGCACTAATAGCCATCGTCCAACCGATACGAATGCATGAAACACTATCAAATAAACTCTAAGATGCACATGTTCATGAACAAGCAGGCCATATATATAAACTCTTTATGTTTCTTACCCCTTGTCGAACGGTTATCCCTGTAGCAGACATACAATTTAGCAACATATGCATATATATGAAATAAGGTTCTTTTTTCCTGTCCGTCTCTGCATCAAATAGTTAGGTATGCAAGAAGTCTAGCCTAGCATGCGCTCTAACTATATGATGGTCCCCTCACAGGGTTAGCAGTTGGGACGTACAAGCTAATCTCACTAATGACAGTCTACCCTCCCGTAAGTAAGGACTTCAAGCCTCAGGATATCTAGATCTCTTCCCGGGCTGAACGATACCCAGTGTCCCAGGAACCTCTCGAGAGTGTCACTACCACATCCTAAATTAGGGTTTTTTTGTCTTTTTATTATTTATAAGTATTGTGTATGTATTTATTTAAATAATTGCATGATATGTGTATATATATTTGTATTATATACGGTGTTCCTTAATGCGTGAGTTAGTGGACTAGACCTAGAAGCCCACTAGATGAACCACTGACCTAAATATAGGATCATATATTTTAATTAGCATTTTTGGGATTTTAATTATGGAGGTTGTAATTAATTACCGTAATTTTATTTAATTATTGTGCCTTACCGTTGCTTCGATATTTGGAGGCTACACTAGTCATTGCCTTCCAACAAATTTTATACCTTGTCCTAGACGTGCCAGTCTTCTATTTTGTTCTTTGTGTAACTCATAATTATGCCATATTTTGCTTTATTTTAGTCGCACAACATTCGTCGCAACCGACTATATTTAATTCTATATAAATTTAAATTTGCATCGTTGTGCATTCCAATCGGAATTGGAGATACAATCTTGACCCATTTTGAGCAACCCAAATTATGATAATATTTTTTTCTGAGTCTTCTTCATTCATGATACTTGTGTCCCACCAAATCTGAGCCCCATGTACTTCTAATTAATTTTAGAACGCCAATTATATTAATTCTAATTTAATTAACCCAAAAAACCAACTTTGTATAATTTCTCAATTGTTGGGCACTTTTATGCAAAAGTGCATTGAGGTGTCCACCCATTGGACACAACACATGAAGAAACCCATTCTCCTTCATGTGAATTTTTTATAATTTTTGGAGTGTGTAAACTCAACATCAACCATCATCAAACCATAGCCCTCCAAATTTTAAATCAAATGCAATCCTAGCCATCCATTTTGGATCTATGAAATCATAGCCTTTGAAATTCTACATGACAAGCCCTTTTTCCAAAGAGGGATTGACCGGCCCAATTTTCTAGGTCAACCCAGCCCTATTTTCTTTACATACATATATATATATTCTCTTCCTATATTTTTTCTTCTTTTCATCCTTTCAACCTAAACTCACAGCCGACCTTACTCTACATCTCTTGTTCACTAATCTTCCTGCTCATCCTTACCCCGTCGGAGCAGTTCCCTCCTCCGGCCATATCTCGCCTGAGCCGACCACAGCGTCCCCGACTCCACCAATCGAGCTACTACGCCTCCCTGCTGTCAACACCCTAACCTTCATCCCCGCGGTCATCCCCTTCCCTCTCATGTTCACATCTCTCCCTCCTGCCGGAGCCCAGTCCCGTCGGAGCAGCCCGTATTCACCCCGCCTCTCCTCCAACTTGCCTGTGCCAACCATACCGCTCGCCTGAACCCGTTCGCCCTCCTCGTCACAGCCGGATCACAGCGCCCCGACTTCCTATGAGCCGCCGAGCAGCCGCTGAACTCTCCTGAAGTCGATCGGAGCAAACCCCCTCGACCCGCCTGCATCACCTCCATACCTGCACTGCCGATCTTCTCGAATCCTTTCGCCTGAACGTCGAAGCTGACCCCGACCGCCTGGCTGAATGCCTGAACGTCCCCTCATTTTCCTTCGACTTGACGATGTGACGACATGCTGAACCGTTGTTCATCCCTCGTCGATCTCGGCTGAACTGCTAAACCCGTTCTCCCCTTCGACCCCGCCTGAACCCGGTAAACTCGATCGTGAACCACCCACTGAACCGCCTCGCCAACCTCGACCTCCTCCTGTCCATCCCTCATCATCATCATCATCACCAATCATCATAACCATTATCATCATCATCATAACCATCATCATCACCCTCATCATCGTCGTCATCATCGCCATCGTCGTCACCATCATCGTCATCATCGCCAGCATCGTCAACCCCGTGCGTGCCCGCACAGGTTAGAACTGCCCTTCATGATTTTATGTGTTTGTGTATCTATTAGGGTTAGCGTATTTCTTCATGACAGTTAGTTGACATCAGACCCTGAGTCGGTGAACCCAACTCGTATGCGTATACGTACGCTTATATGTATAGTATTCAATTTAGTATATATATATATATATATATATATATATATATATATATATATATATATATATATATATATATATATATATATATATATATATATATATATATATATTGTTTAGGAATTTAATGTAAATACCAGTTATGACTATATATGTATTTATGCGGTGTGGCCATAAATGTTAGTAGTAGGTATCCCGTGTCTACTTTTGGTTGTATATATATACATACTGTATGACCATAGGTGTTAACTGTGGATATCCCGTATTTACAGTTGACTATACGACCCTGAGTATTAGTGATCTGTCTGCCTTGTGTACACTGACGTACTGGTGAGACCTCGGTTAGTTTGACTGTCTGATTTTGTGCAGCAATCGCAAACTTGACACCCGTACAGCTAGAGACGCACGCTTGACCCTGTTAGATGACTAGGATCACCCCTAGTGTAGCCCTGAGTTCAGTGTAATTATGGTTGTATATATGCTAGTGTAATGGCTGATGCGATATTGTATTATATTATATGTATACAGGACCATTGGATTGTTCTGCGAGACTTCAGGAGTAGGACATTGGTATTGCCAGCTAAGGACCCCAAACGAGTACATTCTCTGATAATTTTCATTATTTGATAATTTCTATAATTCATGTATTTAGAAATATTACATCTGATTCTTGACACTGTGCTACACGAACTAGTATATAGATTGGATCTTTAGTCATGAGATGTTACATTGGTTATCGTATTGGCATTGTACACGACATTGCTATTAGACATTGATATTAGACATTGTACATGATATATTGGACATTGATCGTGTATCGTGATGTGTCATGGTTGGATCCACAGTACTAGTTGGGGGCGGAGAAATTGCTAGTAAGAGATATAATCAAATCCCTATCGTACAAGTGTAGATATTGTTAGTATTAATCATACACCTCACGTATGATTAGCCAGGACATATAGCTATCGTACAAGTTTCCAAGCCGATCATATTTCGAAACTACTATTTTAAACACTTAGAATAGTTACAGTTTTTCATTTCAGTTCATATACTATATCACCCCGTATATGATATTGTAGTTCTTTCTCTTCATTTCGTATATGCACTGACTGTACCATATTACCTATATTGCATGTTCTTTTTACTATTGCCATTGCATCTATTTATTGTTCTCTCTCAGTATATAGCATTATCTATTTATTGTTTTATAGTCCTTTTCAATTAATTGTAACTGTTATTTGGGTTGTACTTCGCTCCATCCTGACTGGGAATATTTTTCCAGACTGCGACTTAGAGGACTGGTGTCTGACATATTATGGACCACAGGGAGAGTAGCTGTAGCCTTGGACCTTGTAGCCAGTGTGATTCCGGGAGGTCTAGCCGGGATCACTAGTATTTCAGTTAGTTTCTTTTAGTAGTTTATGGTACCGGATTTGTTTCCAGCATACTTTGAGACTTGGATGTTATTGTTTGAGTTAGATTATTTCTGTTTAGACTAGTGTTGCATTTCGTTTATTTTCTTTGATATCTCATCGTGCTTTAGTTCTGTGATTGAGTATTTACATATTATATTGTGATATCTGTGTCTCTTTATGGAGTTGGATACTCGTGTAAGATTGTTTAGATAGTATTATGACCTAGACAGTATTATACCACCGATGCTACGGCGTAGGCTGGACGTACCCACGTACTCGTGTCCAAATTCTGGGTGCGGGTCATGACAGAGAGATAAACCTTGTGTACAAATTTTCAGACCAATGCATGAATGCACTTCTATCAGATAAATACTATATGATGCACATGATCCAGAACAAGCAAGCAAGCAAGCATATCTATCAAGCTATAGAGCCGGAGCTCTCAATACTCTTGCCTAATAGCCACACCCTCCCGTAAATAAGGACTTCAAGCCTCAGGGCGGACTATTAGTCTAGATGCACAAGTTCAAGCTTATTCATGAAGTTCTATCTCTTTACAAGCAATCAATAGTATTATAACCTAGACAGCGTTCTACCGCCGATGTTGCGGCGTAGGCTGGACGTACCCACGTACTCGTGCCCAAATTCCGGGTGCGGGTCATGACAGAGAGATAAACCTTGTGCACAAGTTTTCAAACCAATGCATGAATGCACTTCTATCAGATAAATACTATATGATGCACATGATCCAGAACAAGCAAGCAAGCAAGCATATCTATCAAGCTATAGAGCCGGAGCTCTTAATACTCTTGCCTAATAGCCACACCCTCCCGTAAATAAGGACTTCAAGCCTTAGGGCGGACTATTAGCCTAGATGCACAAGTTCAAGCTTATTCATGAAGTTCTATCTCTTTACAAGCAATCAATAAAACATGTTCAAGTACTCTAGCTCTTTTAACAAGTAACAAGCAAGAACAATTCTATAAATCTAACATGCAAATTATATCTCATTTTAGACAAGCATTCAAGTATTCTAGTTTAGCATGCGATACCAAGATAAGTACAAGCAATCTTTTACTCTTTCATTTAGCATGGCAGCGGTTCGTTCGATAATGGTGTCCGTATAGCTAAGCATACACATTTTTATCTTTTCTTAGCATGGTAATAGTTCCATCTCTTAGACAAGCATACAAGTTCTCTTAGTTAGGCAAGCATGTTTGTTTCAATGACAAGCTATACGAGTTCTCTTATTAGCATACATAGTCAGGTTCTATCATTTTTCTTATGAAACTATCTTCTTAGAACAAGCATTCAAAACTCAGATTTATTATTAAGGTGTACAAGAATCATAGAATGAAGTTCTGCCCACTCACTTAGATCAATCGTCTTATGGTTCGATCGATAACTCTCCGAGAAGACTTCTGCTCGAGCAAGGAAAGCGATATCACTTATACATAGTGCCTACGCAGAGCGAGACACTACATACTTACCCACCAATAAAGAGTTTCGTCCTCGAAACTCAAGGAGAAACTTACAAATCCAAAGCAGCGATAGTCCTCATCCCTCACCATCCTCAATTAAAACTCTAGCAATCTAGAACTCAATAAAACTCTAGCCACCATAAATCATAAATCATATCTCAAGCAATAAAACAAATCCAGAAAACTTTTGCCGACAACTTTGAGAATATTTACGGACTTATTATATGGAACGTTCATTGCAGCACAATATTGGGCACATCTCAGAGTCGAAGGCAACGGAATGGGAAAGGAAATCGAGTCGCTCTGATACCATTATGTCACGCCCCGGTCCCGCGGGGGTCCGATCGTCCTCGTACGGGCGTGATGTCATGCAAGTCTAAAGTACGCTTGCACAAGGCCGAAACTTTGAACAAGGGCAGGTAAGCTATTCAAGTCAGTTACATCGGCACATATATTGCAGAAAAGTAAAGAACACAACAACAATATAAAAATAAGCTCTTTATTGATTATCAAAATTGTTACAAGCGGCGGTTGGCCGAGGTTATAAATTGCTCAAGCACACTCTTTCTCTCGATTACAGTGACAACATTCCATACATTATGTCCCTCTATACAAAAGCAGCTCAAAGCAATCTCGATACGACTCAAGGCATCAACTCCAGATTTCTGGTTCTTTGGGATGAGGCACGACTATGGCTTTCTCGGACGATCCAGCACCTGAGAATAAGCAAACTGTTAGTGGGTCAGCACTTTAGAGAAAGTACTGGTGAGTATAAAATCAACTGAACAGAAGCAACACTCCCTGAAATCCACACTAAGTAAGCATATGGCAAAATATTACATTACTAGTGATCTTGCTACTTTTACCTATGTTCATTTCATGCAGTTGAGGATTATAGTCAGTTTATATTTGTTCGAAAACATAGCTTTGAAACCATTTTGTATATTCAATACATACAAGCAAGCTATAGAGGCGGTGTTCTATCGTGCAGTATGCAACATGTATTGTGAGCCATATTCGATCTCTAATGGACTATTCATCTCAAATCAAAACAAGTATATTTAGTGGACTATCATACTTTTAAGCACACAAGAAGAACTACCTATATGATTTCGGTCCCCGAGAAACTCAGGATCAGTAGCGGTAAACCAGCTAACTAATGACTCTTTTATCTGATGCTATTTGCAGCTGTGACTCATGGTTGCTCTTCACTAACTTAATAGCAGCCGGGACCAAGGTTCAGCTCTGCACTAATAGTCATTGTCCAACCAATGCGAATGCATAAAACACTATCAAATAAACTCTAAGATGCACATGTTCATGAACAAGCAGGCCATATATATAAACTCTTTATATTTCTTACCCCTTGTCGAACGGTTATCCCTGTAGCAGACATACAAGTTAGCAACATATGTATATATATAAAATAAGGTTCTCTTTTCCTGTCCATTTCTGCATCAAACAGTTAGGTATGCAAGAAGGCTAGCCTAGCATGCGCCCTAACTACATGATGGTCTCCTCACGGGATTAGCAGTTGGGACGTACAAGCCCATCTCACTAATGACAGTATACCCTCCCGTAAGTAAGGACTTCAAGTCTCATGGTATCTAGATCTCTTCTCGGGCCGAACGATCCCCAGTGCCCCAGGAACCGCTCGAGAGATAAACCTTGTGTACAAGTTGTCAGACCAATGCATGAATACACTTCTATCATATAAATACTATATGATGCATATGATCCAGAACAAGCAAGCAAGCAAGCATATCTATCAAGCTATAGAGTCGGAGCTCTCAATACTCTTGCCTAATAGCCACACCCTCCCATAAATAAGGACTTCAAGCCTCAGGACAGACTATTAGTCTAGATGCACAAGTTCAAGCTTATTCATGAAGTTCTATCTCTTTACAAGTAATCGAAGAAACATGTTCAAGTACTCTAGCTCTTTTAACAAGTAACAAGCAAGAAAAGTTTTATAAATATAGCATGCAAATTCTATCTCGTTTTAGACAAGCATTCAAGTATTCTAGTTTAGCATACGATACCAAGATAAGTGCAAGCAATCTTTTACTCTTTTATTTAGCATGGCAGCGGTTCGTTCGATAATGGTGTCCGTGTAGCTAAGCGTGCACATTTCTACATTTTCTTAGCATGGCAATAGTTTCATCACTTAGACAAGCATACAAGTTCTCTTATTAGGCAAGCAGGTTCATTTCAATGATAAGCTATACGAGTTCTCTTATTATCATGCAGAGTCAGGTTCTATCATTCTTCTTATGACACTATCTTCTTAGAACAAGCATTCAAAACTCAGATTTATTATTAAGGCGTGCAAGAATCAGAGAATAAAGTTCTGCCTACTCACTTAGATCAATCGTCTTATGGTTCGATCGAGAACTCTTCGAGAAGACTTCTGCTCGAGCAAGCAAAGCGATATCACTTGTACATAGTGCCTATGCGGAGCAGGGTACTACAGATTCAAGGTAATAGAAATCAATAACTTGGTCAAGAAAGCTTAGTAAATCGTACGAGCGATTTTGAATTGAATCAAATAAATTAAAACTTGAGTTTGAGATGGAATAATCTAGGATGTGATCGGAGTATAGCGCGATGGAAGATAGCGTGCATCAAAAATGTAGATTGAGTAGGATATCGCTCGATTGAATTTTAGCCTGAGTATGAATGTTATGGTTTTAAATTTCGAAGACTAATACGATATCGATAAGTGGAAGATAGCATGGATTGGTGCAAGTTAGAAAATTTTGGTTCAATGATTGAGGTAGGCAATAACGGATTTAATCTTGACTTGGACGAACGATCTAAAATCTAGTTCGAAAGGTAACACTCAACATCGGGCTTAAATGAGAACGATTATCCTGTGGAAGCGCTGGCGTGGTGATTTTACGTCCGACGGGGATGATCGAACTCGCGGAAACATATTCGAAGATTATACAAACGAACTCGATGTGATAGAATGTAACAAAGTTGGATAGACTTTGGCTTATAGATTTAAACTTAGTTGTTTGAGGAATGATAAAAGTAAACTACAGGATTGATCAAACAGTAATATTGAAAATAGACGATTTGGCTAGACGATATATGATCATGGCATGAACGGTTATAAGATGAACATGACTTGTGAGATTAGTATACAACTTGGATGAAACAAAATTATAACGATAAGGTGTATGTTTGTTTGATGATAACCATAACATTTGATATTCTTGTCTTGTACGAGTGCAACTTCATGCTCGTACATGTGTCACGTCCGGATTATGACAGTTACCCCGTGGGAGCGTTGGCATGGTAATTTTACGTCCAACGGGGATCATTGAACTTGCGGAAGACCCGGGCATAGTAATTAAAGGATCGTCTTGACTTGTGGTTCGACACGATAAGATAAGTTTTAGGATACAAATGAATCAAAGTGTTTTGAGGAGGAGTTAGTTTAGAACGTGAAGTAAGATATACTTGATGATTTCATGAATGGATACGTAGATCGTGTCGGACGACTTAGAGTTTATGATTTATATCGAAGATTTAGAATTTGATCATGACTTAGTGGTCTAGACTTAGAAAATAATGGATAGGTAAATTCTATCAAACATAATAGAGGATATCGACTATGCAAATCAATGGGTTTGACCTGTGACGTTGATATATATTGTGGATTTGATTGAACGAATGTGTCTTAGGAACGATTTTGCTAAACGAACCCAGATTCTGTACAAATGAACATGTTAATGTGGATAGAATGATCCGTTCTCGATGTCTTAAAATCTGAGTAAAATTAGCTTGGGTAGAATACCCGTACGAAAGAACAATGGTTTGACCTTAGAAATTTGGGGCGAGTATCGTACAATGAATTTGCTCGATAAGAACCGTGAACTTGAAATATACCTATGACCTTGTGATCCGACCTAGCGGTTAGGCAGATGATCCTATGCCGAGTGAAATAATTGTGTGACCGACTTTAGAGTATTGCTTGAATAAGCCATAGAACTGGGGCAATAAGACTTAGAGTTAGGCTTTGGTCGATAAGTGTACACAGTGTTTAACATGAACGAAATAGATAATAAAACTTGGATGCTAGTCAGTTGATCGGATAGATCGTGCTTAATGGTAGTGCAATACTTGGTTTGAGTGTGATTGGAAATGACTTAGATTTTGATTGACCCCGTTGGAGGTATCATTGTATAAGACGAGAACCCTTGAGATTTTCATGAGTAGCTTGTCCGAATTAACTATTGCCAAGTTTGGTTGAATGCATATATTTGAGGGATGCCTTGAATGTGTGCATGATCCAAGGCTCAGTGATAAGTTAAATCGAGTGCAAAGACTTCACTATTGCTAAGTTGGTTGACATACATATATTTGAGGGACGCCTTGAATATTTGCACGATCTAGACTCGCGATATGCTGATCTCGAATGTTAGTGCAAGTGAATATATTAGATTCGCATGGATGAGTATAACGAATTAAATAAGTTTGCCTCAGTCCTATATTATTATTTGAGATGGATTATAACATACTCTGCGTTAAGCGATATATGTTCCGCGCTAAGGCACAGTAGAGACCTAGTCAGAACTTGGATTGAATGATAGATTCATTCAATAAGACAGACCCAATACACACGTGACACAGAATGAGAAGCGAGTATGAAGTTATGTTTGAACAGATCTACCTATACTGATTGTTATGTTTGTGATAGATTCGATAGTATACGATAGAACAATTTTCGCTCAGGAAGTCTCGAGGACAAGACTTATTTTGAGTGGTGTATAATGTAATGACCCACTCCGCATCAATGCGGAGAGCCAACTCAAACGACGCAAGTGCGATGAACTGACCCATTTTACTATTCCAAAAGACTCGTTCGAGGCAAATGATTCCAGACTTTGCCCTTCAAGAGTTCATACAGACTTTCAAAGGCTCGCTCGGAGTATCGATCGACCGAGACGAATCATCGCTAAGGTGGGTGGCTACGATGAACCTGACTTTGCTTAGCCTGTACACTTAAAAATATAGTTGATACATGTTAGTCGCTAGACGAATCACCCCTTGCATGCTAATAAAGAATACAACACACCTAGCTAAGAAAATAATCCCATCTTATATCTCTTTGTATAGAACATGGAAGTAGATTGGTTGAACGAAATAGTATGCTCGCTTTACAGTTCTTATAACATCATCCTCATAGCATTACTTTTGTTCCTTATATGTTCCTTCAAGTATATTGCTTCATATGTCTTGAAATGCTCGTTACATATATATTGCCTCGATATAGAAGCACAACACAGATCATGGTCCACCTACCTGTGGCAGGACGACTATCAAAATAATTATTCCAAGCCAAATAATAGAAATATGGAAAATCTTCGGGACCGTTGGGTTTCCAAGGCAACTCCCAAAATGGGAGCTGCAATAAGTAGTAAAACATCAGCATAACGGTACATTGAATGGAACACACCAGATCATAAGATTTCTGAACGAGTATATGCATTCACACTGTGTCAAGTAGTTATGTTCATTTATGACCTTAAAATGTTGCATATAATAAAAGCTTAGTGTTGATCGTCAATGGTCATGGACAACCTGTGCACAGGCTTATGGTTCTTGCGGACGGTACGCTAGTCGCACCGGGGCCAATCTGAATCGGTCAGAAATATTCAGATAGTCGTTTGCTTCGGACGGGAAGGCGTGTAGCGGGGCTCGCTACCTGCATTGCATCTCATTGTCATGCCCCGATCTCTCGCAGGCTAAATCGGCCATCCCCGCTAGACGAGAATATCACCGTGCCAGCACTCCCGCGGAACGATCGCTTTGACCCATCCGGGCATGATGCCGCACGAGCGTGAGCCACGTTCGTGCAAGGCCATGGTTCATTAGCTGGCGGTAAGAGTTCTAAGCCACATAGTTGCACAGATTGTCCGAGTGCAGCGACATCATAAACGCATAGGCAATTTGGTAACAATTTACTGAGTCGACAATAGCGGAAGCATTGAATAACACAAGTTGAAGTAAAACTCTTTATTGATATAAACAAGTGTTATAAGCGGCACTTGGCCGATATTATAATTCGCTCAAATCTCTCTCTCTAAAATAGTAACAGCGTGCCAAGTGGCTACAATAGTGGAATAATGTACATGCGGTGTTCAGACAATGTTCCAACATTATGTCTTGTATATGTGCTTCAGTTCCGGACGCAATGCTCCAAGGCTTCGGAGTGATCTCCACGCCTTCGCACGCACGAAGGAGGCATCCGCACAGAACGAGGTTCTCCCGCACCCTGCAAACGATCTGGTGGATTATCAGTACATTGAATGCACTAGTGGGGAGGCTACTCGCCCGCTTGACAAATCTAAATACGTAATGTAGGTTCCGTGCACCAACTATTATGTTGTCTTTCTAGTTGTCTTAGGATCAGTTTTATGACAATGTTGAATAACCTAACTCGTGTGGCAGTGCACCGTACGATATAAGAGGAAACACAACGAGACTTACCAACTTACCATTTGACCTTCCTTGTCCAAGGCAAACCAAGTTAATTTAATCACGAGCATTCATAATAAAAAGCAAGGCAATGGCATATGCAAACACGAGAGTTGCTATATCATGATCGTTCAGGTGTTCAGTTGTTCAGTTGTTCTGTTGATGCGATACAATGACTAGCACGCGGATAGCCGCTAAGCGAGGATGACTTATCTATATAAACATTTGCCGCAGGCATAGCCATGAAGGACGAGTTATAGTCGATGAACAAGGATGGTATGCAACGAAAGCACGTGAGGCGCTACACGCCATCCCATCCGCACGTGAGACTATCGTGAAGTTCCATCCGGATCAGATCGGCCTCGGTGCCCCGAAAATCGTCCGTGGAACCTAATGACCTTGTTTCCAAGTTGTCTGCGATGTGCAGGTCAGGGTCTTTCCAAATCCATAACTTGATATGATAATCCATGATTCTTGTTCTGAACCGAGTGTTTACTCCACGAGCTGGGATTCTTTTTTTACGTGACGTGATTCCGTTCAAATGTAAACTTGATGTGATTATCATTCAAATGTAACTTGACATGATTCTTGATTCTTGAACAACTTGCCTTGATGTATGCCCCTGGTTCGGGGATTGCCTTGGTGACCTAACGGTCCCGGAGACTTGAAAGTTCAATTGCACAGAAGGACTATTTGATAGTCTCATGGCTGACTCAATGTATGAACGATACGAATAACGTCAGACATTTGTAAGCAAGCAAGCATGTGTTTCTAAGGAACTCAGCAAACACGTTGGCTCGGGCCCGAAGGTAAGCCGAGAGGTGAAACCGTAAGGGACTTTCCGAGCTACACGATCTAGGATAGCATGCGAGGGTCTGAATATAAGCAATGTTTCATTTCCATGTTCTAGCACTGTAAACTCCCTCGACCAAATTTAGACTAGATAGAGAAAGTAGGAGCCACTTAGAATTTAATTACTGTATTTTAAAATTATTGTGCAATATTTTATATTGCTTACTACACCTTACCATTGCCTCGATAATTAGAGCACTACACTGACTATTACCCTCAAACAAATTTCATACACTTTTCCTAGACATGCCAGTCTACTATTCTGCGTCTTGTGTAACTCACAAATACTCTGTCTTGTGTCTTATTTTAGTTGCACAAAAATCGTTACAAACGTCCGTGATTAAATTCAATTAATTCAAACTTTGCATTCTTTGTCCGTTCCAATCGAAATTGGAGACACAACATCAACCCGTTTTATCCAAACTAAATTATGAAAATATTCTATTATAAGTATATTACCTCCATGACGCTTGCATTCCACCCATTTTTAGCCCTATACTTTTCTAATTAATTAAAGAACACCTTGCGCATTAATTTTTAATTAAATTAATACGACGACCAGCATCACCCCAAACTAGATCCAATTCCTACCCAAACTCACACTCACACCCTCAGGACTCTTACTAAACACCACATACCATTTTAGTGCATTACATCACACCTCCCATCAGGTATTTTTCCTCATCCAAAAGTCAATTTCCTTATTTGCACAATTTCCTAATTTATAAAGGCTTTAGTGCGATTTATGAATTTCCAGGGACTTACGTGCAAAATTGGAGGGTGAGGTGTCCACCTCCCATTGGAGGGGACACATGGAGAATTCTCCACCCTCTATTTCATTTTTAGGCTAAATTCAATGCATGTGCAAGCATTAAATGTAGCCTACAACCATTTATGTGTGTTCACACATAAACCCAACCATTCCAACCCTATAAATACCCCCCCCCTCTCACGCGACTCCTCCCTCAACCCATCACAGCTACCTCCACCTTCGGCCACCTTCCTCCCCCTACTCCGACATCACCTCCACCACCCCCTGCCACCTTGGCCACCACCACAGCCACC
This sequence comes from Iris macrosiphon, assembly GCA_036927795.1. Classification (NCBI taxonomy): domain Eukaryota; kingdom Viridiplantae; phylum Streptophyta; class Magnoliopsida; order Asparagales; family Iridaceae; genus Iris; species Iris macrosiphon. The sequence continues at coordinate 10,116,672 of JAYESA010000007.1, forward strand.
ACCATCAACAGCAACACCACCCACAACCCCCGACACCACCAGCACCAACAGCACCTTCACCATCAACACCACCCCGACTCCCCACATCCTCGCCACCACCACCGCCTAGACCACCACCCTTACTCCCTCCTCCACCGACTTTGCCACCGCCACCACTCCCTGGCCGCCTCCGTCCACCGCCCCAACAGCCACACCACCAGCACCACCTTCACCGACATCATCCCCACACGCCACCCCCGACTCCCCACATGCCACCCCGACGACCCTAGCCACCCTCGGCCACCGCCACCCTCACCCCCGACCGCCCACGACACCTCCCCCGCCGACGACCACCCTCGGCCACCGCCCCCGCAGCCGCCGGAGCCACTGCAGCTGCTGCAACTGCTGCTGCTACTGCTGATGTTGCTGCTGCTGCTGCTGAACCCGACCTCCCGCCGGAGCTCCGCCCTCCTCCGCCGCCGACGACCACGTGCGGACACGCCCCCCTGGACACGACACAGGTATAACTCTCTTATACCTATATATATATATATATATATATATATGTATATGTATACATAAATATATGTATATGTATACATAAATATATTTATATGTATATGTAAATATATTATTATATGTATATGTATGTATGTATATATATATATATATATATATATATATATATATATATATATATATATATATATATATATATATATATATATATATATATATATATATATTATGTATTATATGTTAAATACTATTTATAAGTATATGTATACTATATATGTGTATATATATATGTATATTATTCTATTAAGTATTATGTATATACATATATATGACTATATACTATTTATATATATATATATATATACTATGTATATATATAATATATATGTATTATATATATATTTATTATTATGTATGTATTATATATAATATATATATATATACTATTATATATATAATTATGTATATATATATATATATATATATATATATATATATATATATATATATATATATATATTATGTATATATACTTTATATATATTTATATGTATATATTTATATTATGTATATATATACCTTATATATATTTAAGTATATATAATATATATGTATTATATATATATTTATTATTATGTATGTATTATATATAATATATGTATATAAATACTATTATATATATAATTATGTATGTATATATATATATATATATATATATATATATATATATATATATATATATATATATATATATATATATATATATATATATATATTTATATTTATATTTATATTTATATTATGTATATATACTTTATATATATTTATATGTATATGTATATATATTTATATTATGTATATATATACTTTATATGTATTTAAGTATATATAATATATATGTATAACATATATATATATAATTATTATTTATGTATTATTTGTATATATGTGTATTATATGTATCATATATATGTATAATAAGTATTATATATATATATATATATATATATATATATATATATATATATATATATATATATATATATATGTATATATATATATATATATATATATATATATATATATATATATATATATATATTAAGTATATAAGTATATATATATTATGTATATATATAATGATAAATAAAGTATTAAAATATATCTCTAAGTATATAAATATTATAAATATGTATATAAATATATATATGTACTTTATGTATACATATGTTTTTACATGTATTTATGAATATAATTATATATGTAATTATGCATATTATATACTATATATATAATTACTATATGTACATATGCACATGCATACATACATAATTAAAATATTAAAATTACTTTTTTACGACACGTGTACGTCTTAGTAGCGTGCACCCATGACGCAGTTAGTGGTCTAAGGTCGCAGGACCATTCAGACGAAACTTCGGGAACAGGTTATTGGCACTCACAGCTCGAGGACGTAGGCAAGTATACGTTGCCAAATTTTTACTATTTAAATCATAAACTGTTGTATGTTATCCTATTGTAAAATACATATAACTGTGCGCGTCCGAGATTAACTCGGGTGCAGTCGACGAATATGTCGATACGTAGTGTAACTGACTTAGACACTAACAGACTCACCTACATTGCGAGGGTATTCTGATATCCTCCTAGACCCTGACACTTGTACATGCAACACGATTGCAACTCATGTTGGGATGCGGGTTCGCGTACTCGACTAGCTACCGGTGCGTGTGACACGAATCACGGTTTAGCACGTAATCAGGATTATCTAGAAAGTTGTGACTTGGCATATAGCTACGTGGTATGCACGTCGTGTATTCGACTTGTATATCCACATTGGGCGGGGAAGACAACTAGTAGGCATATAGGATACACACATTGGACTCCGTAGTATCCAGAGGAGCCACGGGTCCAATGACTTCCTTTATTCAGATATCGCGTTCTTCGGAGCGATACAGACGTATATATTTGCAGATACCTCATTCTTCGGAATAATGGACGTTACATGTTCAGATATCACGCTTTTCGAAGAGTGGATGTTATGCCTACGCCTACCCATACGTACCAAGGTTGTCTTCACATTGCATTCACTAGATGGTTAGTACACCCTTATTTATTTTTATTCAGTATTTATATATGGCATGCTTTTATGTATCTTGTTACGTCCCACTGAGGACCTGGTTCCCTTCCAGATTTAGACGAGGCGTACTATCCTACGGTGTACGAACCCGGGCAGAAGACGAGGTACGCATCTGAGGAGGAGCTAGAGGTGCTGCCATCAGAGTTCCCCTGATCTTTGGTAGACTTACCATCTAAAGCTGGAGCCTCTTTATCTAGATAGACGATGCTCTAGTCATACTATATTTCAGCACTCTTATTTTACCTTTTGTAGTGGGTTTGTTCCCTCCAGACATATCTGGATTATACTATGACATTTCAGACTCAGCACTTATATTCCAGCACTTATTTCAGTATTCCTTGTTATATTATGGATGCGATTAGATGTTACCTGTTATATGCTAGTATTAGACTTGTTAGTATTTTAGGACAGCGTAGCACATCTCATTGGGTCCATTAAATTGGGTATTCCCTCAGAGACATGTCAGCTGGCCAATGCCACGTGGCCTGGTTCCGCATAATTTGGGACTGGGGCATGACAAGCACAAGCAATACAAGTTAGGATTATTCCCTTAGCTAGGTGCGTTATATTCTTATTAGCATGCATGGGTGATTCACCTAGCAACTAGTATGTATCTTTTCATATTTTAAGTGTGCTGGCTAAGCAAAGACAAGTTCACCGTAGCCACCCACCTTAGCGATGATTCACCTCGGTTGAGCGATACGTCAAGCGAGCCTCTCCTGTAGGGACAAGTCTGGATATTCTTTGCCTCAAACGAGTATTCTCGTCTGAGCAAAGTGGGTCAGGATATTGCACTTTTGTCGTTTGAATCGGCAGTCCGCTTGAACAGAACGGGATGTTACATCATACCCAACTCAGAAAAAGTCTCATCCTCGAGACTTACTGAGGACAAGTTGTACTAATGCATTATGGAATCTATCCCAAGCATAGCAATCAGTACCACTAAATCAAATTGAACATAATCTCCTACACGGTTCTTTCGTCGTGTCGCGTGTATGTTGAGTCAGTCTCATTTGCGCCTTAGCACGGGACATATTGCTTAACGCGGAGTACGTTTCAATCAATCTTGAATAACGATCTAAGGCTGAGGCAAACCTATACAAGTCATTATGCTTGTTCATTTGGATATTCACTTGCACTAGCAATTGAGATCAGCATATCGCGAGTCTGGATCGTACATATATTCGAAGTGCACCTCAAGCATGAGCACGCCAACCAACTTAGCGATGGCGAAGTCTTAGCACTCGAGTTTCATATTTTCTTGAGTCTTAAATCGTGCACAAGTTCAAGGCGTTCCTCAAACATATGCATTCAACCAAACTTAGAGATAGTAAAATCGGACAAGCTACTTGCGAAAATCTTTAAGGGTTTGCACAGGTCGACACAAAGGCCTTAGCATAAAGATTCCATACAAGCAATCACATCATTCTAATACGCTTTTTGAAAGTATTTAGACTCATTGTTAGAACATTTCGTTGGGACATTGAGAGAGAGCGTGCACATAACCTACGAACGAGCTTTCAAAACTGAGATAAATCGGAACGAAGTCCAAAGGCATATAAGCCAGGCTCTGATACCAATCTGTTACACCCCGATCTACCACAGGCTAAATCGGCCGTCCCCGCTAGAAGAGAATCACCGTGCCAGCCCTCCCGCGGAACGGTCGCTTTGACCCATCCTGGCATGATGCCGCACGAGCGTGAGCCACGTCCGTGCAAGGCCGTGGTTCATTGGCTGGTGGTAAGAGTTCTAAGTCACAAAGTTGCACAGATTGTCCGAGTGCAGCAAAATCATAAACGCATAGGCGATTTAGTAACAATTCACAGAGTCGACAATAGCGGAAGCATTGAATAACACAAGTTGAAGTAAAACTCTTTATTGATATAAACAAGTGTTACAAGCGGCGCTTGGCCGAGATTATAATTCGCTCAGATCTCTCTCTCTGAAACAGTAACAGCATGCCAAGTGGCTACAATAGTGGAATGATGTACAGGCGATGTTCAAGCGATGTTCCAACATTATGTCTTGTATATGTGCTTCAGTTCCGGACGCAACGCTCCAAGGCTTCAGAGTGATCTCCACGCCTTAGCACGTACGAAGGAGGCATCCGCACCGAACGAGGTTCTCCCGCACCCTGCAAACGATCTGGTAGATTATCAGTACATTGAATGCACTGGTGGGGAGGCTACTCGTCCGCTCGACAAATCCAAACACGTAATATAGGTTTCGTGCACTAACTATTATGTTGTCTTTCTAGTTGCCTTAGGATCAATTTTATGGCAATGTTGAATAACCTAACTCGTGTGGCAGTGCGCCGTACGATATAAGAGGAAATACGGTGAGACTTACCAACTTACCATTTGACCTTCCTGTCCAAGGCAAACCAAGTTAATTTAAGGACGAGCATTCATAATGAAAACCAAGGCAATAGCATATGCAAACACGAGAGTTGCTATATCATGATCGTTCAGGTGTTCAGTTGTTTATTTGATGCGATGCAATGACTCGCACGCAGATAGCCGCTAAGTGAGGATGACTTATCTATATGAACGTTTGTCGCTGGCATAGCCATGAAGGACGAATTATAGTCGATGAACAAGGATGGTATGTAACGAAAGCACGTGAGGCGCTACACGCCATCCCGTCCGCACGTAAGACTATCGTGAAGTTCCATCCGGATCGGACGGCCCCGGTGCCCCAAAAATTGTTCGTGGAACCTAATAACCTTGTTTCCAAGTTGTCCGCGACATGCAGGCCATGGTCTTTCCAAATCCATAACTTGATATGATAATCCATGATTCTTGTTCTGAACTGAGCGTTTGCTCCACGAGCTGGGATTCTTTCTTTTTGTGACGTGATTCTCGTTCAAATGTAAACTTGATGTGATTATCATTCAAATGTAACTTGACAGGATTCTTGATTCTTGAACAACTTGCCTTGATGCATGCCCCTGGTTCGGGGATTGCCTTGGTGACCTAACGGTCCCGGAGGCTTGCAGGTTCAATTGCACAGAAGGACTATTTGATAGTCTCCTGGCTGACTCAATGCATGAATGATACAAATAACACCAGACATTTGTAAGCAAGCAAGCATGCGTTTCTAAGAAACTCAAGCAAACACGTTGGCTCGGGCCCGAAGGTAAGCCGAGAGGTGAAACCGTAAGGGACTTTCCGAGCTACACGATCTAGGATAGCATGCGAGGGTCTGAATATAAGCAATATTTTATTTTCATGTTCTAGCACAAGCAATACAAGTTATGATTATTCCCTTAGCTAGGTACGTTGTATTCTTATTAGCATGCAGGGGTGATTCACCTAGCGACTAGCATGTATTATTCCATATTTTAAGTGTGTTGGTAAGCAAAGACAAGTTCACCGTAGCCACCCACCTTAGCGATGATTCGCCTCGGTTGAGCGATACGTCAAGCCAGCCTCTGAAAGCCTAAGCCGAACTCCTGTAGGGACAAGTCTGGATATTCTTTGCCTCAAACGAGTATTCTCGCCTGAGCAAAGCGGGTCGGGACATTGTACTTTTGCCGTTTGAATCGGCAGTCCGCTTGAGCAGAACGGGGTGTTACACTCATTCCTGTGCCGAGACTATAACTTGTCCATGGCGGCTCGTCGGGCCATAAGACCAATTATGTATCATTAAATATATTGCATACGTGGCGGCAACTCGCGTATAGGCTCGTATGAACTTGTGGCAAGTAACGAATGTATGACGCACTCTGCGTACAGATCGTTAATTGAACCAAGTAATCTGAAGCTTTGAACACATTTTATTAATCTGAGTATAATATTCCTATACAAGTATAACATGTCTGTGTAAAATGAGTATAAGGCATCTGAGTAATCTGTACGGCCCGAGTATAACGCATTTGCACAACCTGAGTCACAAAGCAATATGAGTATCGTAATTTGTGTATATCGTGCACCTGATTTAGAAACACGCTCGTAGCATACATGTGTTCGTTATGCGATCCTGGTCTATATACATATATTCGTGCTTGGTTTAACTTGGTTTTATACTTGGACAAGGAATGACAAATGGTAAGTTGGTAAGTATCGCCGTATTTTTCGTATATCGCATGGCGTACTGCCACACGAATTAGGCTTTGTATCTTATGCCATGAAATTGATCCTAAAGCAAGACTAGAAAGATAACTTAATAGATGGTGCACGGAACTAATATAACGTGTTGGATTTGTCGAGCGGGCGAGAAGCCTCCCCACTAGTGCATTCATGTACTGATAACCCACAGATTGCTTGCAGGGTGCGGGAGAATCTCGTTCGGTGCGGAATGTCCCCTCGTGCGCGCTAAGGCGTAGAGTTCGCTCTGGAGCCTTGGAGTGTTGCGTCCGGAGCTGGAGCACATATACATGACATAATGTTGGAACATCGCCTATGTATCATCCTAAGTTGTAAGCCGCTTGGCACGCCTTTATTGTTTGAAAGAGAGAGAGCTTGAGCGACTTGTAATCTCGGTCTAGCGCCGCTTGTAACCTTATTCATTATCAATAAAGAGCTTGTTATGTATCATACTTGTGTTTATTCTATGCTTCCGCTATATCGACTTGGTGAACTAGTTACCAACGGCCGTTTCAGTATTTGCCTTGCACGACATCACGTCCCGATGGAAACGATCGACCTGCGGGAGCGCTGACGCGGCGATTCGCGCCTAGAGGGGATGATCGATTCCTGCTGAAGATCAGAACATGACAGTCCAGCCCAGGCCCGGCCCGACCCACTTAACAGTTATAACTACAGCCTTCAAATACTACAAAATTCAAATAAAATTAAAATATAGCATTAAAACATCTACTAAGTAGGATGCTCTAATATGCCAAAATGGACCTATTCTTCGGCTTTGTCGTAATTTTTGCGTCAGTTCCCAAAAAAAATACAGCTACTAATATTGTCCTAGCAAAGCAAATCTAATATTCCCAAGGCAAGTTGACGGAATTTCTAACACCAAACTCACACAATCGGCTAATTCTCTTTGAATTCTTTTGAAATTATTGAAGTCCATGGATGGCCGGCGATGATATATGCTATGATAGGTCGGGATGAATTTTTTTTTTTTTTTTTTTCCAAACGGCCAAAGGCGAAGAAGGAGCCAAGCTTGAATTAAAATTTAATTTTTTTTTAAATTATCATGTTAATTGAACTTAAATAATAAAAAATATACAAAACTAAAGCAATAATAAAACGAAATTACAAAGTCAATATTTTCAATTATTAAAAAAAAAATTATACATGAAATAATTTTTAAATATGTAAATCATTTAGAATTGACGAGATTCAAACTCTTGCTTCTCAATTGAAAGTCCAAAACACTACCACTTTGTACATTATATGACAAAACTATTATATATTTTATAATAATTTATATTTTTTAAAAAATATTGGAAGAAAAGAGGTGTGGCTACCCTTAATATAGATCCGCCCCTTGGGACGAATTCTGGATATTACATAATAGAACGTGACAAATAAAATATATGTTGAGAAGGGTCTAAACTGTAAATTATTAGTATCTACTACGTAAAACTATAAGTTGGGGTTAAAAGAACCTCTAGCATCTTTCTAATATGTTCAAATTATAGATCTTACTTTGACGGAAAAAGTCCAGCCAGATCGAAAGAAGAAGTCGGAAAAAAAATCGCAGTGCCACGTGTCAATAAGTGGTTGGCCAAAAAAATACAGTGTCACGTGCTAATGGAGTCTAAAAACTCGACCAACGATTACAAATAACTATCATGTATTCGGTATTCCACTAACAATTAAAATCAACTGCATCGCATAACAATATGAATTTATATTTCATACATTATCACTAGAAGAATATATATATATATATATATTTTTATAGAGGATTGTGAATTGCTATAAAATGTTTCACTACACCTGTGAACATTTAGGCATATGAAATAAAAAAAATCCAGTGAAAGCACATAATTTACAATATTTGCAACAAAAATATTGGCTGACGTTCCTACTAATTTTTTTTTTCTTTCCACTAATCTCAACGGCTAAAAAAGACTAATCCCAAAGACTAAAAAAAATATTAAAGAAGAATTTTCTACAGAGAACCTTCTTTAATATTTTATTTCCCTCCAGCACTCTAATCATTGCAGTAAAAAATAATAATATAAAAATAAAACGTCCTTTAAAATAATATTTTTTCTGTGAATTTTCTTATTTCTTATTTTATTTTTTTATCCGCAGTTTTTAGTCTTGGCTAATGGTGATTATGTGCGGTTAAATACACACAAAATCTATTAAAAACATCAATTTTTTTTCAAAAAAATATTCGACGTTACAATGCTTTGAATAAAATTTTGAGAAACTACGTGCTCTTACTGAATTTTAATAAAAAGAAAAGAAAAATTAATGCTCTCAGTAAAAAAAATAGAAATAAAAATCCAATATTATCATTGATATATCACCATCCTTGGGCCCACCTGGGCCTCCATCCTCTGCTGCTCTTCCCACCACCCTCCAACACCACAACATTCTTCTTCTCCTTCTCCTCTTTCTTCTTCCACCCCAACTTAGCCAAAATCCAACCCCTCTTCTTCTTTCTCTTCTTCTCGCCCCCGTCCCCGTGGCGATCCTTCGTAACCACAGGCGGCGGCAACGGGCTCCCGCGGAAATGATCATCATAACCAGCATCGTCGTCGTCGTCGTCGTCCGAAGATGCACTGAACTTCAAGTAACTACTCCCGAGCGACTCCTTCGGCACGTTCACCGAGAGCAGAGGCGAGGCTCCGCCCCAGTTGTTCGTCCCCTCGTGCGGCCCATGCGGGGTGCGCACGTCCACGATCTCCAGCTCCCTCCCCATGATCGTGATCGTAATCCTCTTCGGGGTGCTGCTGAAGCCCGATGGGCCCGGAGAGCCCGGATCCGCCACCGGCGTAGGAGCACTGTTACTGTACTGCTCTAAGGAGGGTCCGGCCGCGGCCAATCGGTAGTCATCGAACCACGGCAAGGACTGCGGCTTCGGGGTGCCGATAGGGCTTCGGGTAGGCGTGCCTGCGAACCAAGGCGAGGGCGACCGGGGCGGCGTGCCGATCGGGGACCGGCTCGGCGTGCCGAGCCGGGACGAGGGCCTGTCTCGGAGCATGGAAGCCATTGTGATTTGGTTGGTCTACACTCTCCCCCCTTCTGCTTTTTGTAATGTGTGCACGGAATTAAAATTAAGCGACAATGACCACAATGCCCTTACCAACTTACTATACGAGTCAAGCAAGTAAAACTTGCCATTTGGCAACAGTTTAAATAAAACTACTAAATGCACGATATTTTTTCTAATATAATTTAAAATAGCTTAAATATTTATAAATTAAGATTTGTTATATATATATATATATATATATATATATATATATATATATATAAATGATCTAAAATGTTCGTATGATTTCATATTATATAATCACTCTATGTTAAATGGATTGGATTTGGACTAAGTGGTTGAAATTAAAAGAAGATGGAGTCCACACCTTTTAATCTCACCAACTCAATCACAATCCTACCCATATAACATATGGTGGTTCTATAGCATTACTATATATATATATATATATATATATATATTAAAAATTTAGATTTATAAAATTTGTTGATATTATTAATATTTTTTTAATTATATTAAAATAGTTTAAATTAAATTTGAATATATTTAAATTATATATGTTTGTAAACTGTGGATATATGTTTAGATATAAAAAATTATTTTACATATATTTTGAATATTAAATATATTTTTATTTGTTATAAATATATCTTTATATACATTTGAATATATGTTTAGGTAATTATAATTATTTGAAGACGTTACACAAATATTTATTTATTTATTTTTAATTATTAATTACGTAAGGATTAATAATTATTAATTATGTGAAGAAAAGAATGGATTACGGAGAATGATGAGAAGAAAGTTGGTTTTAGAATATATATATATATATATATATATATATATATATATATATATATATATTTAATTATATTGATTGAGTATTTATTAACGATTTAGACGGATACGATAGAAGTTGATTTAAGGTTTTATTTATCTTTCGTAAGTAATTTTTTAAAATTTAATTGATTGAGTATTTACTTACGACTTAAACGGCTCACTTTTGTATCGTCTAGAAGCCGCTTTATATTATGAATGGATGGATGGATGGATGAAAGAAGTTCACGTTTGGCTATACGAGAGGGCATTTTGGTCTTCGCCTGGTTTATAACAAGGGGAAGTGACAAATGTATCAGTTGCTTCAATATTGAACGGGCACTCCGTCGATAAATTAAACTTCATCCGACGGAAGTTGTGAGGGGTTAATTATATTGCTAATTGTGGAGGGCAAGATATAAACAATGGTTGTAACAAAGACCAAAAACACTAAACAAAGGATTAAGTCCAGCTCAGTTTGGAGTTTAGCACTATGTTGGGAATTCTTTGCCGGTTAGTAGAGGTACAAGAAATATAAAACAAAATGAACCATCATCACTGTTAAAAATAATTAGGTTTAGAATTAGATAATAGTTAGATATTTTTTTTATATTTTTATATATGGATATATATCTCTTCTACTACTTCTATCAGGATATGGATAGGTTATTTCTATATATATATTCGGATATGGACGTTGTTTCTACAGGACCTACGCCGCTTCACTCTGACAACAAGAGTGCTATACAGATTGCAAACAATTCAGTTTTTCATGAACGGACAAAGCATATTGAGATCGATTGTCACTTCGTCCGTAAAATTTTTTTGGCTGGCACTATTTCTCTACCACATGGGACATCCATTGATCAGCTGGCAGATTCTTTACAAAGTCACACACCACACCGCGATTTCAATTTCTATTGGACAAACTCATGTTGTTTGATGCACCATGAGTTTGAAGGGAGTGTTAAGAATAATTAGATTTAGAATTAGATAATAGTTAGATTTAATAATAGTCTTTTTTCTATATGGATACATATCTCTTCTCCTACTCCTATTCGAATATGGATACATTCTCGCTCTCTCTATATATATTCTGATTGTATGACTTTTTCATATTCGTTTCAATCACTTTTTATAGCCTTCGTCTATATTACAGTCCGTTTCTGAACATGTATAAATTGTACATGTCAAAAAATCCGAAAAGTCTCAAAAAAAAATTAATTTTCATATATAGTACTAATACGACATCACCATTTTTCAGATTTAGCTTTCCCTATTATTATTATTATTTTTTTAAAAACTGTATCAATAGACCCTTAGAATATCAGAAAAATAACTTTTTTAGTGGTTAGAAAAGTCCTGTTCTTATTATTTGCACATGGCCCACACTTGTAACTCTACCAAATTTGTTTATTAGTTGGTTTATAGGGGCGTTAGTTCAATGTTAAGACACTAAAGTTTGCAATTATGCTGGAGAAAATCTTTGGTTCTCCTTGGACAAATAGCTACAAACTATGATAGAACATAGAAACAACAACTAAGAACTAAAGAGTAGTTAGGTTCTCATTTGAAATGGTACAGAAGTATATTATTTTATAACATTTTAGACAAAAAGAATAATATTTCCACTTTTTTGTTCTAATTATATAAAATTAGTTATAAGAACATAATTTAATATTTGACTTTTGAAATAGAACTTTATAAATTATAAGTTGTTTAGTGGGCCAATTGGGCCTGGTTAAACCCAGGTCGAAGGTCAGGTTAGGCTGGGCTGGATTTTCCTATAGGTACACTCATGTCAACCTACGGGCTACGGCCCAAAGTTGGCTCAAGCCGAGTTAGCCCAAGCCATGATGGAGCTGGGCTAATGGAAATCCATGAAATTAAACCTAACAAGTCACTCCTATAATACAAATATTAGTTTTATTAGAAATATGATATTATCCAAAATTTTCATCTACGCGACGCGAAATGACGTTTCGGTTGACGATCTCATAATTGGATGAAACTTACGCAATCTGAAGAGTGCAATTTTTTTTTACAAATTTTCGAAGAATATCGATACGGTAAGTTCGACAGATACGGTCCAAATTCAGCACACACAGTCGACAAATACGAGTTCCGTCAATTTTCACACATTGGTAATGATTGTACGCGCCTTTCGTCCAATCGGTTCGTGTCGGGATTGTCCGGATCAACGGAATGATATCCAAACCGTGATTCTTAATTAAAACATAAATGTTTATCTTATGCCCCTTTGATTGGTTGAAGAAGGTAGCGGTTGTAGACGAGTTGGGAAGAGACCAGCGGGAAGAAGGGTGGGCTACATGGAGAAAAGGTGGAAGGGAAAGAAAACTATGTCGATAACTCAAAAGAAACAAAGGGTGGATACTTGAAAAGAACTTAAGACGACTCTGATCTCGGTATCCTCTAGAGAAAATTGGAGGGATGGGTTCTGACAGAACACCGAGATGGACAAGTCACGAACGACGACTAATATATCATTATTGAATACGGTGCATGTGTATAACAATCAAAGGAAAAAAAATCCTAGGTGTTTGATTCAATGCCGCATCAGAGTCATGTCCTATTAGGTTTTTCAAGGAGAATCCTAAATTTTGGGACGAATTGTGTAAGCCATGAGTAGTTAGGGAAGAACTGGAGTTACAATATGTTGAACCAAAATTGATGAACGAAGTTAGGGTGGAAGAGATTACAAGCAACGATTTTGGAAAATACGAAGGAGTATATGAAGAACACGTTTGTCTTGCATGTGATGGGTGCAAACCCTTTTCTAGACAGCTAAAGGCGTTTGCATTGAGGGAATAACGTCCGAAGGGGAGCATGTAAATCTTCTTTCACGAAAACGGTTTCTACTTCATCAAATTTGGACTTTGAGAGGATTTAGAGAAGGTACTGGAGAATGGCCCGCAGACGCTTAATGATCGTTTAGTAGTGATGAGACATTGAGATCAATCTACTAATTGTGAAAGGTACTTCTATTCTGATCTGGATTCGACTACCTTCTTCACAGCTACGGAGTTCCTCGGTGATAATGAGACTTGCAAGTGTTGTTGGCAAACCAATTAGGACTGATATCCCCAACCGCAAGATGACTGAGGCTAGCCTATGCTAGGAATTTTGTTGAAATAAAAGCATATGATCCTCTACCAAGGAAGATCCAACTAGAGTTGCAAAATGGAGAATGTATCAAAACAAGAAGTTGATTATAAATGGGTGCCGTCGAGTTGTAGCAAATGTCCATGTTTCGGGCATTTAAACCACCAAAGCACAGAAGTTAGAGCTGGTACAGAAATCGATAGTGTGCATAGATGATAGATATCCGGAAAAATGAAAGTGGAGAGTTCAGAGTGTTGGGAATGAAAGTGCGAAAACCGTTTCCCAAATCAGAGAGTACCTGTGAGAGAACCGAGCAAAACGCACAAACAAAAAACGTCAAATACAAATCGCAGACAGAAAGTTTTGACGTGGAAAATTCTTGCGAAAAAAAATCATGGGACGATCGGAGTCCAACCCTGAAAAGCCTCCACTAATGGAATAAGAAATACACCGACTCCTTATAAACTTCTCATCGATCCAAACGGATCACCACAACTTTTTTTGAACATAAAATATATTATAACCACGAAGAAGAAAGACAACGAAAAATATCTGAAACTGATCTCCTTCTTCGAAACGGTCTCCAATCATTCTTTCTCCTCTCCAATGTTGCAATGGCACTCTTGTCTCCTTTTCTCTGTTGCTATATTTTTTTTAGAGAGAGAGAGATTTATTTTAGGGCCAGGAGACACCTATATATAGCCTCAAACCCACATCTAGCATTCCTATTATAGATAGAAATATCCAATCCAAATCCAAATCCAAATCCATTGACATATTCCTATTATATGTAGGAATATCCAATATAAATCTATTGAGATATTCCTATTATATTTAGGAATATCGAATTCAAATAAATTGATCTATTCCTATTATATGTAGAAATACTCAATCCTACTCCGGGGTATTTTTTTACATAGGTTGGGAACCCCACCCACTCCAACAAATCTCTCCCTTCACAACTATGTGGAGGGGGGCGTCATCCCGACGATCCGCTTGGAGTACTCAAACTTTCCCCTTGGTAGAACCTTTGTGAAATATCTGCTCCGTTGTCATCTGTATGAACCTTCTCAAGCGCCGCTTCCTTCTTGTCTACCATATCCCGTATCCAATGATACCGGGTATCAATGTGCTTGGACCGGCTATAAAATATCTGGTTCTTCACAAGGTGAATAACACTCAGACTCTCGCAAAGCAAAGGATACTGCTCCTGCTTTAGCCTAATTTCCTGCAACTGCTTCTTCATCCACAGCAACTCCTTGCAAAGCTCCGCCGCCGCAATGTATTCTGTCTCTGTCGTCGACAAGGCAAAAAACTTCTGTAAACACGACTGCCACGATACTGCTCCATCAACAAACATCATCACATAGCCCAAAGTCGATCGTCTCGTCTCTACATCTCCAGCCATATCAGTGTCGGTATATCCAACCAGCTTCGGCTCGTCACCACCAAATGAAAGTCTCCAATCGGCAGTACCCTGAAGATATCGTAGAATCCACTTGACCCCACTCTAATGTATCTTTCCAGGATTGGAAGTGTACCTGCTAACTATGCCGACTGCGTGAGTATTGTCTGACCTCGTACATACCATAGCATGCATAAGACTCCCCACGATTGAAGCATATGAAACTTGTTCAATATCTTCTTTCTCGTCCTCGGTAGATGGACACTGCTCCTCAGTAAACTTAAAGTGAGCCGCAAGGGGGGTTACTCACTTTTTTTGACCCGTCCATCCTGAAACGCTGAAGTACCCGATGAATGTACTTCTTTTGGGACAAGTGTAACAGCTTGGACTCTCTCTCTCTCTCTCTCTCGGCTGATCTCCATTCCAAGAATGGTCTTCGTTGTGCCCAAATCCTTCATAGAGAAAGCCGCGCCCAGTTGGCGCTTCAACTCTGCTATCCTGGTGGCATTCTGACCCACCAACAACATGTCATCAACATAAAGCAACAAAATAATAATATTATCCTCGGCGAAGTACCTCACAAAAGCACAAGGATCCAACGTTGTCCGTGCATAGCCATGCTCCCCCATAAACGACTCGAACTTCCTGTACCACTGCCTCGGATCCTGTTTCAGACCATACAAGCTCTTTCTCAACTGACAGACCAAATATGACTTGTCCTTCTCACATAATCCCTCTGGCTGCTCCATGTACAACTCCTTCTCAAGATCACCGTAGAGGAATGCCGTCTTCATGTCCATTTGCTCGACCTCCAAGTCGAAACTGGCTTCCAATGCTAGCACTACCCGTATAGACGCCTGCTTGACGCCTGTAGAAAAAATCTTATCATAATCTACGTCTTTCCGCTGACCGTAGCCTTTAACTACCAGCCTCGCTTTATATCAAGGGCGAGTAGCATCATCTGTCTGCTTCACTCTGAACACCCATCGATTCTTCAAAGCCTTCTTTCCCTTTGGCAACTGCACCAGATCATAGGTAGAGTTGGCCTCCAAGGAACTCATCTCCTCCTGCATGCCTCCATCTACTCCTGTCTGTGTTCGTCTTCCATAGCCTTTGCGAAACTTTTGGGTTCTCCCCCGTCAGTCATTAGCACATACTCACCCGGTGAGTATCTCATAGATGGTCGACGATCTCTATCGCTCCTCCTCAACGAAACCACTAGTGTTGTCTGTATTTCTACAGTCTCCTCCCCTCTAGGAACTGCCTCCTCGGCATGCTTATCCTCCTGAGGGTCACCCTGACCACCATCAGGCTGATGATCAAGGTTGGGAGCAACCCCATGTACTGGCTCCCCCCATAACTAGATCATTTACGATATTCTCTGGAAACTGCTCGAAGCGAAATGACTCTAACTCAGGCAATTCCTCAGCCTCAGAAGGCATCTCGGAATCCTGAGTATTGGTCATGGTATGATCCTTGACGAATACCATGTCCCTGCTTTTGTAGAGCTTTCTTTTCACTGGATCTTAGAGTCTATAGTCAAACTCATCCCGACCGTAGCCGACAAAGATGCACCGTCTTGTCTTTGGCGCAAGTTTGGATCTTTTGTCCTTCGATACATACACGAAGGCCTTACAACCAAACACTCGCAGGTGATTGTATGACGGCTCTTTGCCGTACCATACTTTGTCAGGCACATCACCCTGCAAAGGAGCACTAGGAGATAAATTAATAACATAAGCAACTGTGTAAAGTTTCTCACCCCAATAGTTGTCTGGCAAGTTTGCTTCTGACACCAAATATCGCACCCTCTCCATTAGCGTCATGTTCATCCACTCCTCTACACCGTTGAGCTGGGGTGTCTTTTGTGGATTCTTCTGGTGTCGTATCCCTTGCTCTCTGTAATAAGCATCAAAGGGATCGATATACTCGCCGCCATTGTCCGACCGAACACAAAGCAGCTTCTTGCCTGTCTTTCTTTCAATAGAGGCCTAAAAATTCTTGAAAGTGGATAACACCTGATCCTTGGTCTTTAAGGTATAGACCCAAACCTTCCTGGAACAGTCATCAATAAATATTATAAAATAAGAAGTACCACCAATGGATTTTACCTTCATAGGACCGCAGACATCCGAGTGAATCAACTCGAGCAACGCCGGCTTCCTTGAACTTGAGTGACTTTGGAAAGATATCATATTTTGCTTCCCCGCCAAACAATGCGTGCACTTCTCTAACTTTGTAGACTTTAGCCCTGGAATCACCTTCCTGTTCACCAAGTAGATCATCCCCTTCTCGTTGATATAGCTGAGACGCTTGTGCCACAACTTAGTAGACGCATCAGTAGCTGCGTTAACCTCATGTGCCCCATGTGCGCTCCCTTCCATATACTAGAGTTCAAACCTCTTGCTTCCTCTGGCAATCATCATCGAACCTCTGGAAAACTTTCACTGATTATTCCCGAAGAGACTGAAGAAACCCTCGTCATCCAACCTTCCAACCGACACCAGGTTGAAACGGATATCAGGGACATGACGGACATCTTTGAGAACAAGAACTACACCTATCTTTGTCCTCAAATGCACATCTTCAATGGCAACCGCCTTCGATACATCTCCATTGCCCATCTTCAACACTCCACAGTCGCCTGTTGTGTATGTAGAAAATAGTGCCCTATTGTGAGATACATGCGCTGAAGCACCTGAGTCAAGCAGCCAAGAGTTGTCATTACAGGCGAGGTTCAAAACTACCTCATCGCCTATAATGATCACGTCGCCTCCATGTGTCGAGGTCGCCGTTGTAGTGTTCTCACTTTGCTTTCCCTTGTCGCCCTTCTTCTCTCTCTTCCAAGCGAAACAATTTTGCTTGATGTGGCCCTTTTTGCCATAATGGTAACACTCCAAGTCCTCGTACCGACCCTTGGACCTTCCCTTGCTTTTGTCTCTGCCACCGCCTGAACCCCTGCTTTTACCCCTTCCACGACTCTCTGAAACAAGCGCCTCTGAGTAGGATATGGATGAAGTGCCCTGAGAACGTCTCTGCATCTCTTCATTCAGTACCCCGCTCTTGGCAAACTCCAGACTGACTACGCCTTCCATAGCAGAAGCGATCATAGACACTCGTACGGTATCCCACGAGTCTAGTAATGTACATAGCAACCATAGTCCCTGAACCTCGTCGTCAAACTTGACTCCCATCGAGGATAGCTGGTCAACCACGTCCTGGAAATCACTCAAGTGATCCGTAATAGATGCCCCATCTTTGTACCGCAGATCCATCATCATCCGGATCAGAAAAAAATTATTTACTCCGGTCTTCTTCGCATACAAAGATTTCGCTTATCCCACAATATCCTCGCATGCTTAATACTGGCAATGTGGTTATACACGTTCTCGTCAACGAACTGCCTAATGTACCTACACACCTGTATATGTTCAAAATTTTAGTTCTCTTCGGATTTGTCACTGGGCCTCTTGGAAGCAAATACCGGCAGATGCAACTTCTTGACAAATAGCAGATCCTTCATCTTGCTCCTCCAGTAACGATAGTTGGTACCATTCAGGTTTACCATGCGCACCGACTTCGCGTCCATCTCTCCTCTCTAGTTTGCCTGTCAACTCCTGACACCCTTCTGAAATTCCAGAACCTGGCTCTGATACCACTTTGTTGGGTACGAAAGTACGAAAATCGTTCCCCAAACCAGAGAGTACCTGCGAGAGAACCGAGCAAAACGCACAAACCAAAAATGCCAAACATAAATCGCAGACACAGAGATTTTTGACGTAGAAAACCCTTGCGAAAAAACCCATGGGACGATCAGAGTCCAACCCTGAAAAGCCTCCACTAATGGAATAAGAAATACACTGACTCCTTATAAATTTTTCACCGATCCAAATGGATCACCATAACTCTTTTGGAGCAGAAAATAGATTATAACCACGAAAAAGAAAGACAACAAGAAATATCCGAAATTGATCTCCTTCTTTGAAACGGCCTCCAATCCTTCTTTTTTCTCTCCAATGTTGCAATGGAACTCTTGTCTCCTTTTCTCTCCTTGTTGTTATTTTTTTTAGAGAGATTTATTTTAGGGCCAGGAGACACATATATATAGCCTCAAACCCACAACTAGCATTCCTATTATAGATAGGAATATTCAATCCAAATCCAAATCCATTGACATATTCCTATTATATGTAGGAATATCCAATCTAAATCTATTGAGATATTCCTATTATATTTAGGAATATCTAATCTAAATAAATTGAGATATTCCTATTATATGTAGAAATACTCAATCCTACTCCGGGGTATTTTTCACATAGGTTGGGAACCCCACCCACTCCAACACAGAGCAACAGGCTTTGGTTCCTTATGGTCAAGAAAAAAAATGCATTAGTTCTCATGGGGGAAGTTAGCCAATATTATGCCAATTGGGTGGCAGAGGAGGCCCAAACTCTCAAGAAGTTGGACATAATAGCTGCAGCTAATAATGGCTTCGAACTACTCGGTTGGTAGATATTTCTAATAATGGGGACATGCTAGACAATGAACAAAAGAAAAATTATAATTGGTGAAAAAGTTGTGATCGAAAAAAAAGTCCCATCAAACACAGTCCAAATGTTTGTGGCTCAAAGATGGTGACATGTTCTTCAAGATTTTTCATACGACTATTAAGACGAGACAACACAGAAACAACATACATGGCTTGTAAATATGGAGGGAAGAGTGGCTACGGAGACGGGGATGAGGAAAATTAAGGAGGAGAGGTAAGTTTTACCATGAGTTATATAACCAAGATGGCTATGTATCTGAATTCCCGTTATTTTTATGCAAAATATTGGTGACAGAGGTGGGAAACAACATTCTTCGTCAGCTTATTGCTTTGGAGGAGATATAAAGTATTGTCCATGTTGTTGATCCTAATAAGGCTCTAGGCCCTGGGGCATAGTCGGTTTGGGGCTTCATTCTAAAAAAAAGCATTGGGGTGCGCAAGTTCGAAGTATTATGACTAATTTTGCCATGTTGTATTTTGAAGGAATTAAACATACATTTATTTCGTTAATTGCGAAAGTGGAATGACCAATACCTTGGAAGATTTTCGTCCAATATCTTGTTGAAATTATCTGTATAAGATTATTACTCATGATGAATAAATTATGCAGATCTTATTTCACCAAACCAAACTATTTTTGAAGGGTAGGTCCATGGCAGAAAATTGTCTCCTTGTCCATGAACTTGTTCGAGATTGTGGAAGGAAGGCTTTTTTAAAGCTTAACCTGCACAAGACATACGACATGGTTAATAAAGAGTCCTTGGCCATTTAACGTATGGATTTTGACGAGTGGTAGATGGATAGAGAGAGTGCATCTCTTTGCCATCCTTCTTTGTGTTGATTAAAGGATAACCATCTGGGTACTTTGCTAGTAATCGAGGGTTGAGACAAGGTGATCCCCTCTCCCCCTATTTATTTGGTATAGTAATGGAGTTCTTTACATGTCTCATATATGAACCTACACACGACAAAATAATCTCGTCGTCGTTCAAGAGAGTTAAGCCAGTTGTCTCGCACCTTATTTATGCTGACGACTTACTAGTGTTCGTTCAGCCATTAGAGAAGAGTGTTCGGGCTTTGACTGACGTATTGGGAAGCTTCGAGGAATGGTCGAGATTGTAGCTGAACAAGAATAAGATTAAGGTAATCTTCAGTCAAATGTGTGTGCAGAAGGAAATATGGCTAAACATGCTTAACGTTGAGGATGAACAACTTCTAGCCTGTCATGCCCCAGTTCCAAAATATGTAGGACTATGAACACGTGACCATGCCAGACGTATGTATATGGCAACTCCAATATATGGAAACCATAACACATGCGTACGCTGTATAATGAACAATAATTCACAAGTGGTATAAACTATCTCAAGTCACAGGCATAATCTAAATCTCATCTACGGAATCAAATATAAATAAATATCCCAATATCTATGTAACTAAATCTCAATATAAAGTATCAAGGGATAATAGTCGGGTGGAAACAAATCCACTGCCGAACTAGAATATAAACGCAAACACAATATAAGTACAACAACTAACAATCACTGAGACTCGAAGAGAAGACCGCCTCGAAATATAAGTAACCAGTCCGGATCTGCGCTCATGCGAATACTCATGAACATCTACACCTGGAAAGGGACCAGGTCCTCAGAGGGACATAACAAGATACATAGAAGCATGCCAATAAAGTACTGAAATAAATATCCAATGGGTCGCCTAACCGTTTAAGTGAATGCAGTTTAAGACAACTTTCCCAACGCGTGGACTATCTGGCCATAGATGGGATTGGCATGATTCTCTCGGAGAATCAGGGGCCTAAAAAGCATGTCGTCTTTTGAACGGCAGAGGCCGTCAGGTAGTATATGGGTCATCACGACCACGCATCTCCGGCGGAGCGTGCGGGTTACATAAAAGGAAAGTGCAACGGAGCCCACACGCCTTACTTGTTGTTCTCCCCACCCCATGCTCTAAGCATGTCATATCCATAACACGATAATACCTCTAATAACTGCCAACTCTACTAGCATGCAAAGTTTCTAACAACAGTTATCCCTAACGCACGACCCAAACGTACAGGAGGCCAACCCAGTACGCAGTCCGTGATCTATATGAGACTCACACTCGTGCAATAGCTGTGTCACGGCCAATGAGACCTAAAGATGCTTCATGATAATGGGGTGGTCTTATAAACAAGGTCAATGCATATACATAATAAAAACAAATCACGATGACACAGTCGTTGCACCCAAGTTTTCTTGGACGTGCAGTTTATATAGCAGTTTAAAATATATGAACTAATGACAGAAAATAAAGATGCATGCAACATATGGAATATGAATAACAGTACAATGGCAAGGTATACTTGCCTGGCAAGAAAGATGCATAGTATCAATAACCTACTCCAGAAGTCGCGCAGGACAATCCAATAGGCCATATATACATATAATATAATACAATACAATCATTAGTCATTATACTAGTACACACACAACCTTAATTACACTGGATTCAGGGGGTACGCTAGGGGTGATACTAGTCAACTAACATGGTCAATTGCGCGTTTAATTACGCGGGTGTCCTATATTAAATGTTATATCAAAATCAGACAGTCAACTAGCACTTGTCTAGCCAATACGTCGGTGTACACGAGGCAGACAATTTCTTAACTTTTTAGGTCACAAAGTCAAGGTATATATGCGGACAAAATCCACAGTGTCCTAGGGTCGTACAATACATACATAGTCATACTATTTCTAGCATATAATTACTTATATAATACATCCAAATATATATATATATATATATATATATATATATATATATATATATATATATATATATATATCACTTTAATCCTAATACGCGTGCGTATACGCACACGTATACGCACACAAGTCATTGGGTTCACCGACTCAGGGTCCGATATCAACTAACAGTCATAAAGCAATACTCATGTCCTAATAGCATATACACAAACACACATAAAAAGGAGAAGATAGACAGGTTCAAACCTCGGGGTACGCGCACGGGCATGAGGATTAGGGGTAACTGTTGTAGGTCGTCTTCGGCGAGGGTGATGTAACGCCCCGCTCCGCGCCGGCGTTATGTATCAAGGTGAGTGGGCAGAACTTCGTTCTCTGATTCTTGCACGCCTTAATAATAACCTGAGTTTTTGCTTGCAATGTTTTCTTAAGAGAATGATAGAACCTGCCTTGCATGTTAATGAACGAACTCACCTAGCTTGTCTTTGAAACAATGCCTGCTTAACGAGAATCCTGAATCGCCTGCTTAGAGTGCATGAATATGTTCACTATCGTCTATGCTTCGAGAGAACCATACTGTGCCTGAACGTGTTCAAGTGATAAGTCGGATTGCCCCGCAACAATGAGTGTATTCTGATGGTTCGTCTCGTCTGCATACTAGAGTTTATTTGATAGTGTTCCATGCATTCGCACGCGGTCGGACAATGGCTATTGGTGGAGAGCTGAACTGCATGTGTCACGGCTACTACCATGATAGTGCAAAGCAACCATGAGTCACAGCTGCCTCTAGCATCAGATAAAGAGTCATTGGTATGCTGTTCCACCAGCTGCCGATCCTGAGATACTCGGGGACCGCCCTGCATATAGCTAAGTCATTGTGTTGGCTTGGATAGTGACTGCGCCTAAGAATGTGCATCGTGTGTCTAGCTATGCATCAGACCCTCGAGTCGCACGAGACACGCTGCGCACACCCTGAAACATGAACGGTTTGCTTGCTTGCATATTCAATATGAAACTCTGTTTCCAAACATGTTTCTAAACAAGTAAATCGACTCTGCTAGAACTGCATGAAACGAACCTAGGTAAAACTAGAAAGATCACTAGTAATGTAATGTTTTATAACATGATTACTTAGTGCCTGTTTGAGTGAATGCTTGTTTCTGTTCAGTTGATTTATCTCACCAGTACTTGTATAAAGTGCTGACCCACCAACAGTTTACTTGTTCGCAGGTACTGGATCGTCCGAGGGAGCGATAGGCGTGCCACAGTCCCGAAGACCCGGAATCATGGTTTCGATTGTTGCCCCGAGAATGCTATCGTATAAGGGGGCATAATGTATGGAACGAACGTGTGCCTTTGCTAAAGGAAACCCAAGTTGCCTCGATTGTCCCGAACACTCAGTTGGCTAATGCATTGCATTGCAACAAGTCCCTTTCCGCTGCTTACTCGATTGATGCGATGATAGCCAACTATCAACTTAAACGATTGGCCTTGCACGGGCGCAACCCCAGGCCCGTGCGGCATCACGTCCCCCGAAAGCTCGAACGGGCCATTCGCTTGGCTCCCTTCCTCCCTCGCACCCGCGGGACGGGCGCGGTGATTCGCGTCCGGCGCGCCGAGGCACGATGATACGTGTCTGGTTCGTTAATTCCCGGCCGCACGGGCGCGGGGCAGGGCGGAGCGGCGGCCCGGGCGGGACCGGGGCGTGACAGAATGGTATCAGAGCGGAATCGATTCTCTGGCCCAAACCGTTGCTATGACTCTGAGATATTATCGATATGGTTTTGCAAAGAGCGTTCCATACAATAAGTCCATAGATATTCTCAAAGTGCAAAATGTTTTCTGAACTTGAATTGCTTGATTGTTTCGATTGAGTACGGCGAGGGACGGCACTATCGCTACTCGGGATATCGAGAAGTTTATCCTTGAAGTTTCGAGGACGAAACTTTTTGTTGGTTGGTAAGTATGTAACGCCCCGCTCCGTGCAGCGTTATGTATCAAGGTGAGTGGGCAGAACTTCGTTCTCTGATTCTTGCACGCCTTAATAATAACCTGAGTTTTTGCTTGCAATATTTTCTTAAGAGAATGATAGAACCTGCCTTGCATGTTAATGAACGAACTCACCTAGCTTGTCTTTGAAACAATGCCTGCTTAACGAGAATCCTGAATCGCCTGCTTAGAGTGCATGAATATGTTCACTATCGTCTATGCTTCGAGAGAACCATACTGTGCCTGAACGTGTTCAAGTGATAAGTCGGATTGCCCCGCAACAATGAGTGTATTCTGATGGTTCGTCTCGTCTGCATACTAGAGTTTATTTGATAGTGTTCCATGCATTCGCACGCGGTCGGACAATGGCTATTGGTGGATAGCTGAACTGCATGTGTCACGGCTGCTACCATGATAGTGCAAAGCAACCATGAGTCACAGCTGCCTCTAGCATCAGATAAAGAGTCATTGGTATGCTGTTCCACCAGCTGCCGATCCTGAGATACTCGGGGACCGCCCTGCATATAGCTAAGTCATTGTGTTGGCTTGGATAGTGACTGCCCCTAAGAATGTGCATCGTGTGTCTAGCTATGCATCAGACCCTCGAGTCGCACGAGACACGCTGCGCACACCCTGAAACATGAACGGTTTGCTTGCTTGCATATTCAATATGAAACTCTGTTTCCAAATATGTTTCTAAACAAGTAAATCGACTCTGCTAGAACTGCATGAAACGAACCTAGGTAAAACTAGAAAGATCACTAGTAATATAATATTTTATAACATGATTACTTAGTGCCTGTTTGAGTGAATGCTTGTTTCTGTTCAGTTGATTTATCTCACCAGTACTTGTATAAAGTGCTGACCCACCAACAGTTTACTTGTTCGCAGGTACTGGATCGTCCGAGGGAGCGATAGGCGTGCCACAGTCCCGAAGACCCGGAATCCTGGTTTCGATTGTTGTCCCGAGAATGCTATCGTATAAGGGGGCATAATGTATGGAACGAACGTGTGCCTTTGCTAAAGGAAACCCAAGTTGCCTCGATTGTCCCGAACACTCAGTTGGCTAATGCATTGCATTGCAACAAGTCCCTTTCCGCTACTTACTCGATTGATGCGATGATAGCCAACTATCAACTTAAACGATTGGCCTTGCACGGGCGCAACCCCAGGCCCGTGCGGCATCACGTCCCCCGAAAGCTCGAACGGGCCATTCGCTTGGCTCCCTTCCTCCCTCGTACCCGCGGGACGGGCGCGGTGATTTCCGTCCGGCGCGCCGAGGCACGGTGATACGTGTCCGGTTCGTTAATTCCCGGCCGCACGGGCGCGGGGCAGGGCGGAGCGGCGGCCCGGGCGGGACCGGGGCATGACAGGTGACGGGTCCATGATGACGATGACGACGAGGGTGATGATGATTAAGGTTAGATGATGAGATGATGATGGTGATGACGAGGATGACAACGATGAGGGTTATGATGAGGATGATGATTGTGAGATGATGAAGATATGATGATGATGAGATAATGATGGTGAGATGTTGAAGAGATGATGATGAGATGAGATGATGATGGTGAGATGATGATGAGATGATGGGAATGGCTTCTCCGGCCAGGGGGAGGTCCGGCCAAGGAGGTCGACGGAGGCCGGTGTTAAGGAGGAGGACAGGAAAGAGAACTCGGGTCTGGTGGTGAAGAGGGTGGAGATGGTGTTAGTCGCTGCTGTCGAGGAGGAGCTCAAGTCGTCGGGTTACTGTTCAGGTGGTGGTGACGAGGTGTTCCGATGGAAGTCATCGAACGTGGGGTCGAGGGAAGAGGAGTCTAGGAACGATTGAGATTGGTGGCTCGTGGTGGTGCTCTGGCCAGGCTCAGGCGCTGTGGTGTAGTAATGGTGATGGTGGTGAGCGGAGATGGAGGTCGAGGCCGGCGGAGGAGATGGCCGCGGGTCGGGGTCGACTGCTCGTCGTCGGCTCCAGCGGAACAGGATGAAGAAGAGAAGGGAAAGAAGGAGGCGAAGTCGAGGGAGGTTGCCTCGGCGGAGTCGGGTCGGGTGCTGGGTGTGATGTCGACGAGGGAGAAGATCTGACGGCGTTGGGCGAGGCCAACGGCTGCTCCGGTCCAGGTCGTGGTGGTGAACGACTCAGGGACAGTCGTTGGGAAACGACCGGAGGGACTCGCTGCCGGGGTTGCTGTGCAGGCTGGGAGGTCAGGGCCCGGCGTTGATGCTCAGGCGAAAGGGAGTCGTCGGGGTGGTTCAGGCCGCGGGGAGGTCCGTGGAAGGGAGATGGAGGTGATGGACAGCAGAGGCTGCTCCGGCGGGTCGGGTGGTCGGGGATCCGACCGGGAAGGAGAAGAAAGAAGAAGATGAATAGGAGGTGGGGTTGACTTACGGCTAGGAATAGGTGTTTAGGGTGAATAGAAATAAGGAAAAGAGTTTATATACATGTATGGGAAATAGGGTTAGGCTTGAGGTTGACCTAGAAAATTGGGCTTGGTCAACATTCTCCTTGGGATTGGGCCTTAGCCAATATCTTGGGATGGGCTATAATTTACATTGTTTAAAATGCAAGGATAGGGTTAAATGAGGGGCGATGTTGCGCGTTGCACATTCCAAAAATCATGGGGAAAATTTATATGAACGAAAAATTGGTTTTTTCATGTGTCATATCCAATGGTGTGGACACCTCAATGCACTTTTGCATAAAAGCGTCCAACAATTGGAAAATTGCACAAAGATAAAAATTGGGTTAAATTAATTAAAATTAATGCACAAGGTGTTCTATAATTAAATAGAAGTACATGGGATTAAAATTAGGTGGGACACAAGTGTCATGGACATAGAGGACTCAGAATAGAATATTATCATAAATTGGGTTGCACGAAATGGGTCAAATTGTGCCTCCAATTTCGATTGGAACGCACAAGGATACAAAGTTAGAATTTATTTAGAATTAAATAATAACGTCCACGATGAATATTGTGCGAATAAAATGTAGCACAAGAGAGCATAATTATAAGTTACACTGAGGTCAGAATAGAAGGCGGTCATGTCTAGGGCAAGAGTGTGAAATTTGTAGGAAGACAATGGCTAGTGTAGTGCTCCAATTATCGAAGCAACGGTAAGGTACGCTAAGTGATATAAATATTGCAAAATTAATTAAAATGCCGTGTCCTATTTCCAATTGGATAAAAACTAGCCCTAGTTTCTCTATCTATGCCAAGTAGGCCTAATTTTGGGTGAGGGGGTTTACATAGCCCACTACTCGGATTACCTCATTGTTCAATTATGCGAATGACTTGAACTGCAAGATGTTGACCACGTTAACCCAAAATCGCTTGGAAGGGTGGCAAGTCCAACTATTGTCATTCGATGGTCAAATTGAGTTGGTACGAGCTGTTTTATTGGCTATTGTGTTGGCTTCATGCGATCCTTCTTCCTACATGGACTATTAAGAAGATAGAACGTATGTGCATAGACTATGTTTGGAGAGAGGGAATACATACTATTAGAATGGAGGAACTTTGTAGTACCAAGGAGGAAGGAGGAGTTGGACTCTAGTCTATTAAAGGGGAGGCTGCTAACTGCAAACTATTTTGGCGATTTCTAAGTGGCAAATCACTTTGGATAGAGTGGACAAAAGGGAGATATCTCGCTAATGGAAACTTTTGGATGACAAAGATTGACAATAACTTCTTAGTCAACTATTTCGGGTCCGGAGAGGGCAAAGCAGAAACTCTCAAGGATCATATGCACAGGAAAGCAAACCACTTTGTGAGATTAATCACAACGGTTTAGTTGACATGGAAGGTCAAATGTTCGAGAGTATGGGTAGCTCGAACAATGTTAGTTGTTTAATTCAAAATGGTGAATAAAATATTGGAAACCGTCATGTAGAGCAAGTCCATGCGACGGATATAACAACCGTGAAGATTGACAAGGAATAGGAAGAAGGTTATAGGGTTTGGGAAGGAATGCAATACAAATCATTCATGTTTAGAGTTGCTCTGGAACATATACGCCCAGTGTTCCCTACAGTAGAATAGACATAACTCGTATGGGTTAAGGGGGCGGAGGTTGAGATGAAACTATGTATTTACAAATTAGTTCGACATAGGTTGCTAAGGACAAACTTGCCCAGTTTGGCATTCATGTGACGATTTGAAATGCGTATTTTGCGGGAGAGAACTGAAGAATCGACATCATTTATTTATTTTCACGGCCACATAGTGTGTAACCTATGGCAACACCATAGAAGGAAGTTTGGGCTTGCACGTAGTTCTCCAACTGGAATTGCTGTAATCCTTAAGGAAGTCAGAGAGTCAAAGTTCGAAGGGATCGACCACGTACATAAGATTGTATATTATTCTGCTATCAGTGTTTTGGCATGTTTGAAGATAACGAAACAAGCATATCTTTAAAATAATTTATACTAGTTTTGTAGGAATTCAACATAACATAGAGAGTGATACAGCCATAATAACACCCTTGTAAATGAGGGTTGGATGAAGTAGCAATTTTGTTAGTTGTATCATTATTCTTTATTAATAAAATTACTTTCTTCTACACACACACACACACACACACACACACACACACATATATATATATATATATATATATATATATATATATATATATATATTGAAAAAAATTCTCCTCCAATTTGTCTTGTTAGTAAAATAAGACTCGATAGACAAATATAGCAATTAAACTCTCCCGCAATATATGACTCGATTAAAATGTTCTCTACTATCTACAAACCGTCATATTTGACTGTTAGTGACTGTTTAAAAAAAAATTCCAAAATACCCTCCCCTCTTCCCCGGCCATTCACCCCTCTCCCCTCTCACCCCCCCATCCTCCCCCGGGCGGCCATCCGCCCCCCTTCCTCCCAGCCCGAATAGAGAAGGGGGGGGGGAGAAAAATGGAGGAGGGATAAAATCATCAGTTAGATGTATTTTAACGTATGTTAACGGTATAATTCAAAATGGGTGTAAACTGAGTCAAAATAAAATTGTGATTTTTTTTTTAAAGTCAGGGATCTTTAAATGCAAAAACGCAAAGCAATTTTTTTTGTGCACTTTATATATATATATATATATATATATATATATATATATATATATATATATATATATATATATATATATATATATCTTGTTTAAGTCATCTAATCTTAATAGTTGGTTTGAACCATTCAAACTAACGGTTAAGATTAGATGACTTAAACAAGATCAAAAGGTTGTAAACATAGGGATGTTGTGGATGCATAATAGGAGGGGATGTGGATCCCTCCTCATATATATATATATATATATATATATATATATATATATATATATATATATATATTGGAACAAGGTAATTGTGTTACAGACTCCTGGTTCGAAGGCCTATAAACTCGGCCCGAAGGCCACACTCCCAGTCCGAAGGCCCGCACCATACTTGCATCGCACCCGCACCCGCACCTCACCGTATCAACATCCGTATCCGCATCCGGCCCACAATCACATTTATTCCCCCACAGAAAATTAAATTTGCTTCCTCCGTTGCTCGAACCTGCAAGCTCTTGGGGGAATATGCCTCACTCTAACTACTTGAGCTAGAGGTCCTTGGCAAAACTACATTCTTACCAACTGAGCTAAGACTATATTGTCGCCCCCATTCCCCCGCTCCCCCACCCCAGTCTTCCTTTTCTCCTCCCCACCCCAGTCTTCCTCTTCTCCTCCCACCCGCGTTGGGCTCTAGATTCGGATCCAGACCCGCGGGCACCAGCGTCCGTGGTCGGCCTCCGGTGGCGCCGAGGCGTTCGGCTGACCCCACAGCAAGTCCCGACCGTCTCCAGTGATGGTTGGACGACCATGGCTCGATGACGCGGGAAAGGTCTTGTCACTACCATATTTCTAGATGAAGGTATTTTGGTCTTTTAGCATATTTATTAATTAGTGATTAAATATGTATATTAAGTGCTACTAGTTGTAACATTGAGTGTGCTACTTAATTATTTATTAGTGGGCTAGCCTATGTTTATTTGAACTTGTCACTAGTGGACCCAGTGGATTGTCATGACACATTGAGCTCAATATTAGACCAAGCCCATTAGACCCTCTTCCTTAATTAATTAAGGAGATTAGTTTAATTAGCATTAGTTTATAGACTTTCCAATATAGCCCTTCCTAATTATTTTTTATAATTATATAGTGGGGGTACATTAGACATTTTATTGTGACTTGGAGGGAAAAAAGGGGGGGGGGGACAACCATATGAGGACTTTCCATCCTCTCTCCTCTTCATTAGTTCATTTTATTTAGATCCCCAATTTTGTTCTTTTCCAAATTGGCTCATCCCTCCACAAATTCAACCCAATTCACACACATTTTCTCTCATATTCATCATCTAAGAAGCATTGGAGCTTGGATTGCAAAAAGCACTAGAAGAAAGAGGATTTGGCAAGGGAATTTTGTCATAATTGTGTCCATTGAGATTTTTATTGGGAATCAATCTCCCAATAGGTAAATTCTGAATTTACCCCTTAATTTAGACTCTAATTTATGCATTTAACTATTAGGAATTATCCCTTGGCTTACGGCTACCCATAAGATCAAGAATTAGGCTCATATGACTTGTATTATGAAAGTTACCTAATAATTTGTGTCCAGTTATGGGAAATTACGAGATTGACACATCAAGTGTGTGTCATGAGACCAATTAGATCCAATTAGACTTAGATCGGAGTTGTGAGACTAAGTACGTGTCCACAGTTGGACACAAGTAGAGCGTATCATAGTATTTTGTGATACAGTATGATACGAGGCTCATTTTGGGTGTTTTGTATGAATGCTTTTTAATTCCTATCATAATTAGTTACATTAGTTATATAAGCATGTCATTTAGATGTATTATTGATATTAGTGGAGAATTATGAGTTTTGACTCTTTAATTGGATGTGTATCATGAGTATCCTAGTGATGCACTTAAGGTGTTTGGTGAAATGGTTATTAGTGTACACACTCAAGCAATTATTGGTATATGTATATATTAGTACATACCTATATTTAAATGATATGTATATGAGTTACTTGTCGTTGTAGTATATATATCGTTGTAGTATATATATCTATGCATGTATATATGTAGGTGTGATAGTGTGTTTATGAGGACATGTGGTATCAGTTATTAGTATCAGGTGTGTTCAGAGAACTGTGCAGCAGTGGGGGAGTGCACTGATGTGCAGGCATTCAAGGCCAGCTAAGGGGGACCTTGGGGTGTGTTGTGCACATCTGTGCACAGCAGTTGATGCTCGGGTCAATGACCACAACAGGTCAGTAACAGCAGCAGCTGTTAGCTGTTGTGAGAGGATGAGGTTTGGGTATGGTAGTAATGGTTTTAGTGGGGATAGGCAAGGCAGTTGCAGCAGTAACATTAGAATGTAACATAAATTGTTATATGATGAGCAGTAACAAATAAACACTCCATGCAGGCAATGCTCGAGCAATTTGCACTTGCTTGCAACATCCAGCAACAAACACATGTATGAGCATCAACTTTAGGGGAAGATATGTAGCAGTGATGTGGGAAGAATTAGTATTTAGTATAGGCTGGATGTGCCTGTTTGTGATGTGTGGCTCAGTTCAGTGAATGGGAGGATCACTAGGGAGAGGAGTGAACTTTAGCACAAGAGTATCAAAGATGTGTGGCTTAGTGTTGCTACCAACATCAAGTTGCTGTGGGACACACCTATGTGTGTGTGTGTGTGTGTGTGTGTTGGAGTAACTGACATCTGTATTGGGTATTGGGCTTATGAAGAACAATCAGGGGCAGCAACATCAATGAGTATCATCAAGTGTCAGTCACTGCTGTAGTGTTGGGAGGATGAAGAATGAGGTACCAGGTATCAGATATTTGGGGTATGACTAAGAGGAGTACTAGGGGTTGAGGGTATCCTAAGATGTAAGTATTAGTATTATAGCTAAGGTAATATAAGTAGGTACTAAGTTATTACTAAAATAGTTATAACTTATAATTACTAACTAGTATAGGTGGATACCTTAGTATCAGTGGCTAGTATAGCTAATATAGGCTAGTGTTAGCTAGTTAGTGACTATCATGAACTAATTACCTTAGTGTGGACCTAGAAACTTGTGTATGACAAGTTTGACTAGTTTGACTAGTTTGGCTAAGGTAGACCTAGTTTGACATAGTTTGACTAATGTAACCTAGAAATGGCCTAAAAATCATAATTGTGTATTTTTAACTCATTTTTATTCTTTACACCCATTGATATGCCATTCATATATAGGTGTATGTGACACCAGCTCGGATACCGAGATATATTATTTGCTCAGGACCACAGACGAGTACATTATCTGATAGTTTCCTTATTTGATAGCATTTATGTTTCATGCATTTAGTATTGAGATATTTGATTCTTGACACGATGGTTTCACGGATTGGTATACGTGGATCTTGGTCATGAGATGTTATTGTCGTGGTTACTCAGTGATCGTCGTGTCGTGCTTCATAATTACTCAGTGATTACCGTGATATCTTAGTGATTATATAGAGCATGATCATAGTGCATGATATTATAGAGCGCGATCATAGTGAATGATATTATAGACCGTGCAGTATGATATACGTATTATAACATGTCGTGATTTGGATCCGTGTACTAGTCGGAGGTTGGAAAAGTATTAGTGGATATGTGATCATACCTTATAGCTCATGATTTAGTGTAGCCCGTGATAGTTAGCAGATCATGCAACTCACGCGTGATCATGCTAGCTTATCTTTTATATATAGCCCGTGTTAGGCCCAAGCCGATCACATTATCTTACTAGTATTTTAAGGCACATTTATATATATTGTTTCCTTTATTCCAGTTTATTACACTATTGTTCCTCACCATATTGTTCTCAGTTCTTGCCATTACTTCACCATGATATTGTTTCTCATGATATATGCTAGTTCAGTTACTTCCATCATTATTTTTATTGCTATTGTTGTTTCATAGTTTCTGTCAATTATTGGAACTACTATTGGGTTGTACTTCGCTCCAATCCTGACTCGATATATTTTTCAGATGATTTATTAGAGGACTGGTGTCCTACGCACTACGGGCCACATGATGGCGATCCAGTTGAGTTATCACCCGTAGAGCCTGTTGAGTTAGCACCAGCAGTTGATGAGGCATAGTTAGTTTATTCATGATATTGTATTTGTCAATTAGACTTTGGCATTGTATTATTATTTGATGTCTTATGTTGAGATTAGACTTGGACTTGTGTTGTATTTGTGACTTATTTTTTTTTTTTCTATTCCATATTGTGCCTTATCATCCTCTAGTTTGTTATTGTGATTGAGTATTGATTATCATTTATCATATATCATATTGTTCCTCTATTTGGAGTCGAGATGGCATGACATGTACCTTATATATATTTTGTGAGATGTTTATATAGTATTGTTGACCTGGACATCATTCTATATCGTTGTTATGATGTAGGCTGGGCGTTGTTTACGTACTTGTGCCCTTATTCTGGGTGCGGGTCATGACAGGTCTTAAAGCCTCCGCCTCGTCTACTGCGCCTAGGCATGTTCCTCCATCTGTGGCACGACTTGCACCCCAAGTGGGTCCGCCACGGACGAGAAAGGTGGCGGCTCTCGCCATCAGGCTCCGACCAATCCTTCTCGAGGTTCTAGTACCTACCCGGACCTTTCAAAACCGGTGGTACGACCCGCACTCCAGGTGTTCGAGAAAATGTCGGATAGGATCCCTAATACATTTACGACCTCGGGAGTGGCCCCTATCACCTGGGCAGATCATTGCAGGCCCGACCTAGCGAGGGAAGACATTGAGATGCATTACGTGACGCCCAGTCTTAAAGAAGGAAGAAAGGTCATCTCTATTACCAAAGAGGATATTGCTGAAACAAAAGTATACTGGAAGAACACTATTATCCTCTACATCATGGGAGCCCGACCATACTTTGGTCAGCTAAAGGGATTCGCCTTGCAAATATTGAGACCAAAAGGGAGCATGGACATATACTCTAGGAAAAATGGTTTCTATTTCATCAAGTTTGGAATATCGGAAGATTTAGAAAGGGTCACTCAAAATGGCCCTTGGACATTCGATGGTAGATTGGTTGTCCTGAGAAGATGGGACCAGTCTACTAACTTTGAACGGGATCGACTGACAACCGTTCCTATCTAGATTAGATTTTCTTAGCTTTTACCTCAATTGTGGAGTGTCCCGGCTATTATAAAGCTGGTTAGCGGAGTTGGAATCCCCCTACGGCCAAACAAATACACGACTGATAGGAATAGATTATCTTTTGCCAGAGTTTTTATAGAGATCAGTGCAACTGACAAGCTCCCCAACAAGTTGGAGGTTGATCTTCTGACAGGCGAGATCATTTTCCAAAAAGTTGAGTATGAATGGGTCCCGCTTTGTTGTAACGCTTTCCATAGATTTGGACACATCATATCCTAATGTCCGGACGCTAGAGTTACCCCAGAGGTCACTACTCAAGGCCCCTGCTTTAGTAAAGAGGTACCTACGCCTTCTAAAGATACTGGAGACAGTATGACTATCTCTAGATCGCGGGGAGAGAAAGTCGACTTAATGATGGAACAAAGGAGTATGAAGCTTGGTTGAGCCAGCTCTGCAGGACGCTCCCCAATCTTCTCTATTGGGAAAAGAATAGGAGCAGAGAATGGGAAAGAAGGGAGAGGGGAAGGAAATGAGGAGGCACAACATGCGATGGTGGTGTTCGATGCTGATAAACAACAGGGGAAGAACAACTATAGCCTGGTCACGTTTAATGCTGGGACTGCTTACCAAGAATGTCATCATGACAGACTTAGGAGGAGACTAGCAAGTGGAGGAGCACTCTGTATAGTTCCGCCTGTGGTCAAATCTTCAAAGGCCTCAGGTAAAGATGATAGACAAATTGACAAAAAACAACCTAGTCAGGAACCGTTGACGTACCCAAACCCCATCTGACAGGCTAAATTGGTATTCAAAATGGGAGATAGCAAAGCTCATAATCGACAGCAGGATGGACTCTTTCTTCCCCTTAGAGAGAGCTCGCGTATCAACAAGGGGACCCATCATTGTAATTTATGTCACTACCATATTTCTAGATGGGGTATTTTTATCTATTCATATTATTTATATATTGTGTGAATATTTATATCGTGTAAGTATTATATATTAGATATAGTATTATTTATTTAATGGTTAGTGGACTAGCCTATTTATTGGACTTGACCCTAGTGGACCTAATTAGATTTGTCATGACATATTAAACCCAACTTTTTGGGCTAGGCCCATAGACTCAACCATCTTCATTAGTTAAGGGATTAGAATTAATCATTCATTAGAATAGAAGCTTCCTAATTTATCCCTCCCTAATTAGAGACCTACATGACAACTAGTGGGGGCAAATTGGACAATTAGTAGTTGCTTGGGGAAGGAAAAAAATAGGCCGGCCACCTATAGGAGGGGGAACACTCTATCTCCTCTTCATTCTTCATTCCTTTAGATTCCCAATTGTGTTCTTCCCCAAATTGATTCATTCCTCCACCAAAATTTCTCAATTCACTCTTATTTTCCTTCCAATTTTATCATCCGAGGAGCATTAGAGCTTGGATTACAAGGAGCACTTGGAGAAGGAGAATTTGGCAAGGAGCTTGTGTCATAATTGTGTCCATTTGAGCATTCATTGGAAATTCATCTCCCAATAGGTATAATTCTAAATTTTTTTCTTCAATTAGACTCTAATTCATGCATTTGACCATTAGGAACCCTTCAATGGCTTAGGGCTACCCATTGGAACAAGAACTAGGTTCATTTGACCCCTATTGTGACTTCTACATGGAGATTTATGTCCAATTTGGAAGAATTCTGAGATTGGTGCACCAAATATTTGTGATTATCCCAATTAGATCTAATTAGACTTAGATTGATAGTATGAGACTAGATATGTGTCCACAATTGGATACGAGTGGGCCGTATCATGAAGTTTTGTGATATGCTATGATATAGAGGCCTATTTTGGGGATTTTCTGTATGTTGGTGTTTTACTCTTCAATTCTTATTGTAATGACTTACTTTAGTTGTATTATTATGATATTGAGATGTATAATTGGTATTTGTGGAGGATTAGAAATTTTGGCAAGTGGTTTGAGAGCGTATCCTAGAGTATCATTTGAGGGAGCACCAAGTGTTTGAATTAATGCACTTGGTGCATGTGTATCATGTAATACATATAGATAAGTATTATCCATATCTGTTATATATATATATATATATATATATATATATATATATATATATATATATATATATATATATATATATATATATATATATAGTGTGTGTGTGTGTGTGGACTTGTGTGTATACATATATTTGTGTGACTGTGTGTTGGTGGTGGTGTAGTAACTATGGAGTGTGAGGAGTGTAGCGTGGTATTGTGTGTAGTGTGTGTGAGTCAGTGGTGTGGGGAGTGATCAAGTGATTGTGTTAGCAGTTGGGTATTGCCTTGGTGCAGGCACCTGGGTATGTAGGGAAGTGAGAGGAGCTCGAAGAAGTAGCAGTAGTAGTCATTGCATTGTGGCATTAAAGGTTAACTGATGCAACTGCAACTAGCAGTAGTGACAACAAGCACATAGTTGCCGTATCAGTGAAGAGGGGACTCTAGTTTGATATGGATATTAAGATAGTAAATAGTAGCAGTAGTGACAGCAAGTACATAGCTATTGTATCAGTGAAGAGGGGACTCGAGTTTGATATGGGTATTAAGATAGTAAGCAGTAGCAGTACCGATGGCAAGGTGGGAGTTGTAGTGGCTTGTGTACTATGTTATTAGTGTGTGTGTGTGTGTGTGTGTGTGTGTGTGTGTGTGTTGCGCATTTGAACTTAGGTGCAAGAGAGTGTGAGGGGGAAATGTTAAGTGAGGACTGATACTCAGTGAGTATCAGGATGATACCCAGCTCGGTTAGGGGCAAGTATCAGTGGCAGATTGGTTGGGTAGCAGTTTAGTAGCATCAACAGCAGTTGCAGCAACTGTGAGTGTTGTGTTGCTCTACTTGCATTTGCAGCAACTTCATTGCTTGAGCAATTGAGTGCACAACAATGTGCCAGGTCCTTGTGGCCAGAAACTCAGCAGTAGGGGGAGCTCGGGTTTTGGTGGATGTCCATTAGACTATGGTAGGGGTGTCAGTAAGAGTTCTAAGTTTAGGTATCTAGGCTAGTATTTTAGCATCAGGATTTAAGATGGGGGTTGAGTATCAAGACTGATACCAGGTATCATGGGTAAAGGTAGAGATGAAGTTATGAGTTGTAGATAGGGTATGAGTATAAGTATCTATGTTATATATATATATATATATATATATATATATATATATATATATATATATATATATAGCAAGGCAAGTGAGGTATTTAGTTATTAGACTTGGTTAGAATAATCCTCACCAAGGTATACTAGATAAGTTATATATATAGATATTTAGTAATATTAGCTAGTTAACTAATACCTTTAAGGAAATAACTTTGAAACCCAACCAAGATCGAGTATCACCTAGTATTCACTAGTATACCTTTGTAATCAACCTAGAACCTAGGTATGGACCTAAAATCAAGGTATTGACCTAGTTTGACTAACATAATCTAAAAATAGCCTAAAAAATTATATTAGTGCATTCTTAACTCATTTATCATTCATTACACCCAAGTGACATGATATTTTTTATATAGGTCTGTGTGACACGAGCTCGGATACCGATATATACTATTTGCTCAGGACCATAGGCGAGTACATCTCTCTGTTAGTTTTTATTTCATGATAGTGTATATATCATTTGTTCTAGAACTGATATACCTAATTCTGATACTTTGTTACACGGATTGGTACTATATGGATCCTATCAGGAGATGTTATCCCCTTACCGTGTTCAGCGGGTACTCCTTACACATGTATTTCATCGTGTGCATCGGGTATTATTTTTCATGTACTTCATGTGCTCTCACTATCCATGTGCTAGTATGTTTATATTATAATCATGTGTGTAACGTGTCGTGATTGGATCCATGAATATTGGTTAGGGCGGGAGAGTAGAAATTGGTTATATGATCAATCTCTTAGCGTAATCATGTGTATGTCGATTATACACTTCACGTATAATCGAGTTACCTTAGAATAATCATGTGCAACCCAAGCCGATCATATATCAAAATTGTGCTCTAAATCACATAGATTGTATTCTAGTTTCTCTTACAGTTCATTTCATATTTTCTGTATTTACCTTTCCAGTACATATTGTATTTATTTGCATGTTTCAGCTGTATTTTTATTTCCTAGTACATCTTGTATTCTTTTCTATTGCTTGTCATATATTCTCTACTATGTATTTGGAACTGCTTTCAGAGTTTTGTACTTCACTACAAACCTGACTGAATATATATTTTTCAGATGATTGGTTAGAGGAGTTGTGTCCCACATACTACGGGCCGCAGGATGGCATGATGACATAGTGCCAGTTGTCGAGGATATTTAGCTATCTCATTATTATATTGGATGTGACCATATCTTAGACATTTAATGTGTTATATATATATTTGAGACTTTGCATTGTGACTTGTTACTCTATTCGTCTATTCCATATCGTGCCATATATTCCTCTAGTTTATGGTGATTGGGTATTGATTATCATATTATCACATTGTTCCTCCATTTGGAGTTGAGGTATCATTGACAGGTACATTATATATATTGTGTGAGATGTTTAGATAGTATTGTTGATCTAGACAGCATTCTACCGTCGATACTGCGGCGTAGGCTGGACGTACCCACGTACTCGTGCCCTTACACCGGGTGCTGGTCGTGACAATTTATGACTATATTCACATAAAATGTGAGAGGGGCGAATTCTATAAGTAGGTGGAGGAATATTTTGTAATACGACAAAAAGTCCAAATGCTCTATCATCAACATTTTGGAATCCAAAGTTAGATCGGAAGTATTGATTAATAGGCGGACTCCGACTCACTGGTCCTCCGTTCACAACATTGATTATAGTGATATAGCTCGTATCTAGGTTATGTGGGACACCCGGATCTAGCAGGGAGATGTGATCCAACGGTCTGACCAACTTCTCACCATTAAATTTACCAACAAAGGGGGGCTTCAGATAGTTGTAGGAGTGGTGTACGGTCATAATGACAGAATCAAGTGTCTATGATTATGGAATGACATTACTATGACTAGCACACTTATTGGAGATAGATGGTCGTTAGTTGTGGTGGGAGACTTCAATGCTACTATATTCGTCCATGAAAAAATTGGAGGTCGTCCGGTGCAACAAGCGATTCTCTCAAAATTTCAGTACTGTCTATTATCTTCAGGGCTCGTGTGTATGGATAAGACTGGACACATATGGACGTGGAATAACAGGAAAATTATTAACCGGATTGTCGTTCATCTTGACCATGCTATCTGCAACGGGAGATGGTTGGAAATATTTCAGTCATGTAGGGCAGAATGCTTAACACCTGGAGCTAGTGATCACTCCCCTATAGTTATAAGACTGACAAAAGTATTAATTTTCAAAGGAAGACATTTCAGATTCAACAACGCTTGGATACATATGAAAGGCTATAAGGAGGTAGTTCAACAAGGATGGGATCTGGGGTGACTGGAACTGCTCAGTTCAAGATTGTCCAAAAGATGAAAGCTATTAAAGGCCTCCTCAAGACTTGGAATAATGGCAGGCCTCATACTCCTCTTCAAGAACTGGAGGAAAAGGTGGTTGGTATTCAATTGAGGGTTCATCTAGACCCGCTTAATCCCGTTCTCACATAAGAGGAGGTAGCCCTCCAAGCTCAGCTGCGCAAGAAAACTTTCTTAGATGAGGTCCATATGAGACAAAGAGCTAAATGCATCTGGCTTAGAGATGGAGATAGGTGCTCTAAATTTTTCTATGCTACTGTCAAGGCTAGACAGACTCGGAATGCCATTCACGGATTGATTGATCCTGATGGAGCTCTCATTACTGGGGATGATGGTATCCGGAAAGAGGCGGTACGATACTTCAGGGATCTCTACAACCAGCAATACTACCTGAACGTCTTTCCTCACATTGATTTTAAGAAGATGGTTTCTCGAAGAGGAAATACTGCATTACGAGCAACAATGTCTATGAAGGAGATACACTCTATCATGTTTAATGCAGACCCTAACAAATCGCTAGGACATATGGCTTTGGGGAAGCCTTCTTCAAGAAATACTGGAAAAGGATTAAGCTCTTTGTCCTGGATACGGTGAGAGAGTTTTTTTTTTACCTCTTGTAAGCTTCTCAAGGAGCTTAACCACACGTTTGTCTTAATTGCTAAGGTAGAGGGCCCGACTTCGTTGGAAGATTTTCGGCCGATAGCGTATTGTAATTTTCTATACAAGATCATTACTCACCTGATATGCGACCGGATGAGGGACATTATGAAGGAGCTTATATCCCCTAATCAGACGACCTTCACTGAAGGGCACTCCATCTCGGAGAATTATCTTCTAGCTCATGAGCTTACTAGGAATTTCAATAAGCAGGGAGGTAACAAAGTATGTCTAAAGCTGGACCTCAGGAAAGCTTATGACATGGTGAGTCGGGACTTCCTTTGCCACATCATGATCTGTATAGATTTTGACAGATGGTGGATGGACAGGGTGAGAGAGTGTGTTTGCTATGCATCACTCTTGATTATGGTCAGGGGCCAACCGGAGGGATTTTTCGGTAGCAACAGAGGCCTGAGACAAGGGGACCCCCTATCTCCCTATCTTTGTGCGATAGTCATGGAATTCCTCACTTGTCTGTTGGATGATGTGGTATTGGATGGATTGATTACTCCTATATTCCAGAAGGTGGTCCCGGTGGTTTCTCATCTTATTTATGTCGATGACATGTTGGTGTTTGTAGAGCCTTCTGACAGATCCCTAGACACTCTTAAACGTTTATTCGATACCATATAAAAATGGTCGTGGTTACAGCTGAACAAGAATAAGAGCCAGATGTTCCTGAATCAAACATGTGATAATAAGGAGGCATGACTGGCAAAGATGGGCATTGAAGAAGGAATTCTTCCTGTGAGATACGTGGGTCTTCCACTCTCGGTCAACTATGCTGCTAATGTGGAATGTGAAGGTCTCCTCAACTACACACAATCAAGACTAGAAGGATGGCATGCGTAGATGTTATCCTTTGGAGGGAGGATTGAACTGATTAAGACCGTAATTGAGGCGGTTGCTCTTTTCTGGCTACATGCCATTATGCTACCCAAGGGTACGATGAAAAAAATTGAAAGCATGTGTGCGGACTTCTTGTGGAAAGGAGGCATACATGAAATTAGTTGGGAGGAGTTGTGTCGGCCTAAAAAGGAAGGTGGAGTTGGTCTGCTATCTTTGGGCCTTCTCAGGGAAACTGCTCATCTCAAACTATTCCGGAGATTCATCAATGGAAAGTCTCTCTGGGATGAATGGATTAAAGGAAGGTACTTTCCAAAAGGGGACTTCTTGTCAGCTAATAGCAACAACAATTTCTCGGTCACCGTTAAATCTTTGTTGAGGACGAGAAGGAAGGCTAAGGACAAGTTGACTAGAGTCATAGGCTCAGGGGCCCAAACCAGCATTTGGCACGACCCCTGGATTAGGCACTCAAGCCTAATTGAGAAGGAGGGATGGCATGTTTATGAGCTGATGGGATCTACTAAAATGGTTAGCAGCCTTATCCAGGAAGGAAAGTGGAAGATCCACGACCATTTGATCGAGACAACCCATACGAAAGATATCCGGACGGTGGAGATTGATAGGCAAGCGATGGAGGACTACTGGACCTGGGCAGACATGGAGAAAGGCTCTTTCGAGTTCAAAACAACCATGAATCAGATACAGACCAATCATTAGGAGGTTGAATGAGCGGAGATGGTTTGGACCAAAGGGACTGCAGTCAAGATGTCGATGTGCTTATACAAAATGATCAGGAATATGCTGCTTACTCGACTCGAGACAGGTTGAGCAATTTTGGCGTCCCCTGTGCATATGTTTTTTTTAGTCACTGGTTTTGGTCGGCTCAAACCCCACCCCACCCCCGTAACCCCCCCCCCCCCCCCACACACACACACACCCAAAAAAAAAAAATTAGTGCAGTATAATTTTGAGGGTAACTACAACTACTAATATCAAAAAATATAACTACAACTACTTATATCCTACCATGTTTCT
The DNA here is from genome assembly GCA_036927795.1 of Iris macrosiphon. Taxonomy (NCBI): domain Eukaryota; kingdom Viridiplantae; phylum Streptophyta; class Magnoliopsida; order Asparagales; family Iridaceae; genus Iris; species Iris macrosiphon. The sequence goes on from JAYESA010000007.1 coordinate 10,159,387, forward strand.
CATTTCTCATTTTAGTTTCTCTTGAGGTTCCATCTAATGACTACTTCCTACAAATGTGAGTTTTTGGTCCATTTGATGTGGTAGTGAGTGTTTTTCTCTCAGCATTTATGATTTACTACTTGTCAAACCATTTTATGCTTGAAAGTTGTGAGTGTATAAGTTATTGTTCTGGAGGACTTTTGTTTATATATGGACATATAAATAATTTTATTGTTTTAAAAAACTTTCAGAACCGCTCGTTAATGAATTATCAAGTATGGATTAGATTGGTTTAAAAGTCGCTACTTAAAATCGTACAAAAACGGACCCCTCGTAACCGCTCATAATCGATACTTTAAAAATATCTCATAATCGCTACTCTAACAATTGCCAAGGAGAACCTTACTGATTCAATCAGCTTATGTTGTCGATGTCGTTATGCATGACCACCTGGAGAATTTCCTCAATAGGCCATACGAATTAATCGGGATAACTAGGTCTGTCATTGGTAACTGGTACTCGCAAACCCTAATCATTTCTATCCAAGAGCCCCATAAACCGGTAACCCAACCTGATCTTCTCTTAATCAAAAACTGGATTTGGGTGCTAAAAACTGGATCTGAAACGAATTTAGTGTCTGTTGCCCCCCCCTCCCCCCCCCCCCCCCCACACACACACACGCACGCACACTCAATCCTACATTACACTGCAATCACCCAAAGTTTATAACGATCTTCAATATGAGACCTTTCCAGTACTAGAAAACCCTAATAAACATATTTATCTAAAAGTAGCAAAAAAGAAGGGGAAAAAATCATTTTTAGAATCTAAGAAATAGAGCCTAATCATGCAAACTAAAATGTGCATAAGAATATCTATAAGAAAAAAAAAATGATCCATTGATCTAGGAAGCACAGACACTTCAAAAATCAATGTCGTGTCCGTGCCGAAAAGGCAATTGACGCATTTTTTTGTCATTTTCGTGTCTCTGATCTATACTTTGTCGTGGTCGTGCCCGTCTATATTTTCGACCAGGGACTATAATGGAACCGGGGGGAATTGTTGAGGAAGAGACCGGCGTAGCCGACGTCCTCCATGATCTGAGTGTAGAGGACCAGGTCCCACTCGTCGACGTCCATCTCCTCCGGAACCCTAGAAAAATAGAATGGAGGAGGAGAAGAATTTCGATTTTGGAGGGAAGGAATGTTTGTTTTGTTCATGTTCCCTCTCTAAGTTTTACGAGTATAATCCTTCAAAATGGCTCAGGAGTGACCTGTCTACGCCGTTTGTAAACCATTTATTTAAAAAATTAATATTATATAAAAAAAATTAGAAAGAATTAATTTATTATAAATAACATTATGAGAAATTAAATTTGACCAATCAAAAAAATACTTCTCACCTTAATTTTAAATTACGTTAGGATATACGTATAACTTAGACAGTTAGTCTTTTCAAGACTTTTCATAAAGAGAAAAAATATATTCATAATAAATTATAATAAAAATATATTTAAATTATTTTATAATAATATTAGAAAATTATATTTTATGTGTAACACACGTGCATTTACTAGTAATATTATAGAGAGGATGGAATTGGAACATTTTTTTTATTTATATACTAGTCTCAGTGCGGAAAAAAATTCTGATATTTCTAAAAAATTGAAAAAATTTAAATTATATCAAATAAAATTTAAATATATTTTAATTAGAATTTATTATAAATATCTTTTTTGAATTTTGGATATGTATTTAGTTAGATATTTTTGTATAAGGATATCAAGTTGAGGATCTAATTAGACTTTGGGTACTGGATTTGTCCGTTAATGAGTTTGGGTACTCGAAATTATTTAGTGACGCATTTTAATGACGAACATTCGTCATTAAAAGTCACATTTCGTCACTTAAAGTCAAATTTTGTCACTAAAATGTCACTAAAATTTTTTAAGTACCTAAATCCGTTACCCATCAACGGACAAATCGAGTATCCAAAGTCTAATTAGGCCCTCAACTTGGTACCCTTATACAAAATAATCCTTTCATATTTATTTTGTACTCGACTAGATAGGAGGGGTCGATTGGATGGTAAAGTCGAGACTTTTTCATTCATTCTGAGACATTTTCATTCAATCTTTCGTCTTTCAATAATCGGTTTGTCCGTTCGGTCCTTGAAAGTAGACCAGATTCCCAGGATGCAGACAGTTCGAATTTTACAAAAAATCTCATCCAAACCAAACTAGGACTCGATTACGATGCAAAAATTCAATGATGAGTATTCTTACAGTGTCTGATGCAAAGAATAGAAACTTTGATGGTATGCTTGGGAAAGAACGACTATGAAAGGGCGGGATGGCACTAATCCTAACTACCAATGTTTTGTATTTTAGTTCAGTCACCAGCTTCCACTCCTGATGTCCTACAAAGATCATTTTCCTCACTAGTCATGATTAACTAAACAATGAGTAGAGATATGCCCAAAAAAAAAAAAAAAATTTGGAACATAAGATACAAATATTGACAAGACAAAGCGCTAGGCATCGATTAGCCGCGAGCTTGCCACAACCATAAGCCACAAGCCAGAAAGAGATTTCAACTCTATTCCCTGAATTAATATCAATGCCACCAATGGACTCTATAGTCAAGGTAATGGTAATCATAATATGACTCTCCGATGAATCGAACTGCTGTGCTACAACTGCTGCATAAAAACTCCATATCTGCAATATAAAGAACATGCACTATACATCCAGGTATTAAAATATTTGCTGCAGTCCTGAATCCCCCACCATTTTAAACTTTATTCTACGAACTGTCGATACATGTTAAAGAGAATTGTACAGGAATTTGATGTTTTACTGAACAAGGTTTTTCTCTCATGTACATCTGGGAAGTGGATGATGGGGGCAAGGGTTAAAAGCTCAAAAGCTGCAAGCTGCAAGCTGCCATCACCTGTTGATACATGAAGAAACTAATAACATTTACAAGACACGAGCTTCGTTTTTTAACTTATCAAGGAGCTCATCCACAGAAGAGACGATGACACCAGCTTTTCTCTTGGGGGGTTCCGTGACTTGAACTACTTCTAAATCTGATCTGATCTCCACATTCAGTTCTTGTGGAGTCATCTTCTTGATGACCTTCGATTTTGCTTTCATTATGTTGGGAAGTGTTGCGTACCTTGGCTGATTCAATCTCAAATCAGTTCTGCAGTAAACAATAAACCATGGTCCATGTTTAAGATCAACTTCAAACTGATTCTGATAAATAAGATGTAAAGCTGGAATAGAATTGTGTTGAAGCAAGGAATTATGAAGGATTTTACTGTAGAACTACTAGATACACCTCATTCTTACTGCTGGAAGCCTTTAATTCTTAAATTTGAAAAGAGGCTAGCATCTTTGAATTGTAAACTCCTCTCTCTTAGGTAAATTCTTTTCTCAGGCCGCCCTTCGTTCAACTTATATCTTCCTCGAAGAAAACTTACTTTTATTTAAGTTACCAACTTTAGGAAAGAACAAATTGTTGGGGTTTATTTGAATTTAGTTATTAGCGATCCAGTCCAACATGTTGAAACAAACCCCAAGTGTGTGTATTTCAATATTTGAGCGTTCATTTAGTGTCTTATACACATGAGGTGTTAGCTCATATGGTTTGAATAGTGGAAGTTTTTTCTAGTGGACAATGTTCAAATCCCAAAAAAATATTTATTTAATTATTTTTGTCACAATTTCTTGGAATGATTCCCTTTGGAGCTAGGCACTCGAACTTGGACGTAGGCGAATGACGCAAAGTGGCGCTTTAATGGTGCACTTTGCATTTTGTACTTCGTACGTACACATAGGGCGCGATTATGCCGCAATAGCGCTTGATGGTTCCGTAGGTACTGCGGTGCTCCCGCGGAACTGCTACCACGACTTTCTGCTCTGCTGTCGCGATTTTGCTGCTGCTGCTGAGATTGTTCAGTCTTCTAAGTTTCCTATTTATAAGGAGTTACTGCTGGTAACATCCACATTATTGGAATTAACTCTCTGGTTTTTCGTCAACGTTGTTAGTGGACGGTTATTGATGCTATGGGATTGTTCCCCTATAAGGTATGTTTTTTGCACTTGTGAATATCCTAGACAGAAGAGAAAAGAGAGAACTAGCAACATCAACTGAGTGTCTAGTCCGTGCATTTGTCCAACGTCTAGCGAGGTGACAATGAGCGTTCTAGAAATTCTTCCAAATATGTTGGTTCCTGGAAACGGATCGACGAGAAGGGTCGAATCTCGCTTTGAGAAACGGTGATCTTCATCACCCCAGCAGCGATGGCAACAACTTTCTAGCCATTCATCACACTACGGTCAAGTGATTTGCTTATTACTAGCAATTCTGTTGCTTTCTTTCGACAGCCTCACAACTTGTTTCAAGCGGTTCTCACCGATGTCACCATTTGTTTCACCACTTCCGTGGTCTCAGTCTGTTCAAGACTTGTACAGATTCTGCAGAACTTCAACAAGACACTTATTCTGTGAGGGCTAAATATCCATGGAAGGGTTTCACTGGTAGTATAGACAATTCCAGCAATGGAGTAAGGTTTGCTTGTCCAAGAAAGAAAGTGATATTTGTACCGAACCAGAGTTGTCACGGGATAGTCCTTTTTCCATCATTCAAGTCCATCTCCGGCTTCCTTCTTCCTAAAGCCCCTGCTCCAGCCTGCTCCTTTCCATTTCTCTTTGCATACAATAGGGGATTTGGAGGACCAGTGAGAGCCATCTCAAATCTAACAAAGAGATTCCAGAGTTGACGTATGTTGTTACTATTAGCACTTGCATTATTTTTGTAACATCCTAATCATTGACGCCTAAAGCCTGTTTATCCAATCTATGGTCTCTACCTCTGAAACAGCAGCTGTGTATTACGTCATTGAAGAATTTGAAGTCTTATCCGTAACATTTTCTTGTTTCGAGTTTTGTTCTTGTAATATGACGCTGAAAAGTACAAGTTACTCCAGCAATCACATAACTGGTAGGTATAAGGTTAGTTACCCACAAATAATTGGTGACTGATATGGAGTGGTTCTCACTGTATCCTCTAGTTTCTGGACATTAATAACATTTCTAAATCAAATCCAATACATTGCTTTGAGAAGGGCGTTCTAATACTCTTTTTAGTAAGAAACAGGAAAACAAAACAAGTTAACAGAAAAGATTGCAATTTGCCCAGGACTTAACAAAGGGCAGGTTTCAAATTGGTCAAACATCTTGCATCCCAAACTATCAAGGTTTCTTTTAGAGGTTGGGGTTCTAATACTACCTTATGAATTTCATCATCAGTAATACCATGCCTTCTACATCTGAATTTCTTATCTTTTAACCCTAACTGCGCAAACAATGCATCTCCCCGTTTCCAGCAGCAGTCTGGGATTAACTTCTCAAATTTCCCTTAAACTTTATAGAATCAACAGATGAATCTAGCCATGGGAAACATAGGACTAGGTTGCACGTAATCAAGAATATCATCTTGCAACTGGCAATTCACAAGGATCTATCAAAAGATTATTTGGTATAGGAATACGAGAAGGGACACTTATTTTACATGACTATACTAAGGGCTTTTAAAAAGGTTTCATTAATCTTATAGACGGTCGCATACGGACATCAGTCACCATATTCATGAATGCTAGTAGCTCAGAACTTCCAATCATACAATGCTGCAATTGGAAAATGACAATGAAGAGAGTCTGATAGATGAAGCCCAACAAGAACAAAAGAAAAAAAGAAAAAAAGAACAAAGCTCTTCACTATCATAGAACATTTTAATGTCAATCAGAAAACAACCGACTATTGTACATAATGTAGAAAAGCAATGATAAATACTTAAGCCTATGCAAGGAAGAATCAGCGATTGAAAGATGTAATCAGTCAAAAGATTAGTTATGCTGCCTCAGTACACAGTAATCATAATTAGACTGCTAGTGAAATAAAAAAAATGTTAACAGCTGAATAGTATTGAAGAAGAAAAGGTACGTGATAACTGCTGGTAAGTCTAGGCAGATTGTCTCTAGGCCACCATCAACCTCTCTTTCAACTGTTGCCACTTGTTTCTCCTTGTCTAATACAACCTACTAAGAGAAAAATAGAAGATAAAGTTACACATGCATAAGCTCTTGCAGTAGAAAAGAATTATTATATCAGATGAAACATTAAATAAAGGTTATAGAATTGGGAGGAAAAAAAGGAAAGAAAAAAAATAGTGAGATTGCAGAACTTCTAATGTTCCTTTTATCTACAAATACCATGAGGATTAGACAACACATAAAACAAACGTTGATAAGCTGATAATTTACTAGTAACAAGGAATCTGTGTTCCATGAAAAGGGCCTCTAAAACCTATGGCAACAATGTATAGAGAAACTATAAAATCAATTCATAGAAGTTAAGGACATCTAGTTGCAGATGCGTATCAAAACTAACCAAGAACAAGAATACTCCAAGAAATGAGATTTAACTTTTCCAAATTTTGGATTAGAGGTGAAAGTTGTGTTGTCAAAATTACGTTTTGCTTATGGATACTGTAGAAGGTTGACATCATGTCGACAACTAGTCATAAAAACTAAGTCAAATATTTTATGAAGCTTTATTATGCACCACTCTGGCCACATTCAGATCGGAGAAATCTTGGATGATGATAAATTGTTGAAGTAAAGAATGTGGTGCATTGCAAACTCTCGATACAGTCCATGCAGATGCAAGGTGGAGACGTGGTATTCTATAAAAATGACTGCTAAAAGATGAATCAGTATATTGAAGGATATGTGCAATGTCTATGAATATACAAAAGTAACGGACATCTGGTTGCACAGGAGTATCTTTAAACTAACAAGAAGTTCCTTTCTTCTAATAAACACTAGAATTTTTTACAAGATATTGGATTTAATTTCTCCAACATTTTGGATTTGAGGTGAAGGTTCTGTTGTTGTCGTCATAGCATGTTTTTTCCTTATGAATCTCATTCTTTCTTTTTTTTTGCGTTTCATTAGTGATAATTAAAGATGAAAGTGATGGATTCTATCTACTGAATGCTTCAACTAGCCGACAGGTTGTTCCAATTTTCGTTCAGAGTTTGTATCTTGTGTTTTTCACTTAGTTCTTGGATTTATATACTTCTATTGTCTCTTTTTTTGTTAGGTACTATTAATGAAACACGAGGGGTGGGGTTTGACTTTTTCCCACAGTTTAGTCTTTAAAAATAAAAAAACTGAACGTTCCATGCAAAACTTGTGTGCAGACTTTTGATATATATCGTTCTATGAAAATGACTATGCTAAAAGAGAAAATCATTATACAAAAAATATGTAAATATATCTATTAAGCATGATTATACTGTAATCAGCACACTATTAATATTATAAATCATCCTTACAAGCTAAATTATGAATGCCAATAACAAACAGCAAAGCAGGCAATTGAATCCGGAAATTCAACTCGTAAAAGATTATAGTATCTGAGCTACACCAATTGGCAATCAATAGGATGAGACCAAAGTGACTGCCATTGTTTAACGTAAACATACATGAAGGTACAGTTCGTCAAATTTAGAAAACCTAATATCACCTATATAATGCATTTAATTCGACTTACATAGCAACTCAAATTCTCTCTTCATGTTTATGTAGGAATCAGGATTAAGAGGCATTAAAGGAGGAAGACAGTTTGCTTCACAGTTCAGAGCACACAACCTTGACCATCATATTTCATTGTTTTATGGCCTCACAAACCACACACGACACAGCTAATCTTTAGATTTCAAGAGGAGACACAGCTATATATCTGTCTATCCATGTGTCCTCATTTTCTGAATTTGCAATCATGCGTAAATTTAGAGAAATAGACGATCAAACTAAAAATGGAAGTGATCCAATCCTGGAAACAAACTTTTGCACTATACAGTATATACAATTAGAAAAGAGAGAACCTTATCTATATTTAAAAAATCCCTAACAGACGGAATTAGACTTTGCTATATAAACTTGAATATCATGTTAAGTTCACTTTGGTAATTCTTGATATATTTGAGGGTTTAAATGTGTAGTTTTTGTACAAAAATCTTTTCACTATAAAATATAGCTGATAAGTGATAAGTTATTTTTTGTGACATTTGTATACTTAGATATTATATGCAAAGCCTTCTTTTCTAAATTATAAAAGATAAACACGAAAAGCTATCCAACATAATAAAATATATTGGCTTATTTGTGTAATATCATGTTCTTACTTCTTACTTTGAACCGTGCTATGGCTCTGTCGACTTTTTAGCTCGACAGTGTGATTCAGTTTTGACTCAGGCTCAAGTCTTGGTTAGAAAGTTAGAGTTTGGTTTATGAATTATTCCTTTAAATTGGTCTATTTTGTGGGCTTAACTATTTTGTTGGATTGTGATTGTGCTAATTTGGATTTGGGTCCAATGGACTGCAGGATTTGGGCATGGAAGAGAAGCTTGCTTAATGGGTTGGATTGATTAGTGTATTGGGCGAAGCCCACGTGTTATAATACCCATTAAGAAGATCCCATGTCATATCAAATCATATCTTGGAAGATCTTTTCAATATCTTTGGAGATATTGTGATATCTCGGAAACATCTTCTAGAAACTTATGTATCTTGGAAAAATCTTCTAGAATCTTCTAAATCTGTGAAAAAAATTTGGTATCTAGATGATCGGTACGTATATATTTGGAGATATCTTCGGTAACCTCCTAATTAGTTGGTTGAAATTCCTTTTATCCGTTGACTTGGCTTTGGTTGGAATTGAGTACAGATTCATTGAGTTATATCAAGATAAAGATCGAGTTTCTTACATGGAGATAAGGACCATATCTCTTTGTAATCTCTCCATAATGTTATACAAGGAGCCCTTCCCCCTTCATTATATTTGCTCCACATTATATTTCATTTTTGAGGGAGAGAAGAAAGAGAGGAAGAAAAACATTGTGAAAGCTCTGCCTAATTGGACGATGAAATTCGTAGGAAATCAGAGGTAAGGCTCAAGCGTTGCGATGAACCTCTTCTATTTTTTCCTTTATACATTTTTTCAAACAAGTGAGTGGCTACAATTTCTCACTTCTTAAGAAAAGAACTCTCTCCATCGTCCCTCTTGTGTGTTGATGATCATGATACCATAATAAAATGAACCACGATTAAAAGAGATAAATAGTATGTTTTTTTATGTTAAATGCTTGTGTTCTTACTTTAGGAGAATCATGGATTTGTAGACTGATGGTATAACTGGTATGAACTGATACAACCGATACGGACTCTATGCTTAAACTTATGATAGAAAGGATTATCTTTATGTTGGTGCTGGTATGCTAATAATAACAAAAGCAATCATGACACAATAATATGTATGCTTGTTAAAGAGGATTATAGAGTAACTTAAAAAATGGGTATTTCATTTGGTTGATTTCGGGAAAGAACATAAGACTCTATAAGGTTGATGAATGTATGTGTATTATTTCGCCTCGGTTAATGATAATGTTTGTGGAAATATTGGGACCGTTGTATCTCCATTCTGAGATGACTTTGGAAGGAAAACTTGTGCGAGCGATTGCTCGAGGATATTGGAAGCAATAGATTAATTAATATTAATAATGTCGTGTAATTCTTTATGCATTTCATATTTTGCTTTGTTACACATTATGTACTTTATAAATAGTTGTATTTGTATGGTCATGAATAACTTGTGCACAAGGTTAAATTCCTCGAACCGTGCACGGGCACGAGACCGTGTTGACCTAGGAGGAATGTTATGTTTGTGCAAAGTGTATTTGCACGGATATCACGAGACCTTTAGTAGTACTAGGTACATGCACTATAAAGGACGGCATAATACCATTGACGTAATACGAAATTAGCAAGATACGTCAGTGATCATCATATAGATAGGATGTATTGCTAACAATGTTTTTGGAGGTGCAATACATTTTGACCCCTTGTTTTGTAAGGAAGGAACTTTAGTTGTGGGTAAGAACTATATAAATGATGTTTATACATTATACACATTTTGTTGCACAAATGATGTGTTACCTTGGCTTGAATAAAAAGAATGGAAATTGGTTCGGAAATGATATGCTATGTAAAGAACTTAGAAAGGATAGAAAGATCACGTAATAATGAATGTTACTTCACATGATTATTGTGTTTGATTTAGTTGGGTTTGGTTTTACCACTCACCAGTACATCCCTATGTACTGACTCTCGTTCCTGTAGATTCAGGAAATACTTCGGAGGCTCCGATGCATTAGAAGCTCTTCATTCAATTCGTCGCATTTCGATTTACTAGAAGGTGTTTATTCTTTCGAATAAAAGGACATGATGTATGGAAACTTATCATTTCGTTATTTTATGGATTGTAACCCATATAGGAATTTTTTTTTCTCTTGGAAAGAACCGTTTTTGTTGCAATTGGTTATTCAATGATAATAAAGTTATCTTCATGTTATGTTTCACTATTCTGATTATTCCATTGTGACAACCTTGGTTTCTGAAATGTTGATTTAGAAGTGTTATATTCAATGCATTGTACAAGTGTGTACTAGACTTGTACAACATCATGCCCAATTGGACTTTAATTCTTTGGAATCGGGTGTGACCATTTATATAAGACGCTTATCTATATCTATATACTTCTAATGCTTTCAACAAAGTACTACATTTCTTGTCTGTGTATGCGTCTCACTAAGTGTGAACCATTCACCGGAGTATCTGTCATAATAAAATATAGTGGGTTATTATAAAACTAGTCTTGAAAATGAGATAGGATGATTCGCTACAGTTGCTGGACGTTCAATTCAGCGCTAACTAGGTCATATAGATTTACAGAAATAATAATAATAATTACTTTGAAGCAGACCCCAAATATTTGGGGAGAAGGTAGTGTTGTTATGAAAAATAATGCTATGAGAAGACTAATGAGATTATTAAGAGATACTCCTCAAATGAGGAGCAGGTCCAGCTAGACCAATCGAGCCCACGCCAGGAGAAGTGTTCGAGCCAGTTTCAAACAGCCCCAGATCAAGGTCCTAACCGCACCATCTAGGCTCTCATCCATTTGTTTTGGCTAAGGATGTATGGAATACCCACTGGATCCTCATTATGCAATAATCAAGGCTGCTAGAGGTGTACAAATCTTTAATACAACTTATAAGTTTTCAGTAAGTGGGTTGCGTCACTGCTCTTGTTTCTGTTGAAGTTACTGTGATTTACTAGTTCTTTTGCATGCTACAGTCACTCACTTGACTGAAAGAATATAAAGTTGTATGATGTAATATAAATTTAAGATCAAGATGACGTAGTTCCAAGCCTCAATATAAGAACATCTTTAAATGTGCATTTTTATATCTGACCTTTGATGCAAAGGTTCCTTGTGGCCATTTGAGCAAGCCAGCAACCATTTGTCCTGTTTGGTTACAGTCATCATCAATAGCCTGGACAAACAAAGTATGAAGCAACAATGTGAGAAACAATAATACTGATAGGACTCCTAAGAAAATAAAGTGGAAGGAAATGCTAGTACCAATAAGAGGCACAACAGAGTCATCTGTACTTCAGTGAACTTCATTAATGTTAAAGTAAAACTTTAACTCCATGTATTAAAAAATAATTAGGCACACCAATGTTGCACCTGATTCTTAGTACCTTATGTTGTTGAAGTGACCAAAGAGCTGATATTACTCCAGTTAATTTTTTGAGTGATACATTTTACAAATGTATTTTCATAACGTGTTCCACGTGTCGCAGCTAAGACGGTACGTGGTAGACCATATTCACGTATTGGATCACTCGGAGATCGAGGTGGGACCGACTCTCAGTTATCCAGAGCCGCCAGTGGAGATTATGGATCGCAGGAAGAAGGTGATGAGGAACCAGACGATTTTCTTGGTCGCGTGGAGGCATCACTCTCCAGGTGAGTCAACCTGGGTGAAGGAGGATGAGATGCGCGAGCGATATCCTTATATTTTTGAGTCGTGAGGTATTCCCTTTCTTGCTCATTGTGATTGCTTGTTCTAGTATTAGTTCGTCTTCTAATTTCGAGGACGAAATTATTTTTAAGGGGGGTAGAATTTGTAACCACCTATTACCACTAGAGGGGTATTTTGGCCATTTGATAGTTATTGTGAAATTATATTAGTAATAATATTATTATTATTGTTAATAGTAATAGTATTATTTATTATTTATTGTATTTATTGGGCCTTTGTGTTAGCTAGTTAGTTTTGACTAGTACATGGACCTAGTTAGCATCCAACATGTTGGCCCATGACCCAACTAGTTAGTCATGACATAGTTAGTAGCCTAATTAAATTAAGTTAGTTAGTTAGAGGATAGAATATTCTCTTCCATTAGCATGATCCCTTCTTAATTAATTAAGAGAGACTTGGAGAACACACATGAACCCCCTATAAACCTTTAGAACCTTGTAGAAGGGCCTAGTGGATCAACCAACTACCCAACCCAAGCCCAAAGGGGCCCGGCCACTAGAGGAAGAGGAGAGAGTCATTTTACCAATTGATTCCATTTCATTCATAATTTTCTTCTTCTTCCCCAAGCAACCAATTCTCCCCCAATTTCCAACCAATCCATACTCATTTCCAATCCATTTCACCATCAAGGAGACCTAGGAGCTTGGAGGACACAAGGAGATCTAGTGGAGAGGTGATTGCAAGAAGATCGTGTCATTCTTCGTGTCCACTTGGAGGAATTCATTGGGAATCCATCTCCCAATAGGTATAATCCTTATTCTCTTCAATTTCATGATTAATTTGTAGTAATGGACCTATAGGAACGCCCTCATGGCTAAGGACTACCCATAGGAAGAAGAATTATGTTCTAATAGGCCTTGTGATGATAATTACATTGAGTTTTGTGTCCAAATTAGAGGAATCCCGAATTTGGGACACCAAGTGTTTGTCGTATGGTCAATTGTGTCTATTTGAACTTGTATGGGTGATGTGGAGATAGCTACATGTCCACAATTGGATACGAGTAGGCCGTGTCGTGATACGGCATGATACGGGTTGATATTTTGAGTGTTAGCTCAATTATAATTAATTCTCTTCTAGTGCATTGTAATTAGTTATAATAGTGATATATATATGCTATGAATTATATTTCCTATGTATTCTATGTGGATTGTGGATGTATTGAGAGTGTATCATGACACTATGGTGGGTATCTTGGTGTGCACACCGTGTGTTTGACAATTGGTTTGAGTATAAGTTAGTGTGTGTTTATCTTGATAGTTGACTGTGTGTAGATGTGAGGATGGATTGGGGGATCAGATCTGTGAGTGTGGAGGTGTGGCATAGTATCAGTGGTACATAGAAGTGTAGGTACTGATACCTGTGTACTGGCAGTGATGAGTGTAGTGTGCTCGTGACTGAGATGAAGGGAAAGAACCTGCAAGCATTTATCAAGCCAACTGCAGAGTAGGGTGCAGGTTTGGTTTGTGCATTGCCAGTTGGCTAGGTGCAATATGAGAAGGGGAAATGGGAAGAGAGATCGAGGGCAGTAGGAAGCACAGGCAGTGCACACATACGAGGCCAGCAGACTTGAGTGCAGTGCACTCTTGTGCACAGCACAGTGGCAGCAAGGCCATTGTGGCCTGTTTCAGGCCTGTACCCAGACTCGGGTTGGGGGTTCTGTGGTTGCAAGATGTTGAGGTATGAGAGGAGCTCAGTCCAGGCAATGGGGGTAGTCGAGTAGGAACTGCAGTGGTTAATTAACAGGTAATGGAGAGAATAGTAGTAACAATTAGCAGATAGGGTGTGTGAGTTATAGGGTTAACTGATGCCTAGATGTATCAGGTATATTGGGTGGGTGTGTATCAGATTTGTTGGTCGAGCAAGTGCCAGTGTAGGTGTACCATAGTGTATCAGTCATGATGCAATGCTTGCACTAGTGTTGCAGTCAGTGCATTGACAAGGGAGTGTTAGGTACTAGTCATAGAGGTAAGTAGCTAACCAAGGTATTAACAGTAGTGATACCAAGTTAGTGTGGTGAGTCTAGGATGAATATTGTTACTAGCAAAAGTGTAATGGTAGATATGAATATCTAGCTAAGATAAGGTATTGAATATTAGCTAGTATATTATGATACTATATGTATATGGTATGTATATAGATTATGATACCACATAGTACTAGTGTGTGTATATATATATATATATATATATATATATATATATATATATATAGTAGCTAATATTCATAAGGTATTAACTAAGACACCTAGAGATAACCTAGTACGCCTTAGTATTAGCTTGTATAGACTAATATAATCTAGTATAGACCTAGTGTTTACTCCAATGTAGTTATGGACTCCGACTAGGTATTGATCTAGTTGACCAAAACAACATAGTTTTGACCTAGAAATCACATGTTTATCTGGTTTGACTTATTTATCATTCAAGAACACCAATTGACATTGATATTTCGTATTTAAGTCAGTGCGACTCCAGTTTGGACCTTGATCCTCACTTTGCTCATAACCTCAGGCGAGTACATTCTCTGACAGTTTTAGTTATTTTGATGATTACTATGATATCAGTTTTGTAGTGTTATACTTGATTCCTGACACGGTGGATACACGAGCTAGTATTATAAATATCTGTCATGAGGAGTCGTGAATGGATCCATTGTACTAGCCGGGGAATAAAGAAATTATTAGTAGGATATGTGATCATATCCCATATATGTGCACCATAGCTAACATTACACCTCACGTATGGTTAGCCTGACCTTTATCCGTGCATCATAGCTAATCATATATGATTGTGCCTGACCCTATATTATATTCGTGCAACATAACCAATCATATATGATCTAGCCTGATTCGTGTTCCCAAGTCGATCACATAACAAACTAATATTTCAAGACACTTAGCTAGTTTATACCTATTCTCTATTCAAGTTCATACTTGCTAGTGCTTACATTTATCTGCTTATTCACTATTTACATTTACCTGTGATATGATGATTATCACTCCAATTTTCTTACATTTCAAGTATTTCATTTCCATCGTGTATATTCATTACTCACTGTTTTATAGTCTTTATCAATATAATTGGAACTGTTTTTAGTTTATGTGCTTCGCTCCAATCATGACTGTATATATTTTTTTTAGATAATTTAGAGGACTTCTGTCCTGCATACTATGGACCGGGAGTAGACGAGGGATACATCCAGGAGCCTCAGGAGGATTCCGTTCCAGTAGAGGAGACACTAGTAGTGACTTAGCTAGTTTAGCATTTATTTGTATTGGATTGTTCCAACTTTGGAATATTTGAGTTGTATTATATTTGAGACATATATGTGTTGAGGATTGCTACACTCTAGACACATTGATGATGTTGAGATGTATATTTCTAGACTTCCCTTGATTTTTTATATCATTATCGTGCCATTCATCTTCCTTATAGATTATTGTGATTGAGTATTGATATTGCCATTATTATCATCTTGTCCTCCATTTGGAGTTGAGATTATCAATGACAGGTTATATATATATCATTGTGAGATGTGATAGATAGTATTGATGACCTAGTATAGCGTTCTACGTCGTGTTACGGTGTAGGCTGGACGTTGCCACGTACTCGTACCCGATCATTCGGGTACGGATCGTGACACGTTTTTAGTGGTGGCTCATGCAGGTCTTCAAGGTCGCAACTAGTGCGATTCGTAGTAATGCTCAGACTTAGAGTACTATTATGAGCCTGGTATAGGATATAGGATATAGATGAGAGATACTCAATCACAACTAAGAAAATTTTAATCTATTGTTTTCGATTGCACAAGTTCCTTCTGCATATTACTCTTTGAATTTAAGTGTCCTTCTTTGATAATATCTTATCTTGTGCCATATTGACTTCTTGTTTCAATTTGTCTTCAGGATGGCTCCGAAGGTCTGATTCTTTTGCTCGGAGTAGATGTAGATTCCGAGAGGTCTGCCACTTCTCGACCTTCTACCCGGACAGCTGGAGTTGCTCCTTCTGCTTCGTCTGTCCGTGTGGGAGTCTCAGCAGTTGGTGGTCCTCCTCCTTCCCCTGTTCGGAGGGCTGTTCCACCTACTTCTGAGGGTCTTCCTCCGCCACCTTACCACCACCTGACGCAATGCAGATGTTTGCGTTATTCCGGAAGATGATGGAAGCTCAGAGGGCCCATGCGGAGGCTCAGCAGAGGCAGCCCGAGGTTATGCGACAGGGCATTGAGAATGCCCACCAGCTAGCTCAAGCTGCAGTGGAGAGAATAGCGCTCGTCCAGCCACATGTTGTTCCACATCAGCCAGCTCCATAGCAACCGAGGCCATGTACCATAGTGGACTTCAAGAGGATATCGCCTCGGGAGTTCAAGGGTACGGAGGGGATATTGTATGGGAACGATTGGCTGGAGGACATTGAGAGAAGCTTGCGGTTGGCCCCGATTCCAGAGAGCTTGCAGGTAGAGGCGGCAGGCAGACAGTTGTTTGACATCGCTCTCACCTGGTACCGCACAGAGCCGAGGCTTACCGCACCGGGATTGACTTGGGAGGCTTTTAAGGAGCTCTTCAAGGAGAAGTTCTTCCCCGATGTTGCTTTGAGTGTCTTGGAGAGCCAGTTCCAGGATCTAGTACAGGGGAGGATGTTTGTGGACGAGTATGTCGCGAAGTTTTGTCGTCTGAGCCAGTTCGCGGAGTCTATTGTGCAAAACCCAGTGGTGCGAGCTAGGAAGTTCAGAAAGGGTTTGATCAAGGAGATCAAATCACTCACTACTAGGCGACGTACCGCGACGTTCGAGAAGATCTTGGCAGAGGCCCAGACACCAGAGGATGACTTGGAGCTTAGGGCCAAAAGAGGGAGAGATGGTTCGGGTGGTGCTGGTAGCAGTGCGGGACCAGCCAAGCGTTCCCATATCCAGCAAAGGACGTTCCAGCATCATGCGTCGTTTCGCGCTCCTGTTTAGCAACAGCAGCCACAGAGGCAGACCCAGCCAGCTGTCCAGTGTGCGTACTATGGGAAGCCAAGGCACACTAGAGATATCTGAAGGAAGAGGTTGGGCACCTGCTTGTTATGTGGATCGACTGCACATGAGCTGAAGGACTGTCTCGTGGCTCTAGCTCGTCCAGCTCAGGGTGGAGCAGTTGCTCAAGGGGACCAGTCAGAGCTTCTGCAGCACCTACGGACAGCCGAGGGGACCACTTCCGACACAGCAGCAGCGCTTCGCCTAGCAGCAGCAGCAGTGAGGTGCACCACAGGGCAGGGCGTTTACCATGACGGTCGAGGAAACTGAGCCCATCGCAGACGTCATCACATGTTATGTTATTCTTGATTCCATTACAGCTTTAGCATTGTTTGATACTGGTGCTTCTCATAGTTTTGTATTTGTTTCTTTTGCTCTCAAGCACCATATTGTTGCTGAACCTTTGGGTAGGACTTGCAAGATCACGACTGGGGGAGGCATTTTCCTGGTCAGTGATGTTTGCAAGGTTCGGAGAGTTATACTGGAAGGCCGGGAGCTGAGTGCGTGTCTGCTCGTAATGCCACTTACGAGCTACGACATTGCACTCGGGATGGATTGGTTGAGTAGGCACCATGCTAGTATAGATTGCAGAGGAGGTAGAGTTTTGTTCAATCCGTCGGGTGAGCCAGAGTTCGAGTTTGCTAGAGGAGCAGCGGAGCAGAGTGATAGAATTATCTGTGGAGCCATGGTGGAAGAAAATTAATTGCCTCGTCCTTTACTAGCAGAGTTCATGGACGTATTTCCAGGGGATTTGTCGGGGTTGCCGCCGAACAGGGATGTTGAGTTTTCTATAGACTTGGTGACGGGAGCAGAGCCAATTTGGCAGCATGTCTATAGAATCAATAACAGGGATATGGCAGAGCTGAAGAAGCAAGTGAATGAGCTGCAAGATAAGGGGTTTACCATGTCCAGTTCTTCACATTGGGGTGCTCCGGTATTGTTTGTACCGAAGAAGGATGGATTGGTGCGCATGTGCATCGATTACAGGGCTCTTAACAGTCTCACTATCAAGAACAAATATCCGCTGTCGAGGATTGATGATCTCTTCGATCAGTTGAGCGGTGCGAAAATATTTTCGAAGATACATCTGAGGTCGGGCTACCACCAGGTGAAAGTGAAGAGGGAGGATATTCCGAACACTGCCTTTCGGACTCGGTATGGTCAGTATGAATTTTTGGTGATGCAGTTTGGGTTAACTAATGCTCCGTCGATATTCATGAACTTGATGAACAAGGTATTCCACCAATAACTTGACAAGTTCGTGGTGGTGTTCATCGATGATATTCTGATCTACTCGAAGACACCGGAGGAGCATGAGAAGCACCTGAGGATTGTGTTGGAAACTCACAGGAAGGAGAAGTTGTACGGGAAGCTGTCGAAGTGTGAGTTCTCTTGGATCAGGTGGAGTTTTTGGGACATGTTGTGACTGGAGATGAGATTTATGTAGATCCGAAGAAGATTGCATCAGTTGAGGCATAGACGACACCGAGCACAGTTGCAGAGATTCGTAGTTTCTTAAGTCTGGCAGGCTGCTACAGGAAGTTTGTACATGATTTTTCCAAGATCGCTGAGCCTATGACCAGACTTATCCGGAAGGACGTGGAGTTTGTATGGACTGATGAGTGTCAAACAACATTTGATGAGCTGCAAAAGAGATTGACGACAGCTCCTGTTTTGACGTTGCTATCAGGGATAGGTGTATTCACTATCTATAGTGATGCTTCGGGGAAGGGTTTGGGTTGTATTCTGCAGCAGAATAGGAAGGTGATAGTCTATGCTTCAAGACAGTTACGTCATCATGAGAAGAACTACCCGACCCATGATTTGGAGTTGCAGCGGTAATCTTTGCTCTTAAACTGTGGAAACACTATTTGTACGGAGAGCGTGCGGAGATCTTTACAGACCACAAGAGCTTGAAGTACGTGTTTACCCAAAAAGAGCTGAACATGAGGCAGAGACGGTGGTTGGAGTTGATGGACTTTGACATTTTATTACAATATCATCCAGGGAAGGCAAACGTAGTTGTCGATGCCTTGAGCAGGTATCCAGTAGCTATGTGGTTGACGACAGATAGACACTTGTTGGCAGATTTGGATAGCTTGGGTATTGAGGTAGTGATTCCTGGCATAGAGATACATATGTGGAGTTTGCAGATACAGTCAGAGTTGATGGACATGATCAAATCTGAACCATAGTTGCCTAATTCGCCAAGCCCCCTACGTCCTACTAATTGGGACGAACGATCCCGAACGGGGTGCGTTCGCGACCCGTTCGTCAAATTTAGCGACCCGGATTTTGATGGCTTTGGTTATGAACTTATGATATTTGATTTAGTTACAAGAATATTGTCTATGCTTTCCTTCACTTGGATTTTGATAGCTTTTGTTATGAACTTATTTATGATATTTGATGTATACTTCTATATAATTGTATATGGTACAAAAGACGACCCAGATAAAAACGAACAACAACCATAAATAGCGTACCGAATAAGCCTACCCCCACCGCACCGCGTACCGACTGAGGTACAGTACCGCGTATCCGTACCACGTACCAAAGCGACCCACGATCCTGGTAACATTGGTTTGCACAGTTTGAGTACGTGTCTCTGAGGAGCATCAGAGCACAGGTTCAGGTCGAATTAGCAGATGATTTCACTATTGCTAAGGATGGTTCATTGCAGCACGCTGCTAGATTGTGTATGCCAAGCGGGAATTTGAGAGAGGAAGTGTTGCAGGAAGTGCATCGTTCTCGGTATTCTATGCATCCGGATGCCAACAAGATGTATAGAGATCTGAGGGTGGTATAGTATGAAGCGAGAGGTAGCAAGTTTTGTTTCCAGATGCATAGTGTGCCAGTAGGTGAAAGCTGAGAGGCAAAGGCCAGGGGGTCTACTTCAGTCATTACTCATTCCAGAGTGGAAGTGGGAGCACATTACTATGGACTTTGTGTCCGGACTTCCACGATCTCCAGGAGGAAAAGACGCGATTTTGGTCATCGTAGACATGTTGACCAAATCGGCCCATTTTTTGATATTCAATGTGGGTTTGTCTACAAAGAAGCTGGCAGAGATGTACGTGAGGTTTGGGAATCGTCTATGCGTACCAAGCGGAAATATTCGGTAAGAAGTTATGACTGAAGCACACAGTTCCAGTATTCCATTCATCCGGGAGGCACGAAGATGTACCAAGATATCAAGCAACACTTTTGGTGGAACGGAATGAAGATCGAGACATACGGTTCACTTCTCATTTTTGAAAAAGTTTGCATCAGAGTTTAGACACCAAGTTAAGATTCAGTACAACTTACCACCCCAGACAGACGAAAAATCGGAGAGAACCATACAGACCTTGGAGGATATGCTACGAGCATGTACCTTAGACCTTGGTGGATCTTGGAAGAATCATCTTCACTTGGTGGAATTCTCGTATAACAATAGTTATCAGGCCAGTATCCAGATGGCACATTTTGAAGCACTATACGGCAGGAAGTGTAGGTCACCATTGGCTTGTGACGACATTGGTGAGCGAAAAATGTTAGGTCCTGAAATGATACACGGAGACAGTAGAGGTTGTCAAACATATCAGAGAGCGACTTCGGGTTGCACAAGATAGGCATCGTCATTGGACAGATCAGCATCGTAGACCTTTAGAGTTTCGTGTCGGCGACCACATGTTTTTACGGATTTCGCTTACCCGTGGAGTCATTAGATTCAGGGTTCGCTGGAAGCTTAGTCCCAGATACGTAGGTCCGTTCGATATCCTCGAGCGGGTAGGCGATGTTGCTTATCGTCTTACCCTCCCGCCTTCGCTACGTGAAGTACACGATGTATTTCATGTATCTCAGTTGCGTAGGTATGTTCCGGATCCAAGTCATATCCACGATCACTCTGAATTAGTCGTTGGTACCGACTTATGTTACGAGGAACAATTTGTATGCATATTGGACCAAAGGGAGAAGGTGCTCAAGAATCGGACTATTTTTCTTGTCCGGATTGTTTAGGGACATCACACTCTTGGAGAATCGACGTGGGAGCGTGATGACGATATTCGGTCTCGGTACCCGCACATATTCGATTCAGAAGGTATATTCAACCTTATGCCTTCATATCTCGGATTCTGTGATCAAGTGATCACCTTTATGTTGTGATGATATTGCTTGCATGTGTAGTTGCTAGTAGATTTGTATCGTGCTTGTCCTGACTTCTCTAGCTATTGCTTGGATTCGAATTCCGATAACAGAATTTTTTTAAGGTGGATAGAGATGTCACTCCCCGTTCCCGATATACGTATTTGGAACGTATTTTTATTTTTAGCATGGTTACATGTGCACGGAGACTAGACACATTCTTTGGTTTAACCTGGTTCATGGTTTATTTTGTGGGTTGGTTCAAGTCATGAGAGCTTTTGATTCAACCCTCAAAACCCTACCATATATAACCCATCATTTTCTCTCTCTCTCTCTTCACTTCTTCATTACTTCCTCTTTAGTTCTCTTTCCATTTCCATGGACAAGTACACATTGCATGAGAAATAGAAAAACCCTCCATATTATTGTTCTATTATGTTTATTATGTATTTCTAAGCACTTTTAGTTTTTGGAGTTTTCTGTTTTGATGGATGGATTAGTGTAGATCTATATTTCTAAACTTAGGGTTTCATGGGTTTCGTGAGTTTTTTTTTGTTTTGATCTATTAAACATGTGTCTTTGAAAACTAGTTTTTACTACATGATAGAGCTTTCAATTTAGAGCATTTTGCCTTTGGTTCACCTGATTTGGACTTAAAATGAGATTTTTACGAGCAAAACAAGATTTCAGTTTTTTGAGCTTTTCCGCCATGGCCGAACCTGTTGTTGGAGAAGACGAAGTTCGCATACGGCCAGTGAGCATATGCGGCTGAGAGTGCTATGCGGCCCGAGAGGGTTATGCAGCCTAAACTCTTGCCGCAACAGCATGCGTCTATCTTGTTGGACGCATGACTGCTGATTTATACAAGTGTCATTGAACATCTTGTGCTTTCACTCGCTGAACGAATAAAAAATTCGCTAAGAACTAGAGAACTCCATGCGGCAGAGAACCTTATGCGGCACCGACACCCATGCGGCCTGGAGAGCATGTTGTCCCTATTTTCTTGGACGCATGGCTCTAAATCGTTGGCACTTATTTCTTTAGTTTTGTCTTTTCTTTCTAATACACTTTATGGTTTATCACCTCAGTCACATCACTGACACTTTATTTATTTGACTCACCTCAACACTTATCCCAAGGAGTAGACCTTAACCCTGAGCATGCGGCCCAGTGGTTCATGCGGCCTGACTTCCCATGCAGCCCTGACTTCATATGCTGCCAGGATTGTCATGCGGCATGAACTTCCTATGTGACCTAGAGACCCATACGGCCCTGCTTGTTGATTGAATGTCTTCTTGATTCATGTGACCCAATGTATTTTGGTAATTGGACTCGAATACTGTATCCGTATTGATACCCCCATTGCCTGATTATTGTTCATGTTTTAATGTGCGCTGAGGAGCGACACATCATGTCACATGTTAAGAGATTTTTGGATTGTGCATCGAGAATGCCTCCAAATTCCTGAACGCATAATATTATAAATATATATATTGTATCCCCAGTACGGACATAATAAGCGAGTCAACTACCAAAGTGTGGCTAGGATATTGATTGTATGAATGTTGTATACACGCTCGGGTGAATTCAGATTTGACTTCCATGGATTCGTATCTAGCGTGTTCGTACTTTGTACGATATCTTAAGGAAAATTCTCATGTAACTACGTCTTGAGATTTCAAACACAAAATAGGGCTAATTAAGTAACTAAAAGTAGTAGTAACATTTGGAGAAAATTGTATCCCGAGATCATGCCAACGAACCTTCCCACAAAGATTCATTCTAGTGGGCTGTGGGCTGGCCACCACAGATACTGTATATCTGTCTTAGTGGAGTGCAGTATCTGACTATTATTATGCCGAGCCACTGTTTCAATATAGGAACATTGGAACCGCTAATACCGTATTTTTAGCGCAATGACCCTACGGGGGACTGGTGTGCATCCTGCAAGTGCATGTTTTATTATATTGGTTCAGTTAGCTCATGTTCGGCACTAACGTGATTTGAGGATACTTATTATGCATTATTATGAGATAACCTTAGACTCTACAAAATAGCAAACCGTACAAATGATTGGCCGATATAAGAAATAGATTTGGTTGTGATTGTATTATTCAGCTAGTAGCCTAGGGAAGTGGACTATCATAGTGTGATGGTTCAACCATTGCCCTTGTTTGGTTGTAGGGTTGAGCCTTCGCGCTAGGATATGCCATGGACCTAAGTTACAACACTGAACCTATGTATTATTATATGTTTCCCTTGGGTTTTTGCTTTTCCATTTCGTGCTTCCTTTGTGATAGTTGTTATTTGGGGTCTAACCCCACTGGTTTTGCATGGTCAGGTTTCGAGCTAGTACCTGAGGATCCAGCGTACTTTCTTCCAACTCATAGGGCGCACCAGGAATATGGTCGCAGGGAATAGCGAGTGGGTTTTCTTCTTCCCTGCTCGTCTTGCACAATTATTTTTTGGCGTTTAGCCACCGGCACCTGTTATCCGGCTCATCTGGACATTAGCTTTCCTTACATGATTGTATTAAATCTGACTGTAGCTGATCACTGTCATATACTTTTGTTACTCTTCCAGCTTCACATTTTGCACAGCTGAACTCCAGAACATTTTGAGAAAACGTTTGGAACATCATATTGCTTATCATATATGTTCTATGCTTACTGTTTCTTGTTTGAATGATTGAGACATAGAAGTTCTTGACCATAGGAGACTTGATTGTAGCATGCACCCCATTGTCTTATACAGCCGTGATCGTCGTACGACGTATAGCACCTTGTACGGGGTAGCTGGCCATGTCCGTCTCCGTATTCCGGTATTTGGGCATGACATTGTGAGATGTGATAGAAAGTATTGATGACCTAGTATAGTGTTCTACGTCGTGTTACGACGTAGGCTGGACGTTGCAATGTACTCGTGTCCGATTATTCGAATACGGGCCATGACAAGAACCTTAGACATAGACACTAATTTCCATCTCCTAGGAATCCAAGAATTAGTCCTAATTTCCTTCTCCTAGGAATCCAAGAATTAGTCCTAATTTCCTTCTCCTAGGATTTGGCTAAATTCTCATCAGATGGAAGTTAGATGGAAGTGGAGAACGGATAGAATATTATGCTTCTAAGCAGCATATAAATGGGACCTCCAATGCTGACTAAAATGCGCTCAAAAGAATCATAATTACTTAATTAGGTCAAACCTTCCTAATTCCCTTGTCTTTGTTTAACTTTCAATGAATGGTTCGTAGAGGATGGAATTGGACAATTAGGGATGATTTTCGAGGGAAAAAACAATAGCCTAATTCCTAAAACGGTGAGGGTGAATTGGATCACCGTAGTACGTATAGTGTCCCGCTCCGAGATGGCACTATGTACAAGAGATATCGGTTTACTGACCCAAAAATGAAATCTTTCTGAAAATCTTCTTATTGAACCAGAAGACGACTGATCTAGGTGAGTGGACAAAACTTCACTCTCTGATTCTTGCACGCCTTAATAATGAATCTGAGTTTTATAATACTTGTTTGCTAAGTAGATAATGTTCACATGAAAATTATAGAACGAGAACATGCATGCTTAACTAGAGAACTTGTATGCTTGTCTAAATAGAGAATCATTGCCATACTAGTATAGAAAAAAATGTTGCATGCTTAGTATACTGTTACTGCTATTGAACGAGCTGTTGTCATGCTAATAAACAAGAGTAAAAGAATGTTCGTATATTTCCATCGTATGCTAAAGATAGAGTAGAACTGCATGCTTAATTAAAGAGATAGAAGAACGGTATCACGTCTGTTTTAATAGAGATTGCTTGCATGTTTTCCTTATCGCTTTAAAAGATAGAACTGTTTAAAATGCTTGAACTGTATCAGAGAGATGGCGGCATGTCCGCATAGAGATAGAGATGGCGGCTTGTCCACACAGAGAAAAGAAGATAATTGATAGATAGTCTGTTTGTTCATAACATATGCATTATAGAGTTTATCTAATAGAGTAACATGCATTGCATCGGTCTGACAATGGCTATTAGTGAAGAGCTGAACCGTTAGTTCCGACTGCTAATTTGAGCGTATTTTTGTGCAGAGCAACCATGAGTCACAGCCGCTATTAGCCAGATAGAATTAGGACACCCTGAGGCAAAGAAGTCCTCGTTATCAGGCGGGTATCCTGTCATTAGTTAGCTGGATCATGTGCCAAAGTAGCTAGTATGAGCGTATATTAGTGCAGTGTTGGGCCGTGATAACACCGCTACTAATCCCGAGAAACTCGGGGACCATCATATAGATAGGTCATCTCTTTCGCATGATAAGTAGTGGCTTTCAAAGATGTTTTCAAAGAAGTGTAATCGGACTCTTATCCTGTACTGCATGAAATAAACCTAGGTAAAACTAGAAAGATCACTAGTAATGTAATATTTTATCACATGCTTACTTAGTGTTGGTTTTAGTGAATGTTGTTTCTGTTCGTTGTTTTTATACTCACCAGTGCTTTCCCCAAAGTACTGACCCCCCACCAGTCTTGTTCGCAGGTACTGGATCGTCCGTAGAAGCGATAGCAGTTTCTCATCCTCAGGAGCCAGAGATCAGGAGTCGATGTCTTGAGACGTATCGAGATGTTTTGAGATACTTTTGTATAGAGGGACAATGTATGGAACGATGTCATTTTATTCAGAGAAACTCGTGCCTTGAGCTTCTCTTCGTATACTCAGATGGATTGTTGTTTGTAACACTGCTCCTTCGCTGCAAACTCGATCAGTTCGATGATAACCAGGACGACTAACATTGTTGCCTTGTGCGAGCGCAACTCCGGGCTCGCACGGCATCACGTCCCAATGATAATGATCATCCCGCGGGAGCGCTAGCGTGGTAATTTCACGTCCAGCGGGGACGATCGGGACCGCGGGAGATCGGGGTGTGACAGTACCCCTCCGAGCAGGGAGCATTTTTTTGGCTTGTGGCTTAAATAGTCAATCGGAATCAAATCATTGTACAAAAATTCTTTCGGTACCGAATGATCAGGACAAAGCGAATTGAGATTATTTTCCATTTATGGATTGGCTTCTTTGAAATTGAGTCAAAAATGCAGTAAATTGTGTATTAGAGAATGAACTTTATATAAGCGTCTCTTTCAAACATTTTTCCTGTTCGTTTTCGCTAGATTCTTTCCGTTGTTGGCTTTGTTGAATGTGTTTTCGTTGTCATTTTCGATGGATTATTATTTTTCTCTCGGCAAATGTAGGTGAACACGTAAATGAGACTTGATCGATGAGTAGGAATTTATTTTTCTCTCGGCAATTCTCAACAGTGATCCTTCTATCATTTATCTCCACACCTTAACAAAAAAATCTCCTTCCTTTATTCGTTATGTCCCTACAATCAATGATACCTTAACAAGAGAACCAAGATAAAAAAAGAATAATTGTATTGTTGTTAGACTGCTATATAGAAATGTTATATTGTTGTTATAAATAAATGAATTGACGTTGCACATTGCTAAGAAAGTGGGTTCAACAGAAAAGGTTATATTCTGAGCATGTACAATGAAATGGATATTGTGGCAAAGGTTTGGAACCATTGAGTCGTTAAATGAGGTAATCCTGCATGGGAAAATATGAAATTAGGAGTGATCGCTTGAGGAATGTGTAATACAAAAAAAATAAGAATGTGTTGCATAGTTATTTCAAGTTTCTATTACCATGCATATTATATTCTATAATTAAGTTGTATATGTATCCATGGTCATGGACAACTTCTACACAAGATTTTGTTTCCTCGAACGGTATTCGTGGCCACGAAACATATTTAGCCTAAGAGGAACATGGATAATTGGTATTGACGTACAACGCACAGGAATTACGGTATCTTCAATGAGGGTAGCTACATGTACCGGAAGGAACGTCGTAATTTCCAATTAGTCCAAGATGGACCAGTGACCTTCATATAGACAGGATAAATCACAAATAATGTGTTTTGCAAGAAAGAGTCATAATCCTTGTTTTGCAGGGAAGAACAATCGACTGTGCGAAAGAATCACCGTGGTAATATATTATGTTTTACATTCATGTCTTATAAATTGCTAAATGACCCTAGAAAAGTTAGAAAGATCACTAATATGCTTTCACATAAATATTGTGTTGATTTTGGTGAGTCGGGTTAATATTGCTCACCAGTGCATTTTCCAATGTACTGACCCATATCCCTACAAGTGTCGAAAATCATGTGGAAGTTCAGAGGCACTAAAAGCTTGTCTAACTCACTCGAAGCTCTTACTAAGTTTTGAAGCTTTTAGTCCAAATAAAATATTCAAGCCGAAGGTCTTGTTTTAATCAACTTTTACTTTATTTCTTAGTAAAGTGATATTATGTATGGAACAATGTATCTCATTTTCTGATTTCAAGTTGTAAGACAAGTTTAACACTTTTCCACTTGGTTGTTTGAGAGACTATGTTTCCGATGCAAGTCACCAATAAAGAATTAATTTTATATCATATTGTGATTCAATTTCTCTTTTACTTTCAACTACAAATTCTATAAAAGAGTTATTTCACAAAAGGTGCAAGAACACGACTTGTATAAGTGCAAACTTAGACTTGTACGACATCACGTTCAATGAAAACTTAACGATTCGACGGAATCGGAACATCAAATTGGTGTTTGGTGGATGAACCATGACAAGATTTCCTAATATCCTTAGGAACCCAAATCGTTGTTAAACTTCATGGATGTCAAATTGGTGTTTGGTTGAGGAATTCATAAATTCAGTAACTAGGATGAATTCCACATATAGGAATTAGCTAATCTCTAGATTCCCCAATTCCTAGCCCAAACTATAAGCGGAGAACAAGTGAACTAGTATTTGAAGTGTAATGTTTATTATCAACATATAAATGGCTCTCTCCACCAACCAAAATACCATCGAAACAATCATAGTTCTTTGATTCATATCGAAAGCTTCCAATTTCGTTGTCTTGTCTAGTTTCAACCAATATTCGAACTAGAGGATAGACTTGGAAAATTAGACTCGTGATTCCCCAGACGCAATAGAAAACTCCAATTCCTAGAACCATAAAAATCGATGGATGTCCTTAGTGTTTGGTCGAGGAATTCGTGAAATCAAGAACTGGGCATAATTTTGTCCTCAGGAATCAACAAATTTCTAGATTCCCCCATCCAAACGAAAAGTGGTTTTTAAAGCATAATATCTCATAGAACCACACAAATGCGGTCTTCACTGCCGACTAAAATACCATCTAAAGAATCATAAATTCTTCGATTCACATCAAAACTTCCCAATTCCTTCCTTTCTAATTCTCAGCTACAAAATCCATGGACTATCGAACTAGTGTTTGGTTGACGAATTCGTGAAGTGCCTAAATTGAGTCTTTTAACTGCTGACTAAGAGTTTACTTGATAAAGGTATTTTCAGCGGTCTTGGAATGTTTTTGAACCGAACGTATATGAAAATCCTGCTTGTTAATTTTTTTTAGCCACTTGTTTTGGTCGGCTCAAAAAAATCCAATACTAATTTTGGGTGTCTTTGTAAACACCCCAATCAGTAGATTTTGAATTATTTTATTATTTTATTCCATTTATATCCACACAATAAATATATAATTTTAATTAATAATACTCTACGTTATTTTTTCTTTCTCATATGTGTTTCTCTTCTATTTCTTCCAAAATACGACTACTTTTTTCGGTAAATTTTTAAAATCTTTCTATCTTATTTTCATTAAGGTGTTTATATTATTTCATGTGTTTATATTATTTTGATCAAATATGAACTTTTATCTCTCGATCGAGGCATTGACTGGATGACAGTTCTCACGCTCGGGTGGCAGTTCCATTTGAGTTTATATATGGACATATAGCTAAATTTATTCGTGTAAAAAACTTTAAGAATAGTTCGTTAATGAATTATCAAGTATGGGTTAGACTGGTTTAAAAGCCACTACTTAAAATCACTAAAAATTGGACCCCCTCGTATCCGCTCATAACCGATACTCTAAAAACACCTCGTAACAGCGATTGCCAATCAGACCCTAAAAATGCGGTTAACAAACCATGTACCTGCTTGCCGAGGATAATGAGCCGCGGGCGCTCGGTCTCGGCTAGGGCACGGAGGATCTTGGCCACGGAGAGCGGCGCGATGCCACCGCCGCCCTCGCCGCCGGAGTCGACGTGCACGGCGCGGTCGGCGCCCATGGCGAGCGCGGTGCGGAGCGTGTCGGCGCAGTGGGCGGGGCCGACGGAGACGGCAACGACCTCGGCGGCGGCGCCGGACTCCCTGATGCGGAGGGCCTCCTCGAGGGCGATCTCGCAGAAGGGGTTCATCGACATCTTCACGTTCTTCGTCTCCACTCCCGTCTGCAAAAAAAACAGAAAGAGAAGGGGGGGGGGGGGGGGGGGGGGGCGGGGGGTTAGTGTGGGCCGTTGGATGAGGAATGGACGGTGTGCGTGTGTGCGTGTGTGTGTGTGTGTGTGGTGGTGGTGGGAGGGGGGGGGGGGGGGGGGGGGACCTTGTCGGACTTGACTCGGATCTTGACGGCGTAGTCGACGACGCGCTTGACGGCGACCAGGATCCTCATCCTCTCTTCTTCAGTTCTGATGATGATGATGATGATGATGATAAATGGTGAGGGGGAGGGGGAGGGAGAGGGAGAGGGAGATTTTGGGTGCCGTCTGAATTTGGAATGTTGGGATAGTGGCAGTTTGATCATTATAATTTGGCAATCTTATTAACCTTTACAGATTTTATTTTATTTTTTACTTTTTTGGCCTTCGATGAAGGCACTAAAAAAAAAAAAAAAACTCTAGGACAGTTTAAATTTTTGTTTGATAATTACAAGTTTATCATTTTCCAAATTTAATCAGGACAGTCAAATTTTTTTTTTATGACTATTAAAATTTTGACAGTCCTAACAATAGCAAGGACTCTCCAAATTTTGACAGTGTTACCAATCGGAAGGATTCTCAAAATTTTGAGAATATTAAATAACTTTAGGACTGTCAAAATTTTGAAAGTCCTTCCAATTGGTAGGACTGTCAAAATTTTGACAGTTCGGAGGGGGATGGTGTTTGCACGAGATAAGACAAGGAAGGGGGGGGGGGGGGGGGGGGGGGGAGGAGGCAAGAGCAGTGGCGGCAGCAACGGTCGTCTTCCTCCTCCTCCTCCTTCACCCTCCTCCTCGAGCAGCTCCGTCTCCTTCTCCCTCCTCCTCGTCGTCTTCCTCCTCCTTCTCCTCCTCGAGCAGCAGAAGTGACGACGGCAAGGGCAGTTGCGCACGGCCGTGCTGTGCTCGCGCGCGTCCGGTGGTTGGGGCACGAACGCGGAGGCCGGAGGGGGGGGTGGGGGTGGGGGAGGAGCGGGAGGAGGGAGGAGGAGAGGTGGCAGCCCTACTAAAATTTGGACTAGTCTGAGAAGAAATTCTTTGTAACTGGGCTAGCACCAATACTGGGCTAGCCCCGAGTTTTTTTTTTAGTGCCTTTATCAAGGGCCTTTTTTTATGTCCGACGTAACGTTCGGAACTTAACGTACGCTGTATTGTATGTTTTTTGGGCCCACTCCTCCCAACTCCTACCAAATAACTTGAAGGAATAATACATCACATATCTCGATCCACCGATTTTCTGCCACACAGCCAGGATCTTATACCTCTTTCCAATAACAATAAGGGTCACTCGAGTTCGGTAGCACTTACATATGATTATACCCTTTTTTGCAAAAAAAAAAACCATAGGAAATATCAAAATTTTCAAAAATTAAATCAAAAACTAAAAAAACCTTATAGTTGGACATTTTTTTATAGTGATAATTAGTTTTTCATTTTCTTAGCATTAACAACTAACTAATTTATCCTAATAAAAAATCAAAGAAAACATTATATAGAATGTCGTTTTTAACACAAAAACATGTCCTACAGAGAAATGTTTCTCTTCTTTTTTTATATTTTAATTTTGTTGAATAACGTCCAAGCGTATCTGTTTATTTTAATTTTGTTAAAAAGAGCCCAAACATATCTAGTGTGGAAGCATAAGATCCAAGTGGACGATGTTCGAATCTCGTTGGGAGCGATCCAATGGTAGGGTGTTCAAATCTCGGTGGGAGCTAGAGTGTGTGTGTGTGTGTCTATATATATATATATATATATATATATATATATATATATATATATATATATATATATATATATATATATATATCAGTGAACTCTGGTTCAAGTTGCTAGTGTGGAAGCATTACCTTTATGGCGTACCGTGTGAAATCTACACGGATCATAAAAGCTTAAAATATCTTTATACTCAAAATGATCTGAATCTACGGCAACGATGATGTCTTGAAATCCTTAGCGACTTCGATTTGATGATCAGATACTCACTGGGCAAGGGTAACGTTGTAGCTTATGCACGGAGTTGAGTGTTCGTTGGAAGTATGGCTATTGGGGACAGGCTGCGACGGAATCTTGAAAGTTTGGGCATTACACTCCGAATCAGATACAAAAAGGGGACGCAAGTGGCTCAACTGCGTCTCGAACCAAACTTATTAGAAAAAGTAAAGTCCGCTCAGAAAGACGACATATTCCTGGAAAAGATGTGAAGTCTTATCTCAGCAGGAAAGGCAACCGACTTTGCGGTAAGCACGGACGGAATAATGCGGGTGAAGGGAAGATTGTGTGTTTCTAACTATGCAAACCTCAGAAAGGAGATACTTACCGAAGTCTACTATGTGAGTTACGCTTCACATCCGGGTAGCACAAAGATGTATCGAGACCTCCGTACGATATTTTGGTGGCACGGCATGAAAAGAGATATGGCGTTATTCATGTCGCAACGCATGGCTTGTCAGAGGGTAAAGGCCGAGCACTAGAAGACGGGCGGAGAGATGCAAAACCTTGTTATTCCGGAGTGAAAATGAAAACACATAACGATGGACTTTATTGTTTGTTTACCAAATACGCAATGGGGGAACGATGTCGTCTGGGTCATCGTCGATCGACTCACCAAGTCAGCTCACTTTCTGCCTATCAAAGTTACTTTGAGTGCCGACCGCCTGGCTCAGATCTACCTCAACGAGATCGTTCGACTCCACGGCGTGCCCGTATCCATTGTCTCCGATCGAGATGGACGATTCTTATCACACTTCTGGAAAAGCCTTCAGTCAACAATGGAAACGAAGTTGAAGTTCAGCTCCGCCTACCATCCTCAAACAGACGGCCAGACAGAGCGGGTCAATCAAATCCTCGAAGACATGCTGTGGCTCTGCGCTTTGGACTTGAAGACAAGTTGGGACATGCATCTACCGTTAGCCAAATTTGTATACAACAATAGCTATCAATCTAGCATTCAAATTATAGTGCCCCGCTCCGCGTCGGCACTATGTATCAAGGTGAGTGGGCAGAACTTCGTTCTCTGATTCTTGCATGCCTAAATAATGAATCTGATTTTCGAATGCTTGTTTTCATAAGAGAATCATAGAACCTGCCTTGCATGCAAAATAAGAGAACTCACCTAGCTTGTCTTTGAAACGAATATGTCTGCTTAACTAAGAGAACCTGAAACACTTGTCTAAGAGTAAGAGATTGTATGAACATGTCCACTATTGCTTGTGCTTCGAGAGAACCATATCGTGCTTGAATGTGTTCAGAGATAAGGCGGCTTTCCCGCAACAGAGAAAGAGTTATATGGTCTGATAGTTCATCTCGTCTGCATCCTAGAGTTTATTTGATAGTGTTTCATGCATTCGCATCGGTCGGACAATGGCTATTGGTGGAGAGCTGAACCTTGGTCACGGCTGCTACAGAGATAGTTGAAAGCAACCATAAGTCACAGCTGCTAATATCATCAGATAAAGAGTCATTGATTAGCTGGATTAACCGTTGCCGATCCTGAGTTACTCGGGGACCGCACTGCATATAAGCTAGTTCATTGTGTTGGTTTGATAGAGGATAGTCCCTAGAGGTGCATTTGATTCTTAACCGAACCAGACCAACCTGAACCGGATTAGACCAACCGGTTTAATTTTGAACCGAACCAGACCAACTGAACCGACCCAACCCATGAACCGACCCAACCCAAACTCTTGGTGGGTCGGATCCGGACCCGTTAGCCGACCCGACCCACTTCGACCCGACCCGAACCTGTACAATAACCGTAGGGTTCCCAATCGTAACCGACGCCGCGATGTCCGACCAACGGCCCCCGCCTCCGCCGTAACCTCCGCCGCTCCGTTCAACCGCAACCGTCGTTCACCGCCCTATAAAACCCCCTTCTCCGCCATCACCACCATCTCACCCGCCGCCCTCCGGCCACCTTTTTCCCTCACCACCACCGTCGTCTCCCCGAGCCCGGCCACCCTCGCCACCTGTCTCCACCGCCTTCCCTCCGTCCCGAGCTCCTCCACCACCCCTAACCACCATCACCCTCCACCTCCAGCCGACTCGCCGCCACAGAGACCAGCACCTCTCCGCCTTGAGCCTCCGTCCAGGACCCCCGAGCCCCGCTGTCCCCATCATCTACCAGCACTGCCATCCCCCGGCCACCGCCATCTCTCTTCCGCCTACTCCACTCACCGCCGTATCTCCCCTCCGCCGTCTTCCACACCTCCACGAATCGACGACGTCGCCTCGACTTCCCCGAGCTCCGCCGAGACTAGCAGCAGCAGCAGCGGCCCGCCGTGCCCTAGCCGCCGCGACTAGTTCCTCCAGCCGCCTCTGCCAGCCAGCACGCCACCTCGACGACCCCGAGAAGCCTCCAGTGCCGCCACCAGCTCCGGCCATCTCCGGCGACTGGAAACTCTAACCCAAACCCTAGCCACCGCGTCGTGCCGCATCGCGGAAGTTCGCTTTTCAGTTTCTGCGGAGCCCTGTTCAGGTAGCCATTTATCTCTCCTCGCTGTCCCATTTTCCGTTCTGTCTGTTGTGACACGAACCCTACGTGACCCTCTCGATACCCGTGAAACCCGCTCGGTGTGTCGCGTCCTGCGGCAATCGCAAACTGCGACCCAAAATCAGGAAAATATTCACCCTATTTTTTCCCGGAACTGAGTGCGTCCCGCCAAACGGGATGACTTGGTCGTGTGCGGACTTCACCAAAAGGTGCATGCTGTTAATACGGACGTGTGGGATTTCACAGAAGTTGATTTGGATGTGCATGCACACCGGAATCAACGCGTATCCGTCGACAACGCCCCGTATCGGTCCTGTTCTGGAACTTATTGTAATTTTGTGTACACACATCGGATCGAAACAAAACTTACGCCATCGGACTTGTAGCAATATGCTGGTCCTGTGACCCAAGTTTGGTTCGATTCTGAGAACGTTGACAAAATCGCGTATCGTGGGCCCCACGGCTCCACTTAACTGGCAATTTTGTGATCGGCTCATCGGAATCCAGTTCTGGACATTCCGTTGGGTTTGTATCATCGTTATGGACTTGTGAACACTAAGTTTGAAAATTTTGAAGAACTTTGTCTCTGACACATTTTTCGGTGCGAAGCGGCCCACATGTGGACCCCGCTTTGACCAAGAACTGTCATTTTTGCCCCTGTATCCAAATTGGACTCAAGGACAGACGTTTCTAGCTATTTGATATTTTCTAAATCTGATGGTAATGTCTATTTCAGCAACCGGAGGAGTACTTGCAAATCTCACTGATACCAGAGCTACAGTTGAAGTCAGAACCCCAGGCAAGTGTACCTTGTCATACTTGCAGTATATTGATTCATATTATTCTCTTGTTCTATTCATGTGATCTATATATTGTACCTAGGACCGTGTGACTTACTTAGCGTCCGAATAATATTCGGGTGCCAACGTCGTACACGGAGTTGTGTAACGTCACCTAGACATGGATATCGAAATCCTATACTTTCTCGTGCTTGCATCATCAAGTACGTCATAACCCAGGACACCTGACACTATTCATGAGACAGAATCTTTCTGAGATATTCATGGTGATTCTGTATAGGTTACATGATTCATGACATAGATATTGCGTGTGCTTAGCTATCATTATGACTTGCTGTATTAGATATGATCTTGCGTGACATGGACATGAGACATCGTGGACATGAGACGTGTGATTACATTGGGTGGGAAGAGACACACAGGCTACAGGCTGATTTTATATATATATGCCCACTACATAGTAAATTACATAGTAAATTACAAAGTATCTCTGCTACAGGCTCCCAGACACAGAGCTTATAGTGGTCTCAGCCTGAGTTCTAGTGATGCTCTCAACTTGCATTTCACATAGCTGGTTACCTAGTTTACCCTATTGATTCATTTATTATTGCACTGCATTATTTTTGGCATGAGTTATTTTTATACCTTGCTATGTCCCCTGAGGACCTGGATTCCGAATTATGTCCCCAGGATTAGCAGACGAGATCTATCCCGAGATATACGAGATAGGAGCATTAGCAGGAGCAGGAACAAGAGCAGACACTGGAGCAGTACCAGATCCATAAGACGAGGTGATCGACGAGGATTTCTTCTGAGTATATGTCTTATCCATACTCAGTATATGATGTTGTTATCTTATTTTTTGCCTATTGTACCAGACTCATTATCGGGTTATTCCCCGATTTATTTACTTGTGACTTGATGAAGATTATATTTTCCTTTTGTTGATATTGATGTTTTCATTATGTGGATGAGATTAGTAGACCCTTATTGTTGTATTACAGCTTAAGTACATTATGATGCGTCCATTAAATTGGGATTGCCCATCGGTGTGTGCTGCTGGCCATTGCCACGTGTCTAGTCCCTCGATATTTTGGGATTGGGGCGTGACAGTCACAGCTGCTAATATCATCAGATAAAGAGTCATTGGTTAGCTGGATTAACCATTGTCGATCCTGAGTTACTCGGGGACCGCACTGCATATAAGCTAGTTCATTGTGTTGGTTTGATAGAGGATAGTCCCTAGAGGTGCATTTGTCCCTAGAGTCTTTGAGTATAGCTCACGAGACACGCTGCGCACACCCAGAGAGTAGAACAATCGGCTTGTCTTATCTGCTTGCTTATATCACATATGAACTATGTTTCTAAAGATGTTTCCAAAAAGAAAGTAATATGACTCTGCTATCAAACTGCATGTAACGAACATAGGTAAAACTAGAAAGATCACTAGTAATTTAATATTTTATAACATGATTACTTAGTGTTGGTTTTAGTGAATGTTTGCTTCTGTTCAGTTGTTTATACTCACCAGTACTTATAAAAGTGCTGACCCACCAACAGTTTGCTTGCTTGCAGGTACTGGATCGTCCGAGGGACCGATAGGCTTGCCTCATCCCCAAGACCCGAAAATATGGTTTTGATTGCCTCGAGCTATTTTCATATAAAGGGATATAATGTATGGAACGATCCCATTGTATTCAGAGAAACCCTGTCCCTCGATTTGACCCAAATACTCAGATAGTTAAATGCTTGCAATAATGTTCCTCCATTGCTTACTCGATAGATGCGATGATAGCCAAAACTTAAACGATGTTGCCTTATACGGAAGCAACCCCAGGCTCGTACGGTATTACGTTCCGGTATCAAACGGCCATACGTACCCCACGGGAGCGCCGAGGTGCGGTGATTCACGTCCGGTCCGGCGGAGGAACGGTAATCGGGCGGCCTTCGGGGACGGAAAGTGACATAATGGTATCAGAGCGATTCGATTCTTTGCCCAATCCGTTGCTATGACTCTGAGATATTCTCGATATTATATTGCAATAGAGCGTTCCATACAATAAGTCCATAGCTATTCTCAAAGATGTACAAAGAGTTTTCTGGATTTGATTGTGCTTGAGAGTTGTGCTTTCGTGTTTGTGATTTGCTAGAGTTTTCGAAAAAGAGGACGGCGAGGGATGAGGACTATCGCTGCTCGGGATATCAATAAGTTTTTTTTAAGTTTCGAGGACGAAACTTTTTGTTGGTGGGTAAGTATGGAGTGCCCCGCTTCGCGTCGGCACTATGTATCAAGGTGAGTGGGCAAAACTTCGTTCTCTGATTCTTGTACGCCGTAATAATGAATCTGAGTTTTTGAATGCTTGTTTTCATAAGAGAATGATATAACCTGCCTTGCAAGCAAAATAAAAGAACTCACCTAGCTTGTCTTTGAAATGAATATGTCTGCTTAACTGAGAGAACCTGAAATGCTTGTCTAAGAGTAAGAGGTTGCATGAACATGTCCACTATCGCTTGTGCTTCGAGAGAACCATATCGTGCTTGAATGTGTTCAGAGATAAGGCGGCTTTCCCGCAACAGAGAAAGAGTTATATGGTCCGATAGTTCATCTCGTCTGCATCCTAGAGTTTATTTGATAGTGTTTTATGCATTCGCATCGGTCGGACAATGGCTATTGGTGGAGAGCTGAAACTTGGTCACGGCTGCTACAGAGATAGTGGAAAGCAACCATGAGTCACAGCTGCTAATAGCATCAGATAAAGAGTCAATGGTTAGCTGGATTAACCGTTGCCGATCCTGAGTTACTCGGGGGCCGCACTGCATATAAGCTAGTTCATTGTGTTGGCTTGATAGAGGATAGTCCCTAGAGGTGCATTTGTCCCTAGAGTCTTTGAGTATAGCTCACGAGACACGCTGCACACACCCTGAGAGTAGAACAATCGGCTTGTCTTGTCTGCTTGCTTATATCGCATATGAACTCTATTTTAAAAGATGTTTCCAAAAAGAAAGTAATATGACTCTGCTATCAAACTGCATGTAACGAACATAGGTAAAACTAAAAATATTACTAGTAATGTAATATTTTATAACATGATTATTTAGTGTTGGTTTTAGTGAATGTTTACTTCTGTTCAATTGTTTATACTCACCAGTATTTATAAAAATGCTGATCCACCAACAGTTTGCTTGTTTGCAGGTACTGGATCGTCCGAGGAAGCGATAGGCGTGCCTCATCCCCAAGACCCAGAAATCGGGTTTCGATTGCCTCGAGCTGCTTTTGTATAGAGGGATATAATGTATGGAATGATCCAATTGTATTCAGAGAAACCATGTCCCTCGATTTGCCCCCAATACTCAGATGGTTAAAAGCTTGCAACAATGTACCTCCGCTGCTTACTCGATAGATGCGATGATAGCCAAAACTTAAACGATATTGCCTTGTGCGGACGCAACCTCAGGCTCGCACAGTATCACGTCCTGGTATCAAACGGCCATACGCGCCCCGCGGGAGCTCCGAGGCACGGTAATTCGCGTCCGGTCCGGTGGGGGAACGGTGGTCGGGCGGCTTTCGAGGCCGGGGCATGACACAAATGGCGCCATATGAGGCATTGTATGGGCGAAAGTACAGATCCCAATCTGTTGGGATAAAGTTGGTGAATGACAAATTCTTGACCCTGAACTAATAGAGCAAACCGTCCAGAAGATCCGCTTGATTCGTGAACGGTTGAAGGTAGCACAGAGTTATCAGAAAATTTACTCAGACACGTACCGACGACCTCTTGAGTTCTTAGAAGGCGATCGAGTATTTCTCAAGGTCTCGCCCATGTGAGGAGTTACCAGATTTTGAGCAAAGGGGAAGCTAAGTCCAAGATTCATCGGCCCGTTCGAGATACTAAAGCGAGTCGCCCTAGTCGTATATCAGATTGTCCTGCCACCATCACTATCTGAAGTGCACGATAGCTTCAATATTTTACAGCTTAGAAAGTACGTGTACGATCTGAGTCATATGGTGGATCTTGATCAACTGGACTTGAAGTCAGACTTGACATATGTTGAACATCATGTGCGGATCTTGGATCACAAGGAGAAGCTACTTTGAAGTCGATCGGTTCCTCTCGTGCGCGTGCTTTGGAGAAATAATTCGGTCGAAGAATCAACTTGGGAGCTTGAGTCTGAGATGAGGGAAATGTTTTCTTCATTATTTCATAGTGGTAGGTTCTATTCCTAAGTTTTATGGATAAAACTTCCTATTAGTTGGTTAGGATGTGGTGCCCTGTTCCCCCTGTTCGGGGAGCGCGGCTAAGAAATATAAATTGGTATCGTTCGATTGGGATAGATTGAATCAAGATTTTATCCTCGTTATGGATTTACTTCTTCGAAATTGATTCCCATATTCAGTGGAACATGCCCCGAGGATGGACTTAGCGGCAGAGTCAAGAGGGACCTCTCCGCTGCAAGTTTTTTGTCTAGTTTTCGTTGTCGCCTTGTTGCTTTCGTGCTTTTGAGTTCATTTTTGGATTTATGTTTTCTTTAAACGATTTTGATGGATTTTATTTCTTTCGTTCGTTGAATTATATTCTATTCTGAGCTTGAAAAGAGTAGAAGGGATATTGATCAGATGTTCGTGGCAATGCAGGTGATCGTGCAGTAGACGTCGTGCGAGCGGAGTATTGAAGCACCTCTTTTCTTTCCTTTCTCTAACTAACTTATGAGTGGCTATAATTCGATTCAGTTGACCCTTCTTTCAAGTCTTCACACCTAAAAATATTGTATTCTTGCTTGTTTCGATCAAACGATACCATAATAACTAAAATATTTTAAGATAAAAAGGAATAGACTTGGACTACTTATGCTTGTCAATCAACTTGTGAATGGTTACCTTATTGCAGGCTAGTTCGTTTAAAATATTCTTCATATGCTTCAATTTAGTTTGATTATATACTTCATCTATAATTGTGCTATGTGTGGAACACACCTTGTTATGCAATAAACTATTCAGGAAGACTATGCAAAATGATTCATGCTACTTGTCTTGTACTCGTGTTGCCTTGAACTACATCAATTGATAACTTAGCATAGACGTCGTTTGATTATGGACAACTTATGCACAAGGTTATAGTTCCTGCGGATGGTCTCTGGGGCACTGGCACCGATCCAATCCGGACGAAACTCTATTGTATAGTCCATTAACTGGACGAGATGACTTGAAGCGCACCTTTTTGTTGCATACCATCCTCGCCAGTGACTAGTGCCCTTTATGGTATCATGCCAGTGATCCCCATGTACATTTAAACACGTGCAAGCTAACTTGTGTCTTCATGGCAGAAAAGAACATGGTAAGTATTGTACAGGTAGTTCAGACGGGAAGGTAAAAGTCACCGAACGGTGGCATATTTATTTCTGTAAAGTTGCATATACAATGCTTGCTTGTAAAATAAACTAAGGCAAGATAGATAGACCACAAAAATAACTTAAATGCTTCACATAAATAACGTGTGATTTGGTATAGTTGGGTTAGCTCGCCTTCACCAGTGCATTTCGATGTACTGACCCTCGTTGCAACAGGTTTCCCGCACCAAGGAGATCCTCACGAACATAAAGCGAATTTTTGATCCAGTCCACCTACCGGCATGCCCAAATCGTGCCACAAAAGCAACATTTTGAAGTTTCCAGGAGCTCGTCCACAGGCTTATGCAGCTCCGTGGAAAGGTGATAGCTTCGCCGGAAGGTTTTTAAAATTTTGAAGTTTTAGTAAAATGATGTAATGTACATGACGACTATCTCATTTTGAGTCCACTTTTGTAAGCCCGTGTGGCAACTATCCGACTCGTTCAAGAGTTTGTAAAAGATGTTCATTATCAATAAAGAGAACATTTTCATGTTTCAATATTGTGTTTCAATTATTTGCGTACTCTGAATATGTGCTCATTTTTAGGAAATACCTTAGCCTTGTGTAGTGTGCAACCTAGGCACGCACGGTGTCACGCCCGGCGTGACACATTGCTTATATATATATGCTTCCACACTAGCCACTTGAATAAGAGTTCACTGATATATATATATATATATATATATATATATATATATATATATATATATATATATATATATATGGGATGATACTCAAATAAATTATTCTACAATAAATAAAGAACTTCTCTCTATTATTAAATATATTCATAAATTCCAAGATGATCTATTAAAAAAAATTACTTCGAATATATTGCAGTTCTACTAAATCTATTTTACAAAAAGATGTTAAGAATCTTGCTTCTAAACAATTTTTTGCTAGATGTCAAGATGAATTAGCTATATTCGATTTTGATATTGAATTTATTAATGGGAAAGATAATTCTCTTCCTGACTTTCTTACTCGTAATTTTTTGCAGCAAGATGTCCAGCCAAGCCAGAGGGAGAGGCCGGTCTAAGGGGACGTTACATTCTCAGGACTCTTTTGCTCATCAAAAAATAATTGGCAATCGGCTTACTGAAGCTGGATCCAGCTCCAATGCCAAGGGCAAACAGCCTGCCAATAGTGACACTAATATATTTTCTTAGAAAGAAGCAATGAAAGTTGAGTCCTGTCACGACCCACACCCGGTATTGGGGCACGAGTATGCGGGTACGTCCAGCCTACGTCGCAACATCGACGGTAGAACGTTGTCTAGGTCACAATAAATACTAATATAACTCACAATATGTCAATGATATCAATCTCCATAAGGAGGACAATATACATCTCACAATATCTCATAATGTAAACTCAATCACAACCACTATAAGAGTATAAAGGCACGATAAAAGATAAGAAGAATGACATAGTCAAACACCAAGTCTCAAAATATAGATAAATTACAGTCTAGCTGTCCAACATAAAGTCTCCACAAGTCTCAGCATAAACTAAGAATAAGTCTAAACATATACTCAATAAACCTTAATAAGTCTCGGTGCATAAGATAAATACTGCCTAGATAGCTACAGGTAATGTCTCCTCTAAAGGAATAGTCTCCTCTAAGATCTCTGGTGTGTAGTCTGCATCTATACCCGGTCCATAGTGTGTAGTACAAAAATTCTCAAGATCCTCTGGAAAAATATCCAGTCAGGATTGGAACGAAGTACAAGCACTAACAATAGTTCCACATATATTGACAAAAACTATAACACAGTGTAAAGAAATACAAGACAGATATGAATACTGGCAATAAGAAATATTGGAATAATGAAGTACTGGAATAAATGGAATACTGGAGCATATCATCATCAATGTACATCTAGCAATGAAATAGAAATACAAGTGCACGCTAGAACAATGAACTGGTATATAAGTGAATGCTAGAATCATGACTAGAACATAAGGAATGTTATATCAATATGCTAGAGATACATGTCAAGAACATCTAGCTAAGTGTGTGAAATATCAGCATATCATGTGATCAGCTTGGGACTGATCAGGCTTGCTATGTATGACTAGCTATAATTCATGTAAGGTCAAGCTAACCATCCGGATAGCTATGATGCAAGTAATAGTCAGGCTAATCATACACAACAGGCTATGAGGCATGTAATGGTAAGGCTGTACCGATGTGAGGTGTGGGTGAGCTATGATTCATGTAGAGTTTGGGTATGATCACATAAGCTACTAATATTTTCTCGTTTTCCCCAGCTTGCACGATGGATTCCAAATCACGACTCCTCGTGACAGGTCTCGATTATGCCAACTCGTGTAAACAACAGTGTCAGAATCATGTACGCTATATAACTAGAATTATAGAGATAATCAACATAATAAAAACTGTCAGAGAATATACTCGCCTGTGGTCCTTAGCTGGCAATACCAATGTCCTGGTTCCAAAGTACCGTCTGAGTGATCCAACAGTCCTATAGACATATCATATAATATAATATTGCATCAGACATTACACTACATACACAATCAAATACAATAATCTCAGAGACTATGCTAGGGGGTGCCACGTCTGTAGTTGCTGTGCATAACAGACAGTCAATGATACGGTCTTGCCAGTATGTCGGTATACATATGGCAGTCTGCTATCATGCTACGTGGTCACAGGTCAACGTAACTACGGGGTATCCGTGGTTACACTCGGGTCACCTAGTACATAGACATATAATACATATTATGAACTAACATATACAATAATACTAATTAATTACACATATAACAGATATATATATATACACTTAATAGAATTTATACTATGTATATATATATATATATATATATATATATATATATATATATATATATATATATATATATATATATATATATATATATATATATATATTAAATATGTACTAGGGATACATGTACAATACATATACGTATGTATATATATTTAATTGAGAATTATACTATATTTACATATATATATACTAATATACATTTAAATATATACTAATACGTATGCCAATATGTACATACCAATTATATCCATATACCAACATATACTAACTACACAATACACGTATATTACATAGCTAAAAATATACGTATGCATACAAACGTGGAATGCACGTATATGTGTACGTGTACATGTACGCGATAGGGGACTCGAACCTGGTACGTGGGACGAGACGTGCGTGTCGAGGTCGTCGCGGGGTGTTCGGTTGAGGGTAGCCGAGGCAGCATATTCTGGCGATGTCCGGTTTAGTTCGTCGAGGCGAGTTCAGCGGGGTTGCTGCTCGGATCAGCGGTCGGCGGGTCAAAGTCCTTCGGTCTGGCGTGGGTTGCTGCAGGTCTC
The DNA here is from genome assembly GCA_036927795.1 of Iris macrosiphon. Classification (NCBI taxonomy): domain Eukaryota; kingdom Viridiplantae; phylum Streptophyta; class Magnoliopsida; order Asparagales; family Iridaceae; genus Iris; species Iris macrosiphon. Next base: position 10,202,981 of record JAYESA010000007.1, read on the forward strand.
CGGCGTTCAGACGTTCGTGCTCGAGTGTTGTCAGAAGACGGGTCAGGCAGTTGAGGCGAGAGCAGGCGGGTCATGGCCGAGGCTTCCGGCGTTCAGGTGGTTGGAGGAATCTGGTCGAGTAGTCAGGTTCAACGGCTTCAGGTATGCGTGTACGTAGAAGAAAACGGCGGCTGCGGGCGATTCACGGCGGATTGTGGATGACTCCGGCGGGTCAGTGTTGACAGGGACAAAGTCGAGGACAGCGGGATGGCGTCGGGCTTCTGGTGCAGCGGTGCAGGCGGGTTCAGCGGGTTGCTGCGAGCGGGATGGAGGCAGTGGGGTCGTGTGGAAGCAGGCATTGTCTGGGAGACGGGTCATCCACGGCGCCCGGCGAGGGGTTGTCCGGGATTTCGGCGTTCGTTGCGTGGATGTCCGGCCGGTTAAAGTGGGGTTGATGGGAAGAGATGGTGGTCGGCGGAGTTTAGTTTATGTTAAAAAGAAAAAGAGAAGAAAAGGAAAAAGAGATGTTATATATATATATATATATATATATATATATATATATATATATATATATGTTGTAGACTTGGGTTAACCTAGAATTAGAGTTGGTCAAAACCCTTGGGAAAAGGGCTTGCCATGGATATATTTCAAGGGCTAGGATTCAAATGAATTCAATAAAATTGCTAGGATTTCATTGGTTCAAGGTTTTGAAGGCCATGGTTCAAGGAGGTTGATGTTAAAGTTACAAATTACACACTCATAAAAATTATAAAAAAAATATACATGGAGGGAAAATAGGTTTATTTATGTGTCGTGTCCAACGGGATGGACACCTTAATGCACTTGTGCACAAAAGTGCCCAACAATTGGAAAATTACACAAAGTGAGATTTATGATTTTAATTAATTTAAATTAAGATCAAATGGTGTTCTAAAATTAATTAGAAGTACAAGGGACTAAAATTAAGTGGAACACAAGTATCATGAATAAAATAGACTCAGAATAGAATATTATCCTAATTTGGGTTGCTCAAAATGGATCAAGATTGTGTCTCCAATTTTGATTGGAACGCACAAGGATACAAAGTTAGGTTTATATAGAATTAAATGTAGTCGATTGCGACGAATGTTGTGTAACTAAAATGAAGCACATCAAGACATAGTTATGAGTCACACAAAGATCAAAATAATAGTCTGGCATATCTAGGATAAGGGTATAAAATCTGTTGGAAGACAAGGGCTAGTGTAGCACTCTAATTATCGAAGCAACGGTAAAGTACAACAATCAAATAAAATCACAGTAATTTAAATATAATTAAATTATCATGCAATCATTTACACATTAATTATGAAAAGATGAAAATACCCCTAATCTGGAATATGGCGGTGACAAGTCTACCCTCCTTAAAAGAATTTTGTCCTCGAAATTAAAATAAACTAGCACAAGAACAAACAATCAAGCAATAAAATATACCTCAAGTCTCGAAGAGATACGGATACTGCTCGCGTATTTCGTCCTCTCTCTCCCAGGTTGACTCGCCTGGAGAGTGATGTCTCCATGCAACACGAACCAAAGGAATAGTCTGGTTCCGCAATGCCTTCTCTCTACGATCTAAGATCTCAACGGGTTATTCAGGATAGCTGAGTGTCGGTCCAACCTTGATCTCCGAGTGATCTAGTACGTGACTAGGATCTGCCACGTACCTTCTCAGCTGTGACACGTGGAACACGTCATGCACTCCATCTAGAGCATACGGCAAGTCAAGTCTATAGGCCACTGTACCGACCCTTGCAAGAATACTTGTAAGCCCCTGATTTTTCAAAAATATTAAAATTAGGATTTTTCACAATTTTCTGGAATTTTTTGGGAATTTTCTGAAATTAAAATCAGGATTTTGAATTATTACATGATTTTTAATTAATAATAAACAACATTAAAATATTATGGAAATAATATTTTTGGGTGTAAAATAAAAAATTGGACTTAGGGTAATTTTTCTGGATTTTCTGGGCCTCAGACCTATTTTTAAATACCTCAAAACTATTTTTATTAATTAATTAATTAATTAAACTATTTATATTTATTATTATTATTTTTATTTTATTTTATATTTTTCTTCTTGGGCCGGCCCGGCCCAGTGGATCGGCCCAGCAGCCAGCCCCCAGCCCATTCCCTGCGGGTCGGGCGGGTCTGCCCAGACCCGTTAGCCCCCGACCCGACCCGCACGACCCCAGTCCCCTCTCCGCCCGCGTCCAGCGCCGGCCTCCGCGCGCAGCGCCGCGCGCCCCGCGCCCCGCTCCCCGCTCCCCGCGCCGCGTCCTCCTCTTCCCCGCCGTGCTCGGCCTCCCCCTAACCGCCTCCTCCTCCTACTTAAACCCCCCTCTCCTCCTTCCGCCTCCCTCACTTCCACCCTAACTCCGGCCGCCGTCTCCCTGAACCCTAGCGCCACCCTCCTCCAGCACCTCTGCCTCGCCGACCGCCTCGCCTAGCTCCGCCAGCACCTCCTCCCCTCTCCTCCGCTCCTCCTCCGGCGCCACCCGCCCGACTCCAGCAGCAGCGGAGACAGCAGCCGCAGCAGCCGCCCCCGCCGCCTCCGGCACCGCTGCCGTCCCGTCCCCGCACGCCCCTCTCCCCGTCGAGCCGCCCTCGGCCTTCCCGCCGCCGTGCCGACCACCGGAGCCACCGCAGCGTCCCCAAAACCCTAACCCTAGCTTTCCTTCGTGTCGTGTCGGACACGACACGGACACGGCATTTTTTTGGATTTTCAGAGCAGGTTCAGGTACTCGTATCTTGCACCCTGTATCTCCGTTTTCAATTCTGTAAATTTCTACGCGAAGCCTGTATGAACCTCTCGGTGTCCGGACAAAATGTTCGGGACATCGCGTCCTGTGGTGATCGCACACCGCGATCCAAAAACAGAAAAAACCAGACCATGTTTTACCCCGAAACTGAGTGCGCCCCGCCAAACGGGACGACTTGGTCGCGTGCGGTCTTCACAGATATGTACGCATCTTCGATACGGACGTCTGAGTTTTCGTGGAAGCTGATTCGGGTGTGCGTGCACACCGAAATCAACGCGTATCCACGGACATCGCCCCGTATCTGCCTTTTCTGTAATTTACTTTAACTTCGTGCACACACGTCGGATCGAGACGAAACTTGCGCCATCGGACTCGTAGCGATACGCTGGTCCTGTGGGTCAAGTTTGGTTCGATTCTGAGAACGTTGACGAAATCGCGTGTCGTGGGCCCCACAGGCCCCGCTCGACGGGCGATTTTGTGTTCGGCTCATCGGAATCCAAATCTGGAAGTTCCATTGAGTTCGTATCAGCGTTCCTGACCTGTTGACACTAAGTTTGATAAATTTGGAGACCTTTGACCTGGACACGTTTTTCGGTGCAAAGCGGGCCCACCGGCGGACCCCGTTTTGACCCGAAACTGCCGTTTTTGTCCTTGTCTCCAAATTGGACCCAAGGATAGGCGTTTCTAGCTATTTGGCATCTTCTGAGAGTGATGGTAATGTCTATTTCAGCTTTTGGACTCATCTCTGGAATTTTCCCCCGAGAGCCAATATTAATCAGATCCAAACAACAAGCAAGTACCTGCACTTCAAGTTTATTCTTTATATTGTGATAATTAATTCCCTGATCTACTGGCACCATTGGATGATTACACGTAGTGTTAGAACACTGGATTTTCATATCTTGAATACTGGAGTTCATGTCTTATTTTTCGTGTCGGGTGGGAGAATACTAAGGAGGCATGGAGTTTACCCTTTCCCTTGTATTGTCTAATAGCTGTTGGTACACGACTGTCCATCAGCCGGATCTCGATTATATTGTCTAATAGCCGTTTATGACGGCCGGATTAGCCTTATAAACCCCTACATGCCAACTATGTATTCTAAAAATAAACACAAGTTCACACAGATAGTTTCTGGTCATGTTATATTTTTTGCTGGCTGTTGTAGTTTCATTTCCTGTTTCATTTATTTCTGCTTTCTCGTATTCCTGCTTACAGCTTTAACTCTGAAATAGTGATGTTCTGTTATGCAGTTCTTAACTTGAAATTCAATATTTAATTGTCATAAATATTTAGTTTAACATTGTTGTGCACTGTGTACTTTGCTCCTTTCCTGACTGGATCTGTTGATTTAGGCGATGATGAGGATCTTGCCCCTACTTATGGTCCCTATGAGGGGACTGATGATACCTATGAGGAGCCAGAACCCACCCAGGAGACCCCTGCTGCAGAGTAGCTAGTAGTAGCTATCTTTCATTTATTTTCTTGTCTTATTAATCGGGTTTGTCCTCGATTTCATTTTGAATTCCTGTACTAAAACATTTGAATCTGTTGTCACACTTATTTCAGTTGCAATCTTAAGTTCAATTCTCATTATTATCTTGCCTATGTTATTTGTGAATGAGCTAATTAGCAAATAATGGATTGACCTAGACAGCGTACTACCGTCGATTCTACGGCGTAGGCTGGACGTACCCACGCACTCGTGCCCGAATTTCCGGGTGCGGGTCGTGACACGTTTTTATGGTGGCCCATGCAGGTCCTATCCTAAAATAGGGTAATACCCTAGGACAGGGTATGGAATAAAATTGAGGATTCTAGGAAAAGCTCATTCACAGTATAGCGTCCTTATTTCAATTCTTGATATCTTTGCTGCTCAATTTTTCCTATCGCCTTTGATTTCCAAGTATTCTATTCTGATCTTCCTATCCCTTAATCTTTCAGAATGGTCCAGACCAGGAACACAGTAGGAGGCACATCAGAACCAGCTGAGCAGAATGTGCCCGAGACTCTTGCACTCCCGCCGCCTCCATCTGTTCCGGCAGTTACCCTAGATGGGGCACAGCTGCTAGGAGTATTCCAGGGATTGGTAGAATCCCAGAAAGAACAGACTACACTTCTGCGGACCAGCCTCTCAGAAGCTCTTAAGTCCCAGGAGTCGCCACTCAAGAGGCCAGGGAGTGCTAAAGACTTCAAGAATCTAAGACCCCTGGAATTTTACGGAACTGAGGGCATTCTCTATGCCGATGAGTGGATAGAGAATGTCGAGAGACTCCTGAAGACTGCCCGGGTCCCTGATGACCTCAAAGTGGAGTCCGTAAGCCTACAACTGTTCGACATTGCTTGAACCTGGTTCAGAGATGAACCCCAACTATCTGCTCCCGACATCACCTGGGAAGACTTCAAGAGGCTATTCAAGGAGAAATTCTACCCCGAAGTGGCTCGGGAATCTCTCGAAAGCCAATTCGAGAGACTGGAACAAGGTAACATGTCTGTTGATGAATATACTGCTGAATTTAGCAGGTTAAGCCACTTTGCGGAGTACATGGTTCGTACCCCGGAGGACAGAGCCCGTAGATTCAAGAAGGGGCTGTCTCCGGATATTCGCCTTGCTGTCACCACCAGCCGAGCTCGTACCTATGAAGAAATCCTGAGCGTGGCACAAGGCGTAGAGAGAGATATGGGGCATAAACTGAAGCGGGAAAGAGATACCGAAAATGTCGGACCCAATAAACGCCCATTTCAACAACAACAACAGCAGAGGGCCCCGTAGCAAACTCAGCGTCCCCTCCCTCGAGCCACAGCACCCCAACACCAAACTCAAGGACAGAACCAGCAAGCTCTCCGTTGTAACTATTGTCATAGACCAGGCCATACGTGGCAAGTTTGCAGAAAGAGGCTAGGTGTTTGTCTACTTTGTGGCTCAGCAGCACATCAAGTGAGGGACTGTCCCGCTGCTCAAGGACGCGGACAGGCTTACGTAATGACCGTGGAGAACGCGCAGACTCTTGGAACAGCTAATGCGCGTAAGTGATTCGTAGATACCTTTTCTAGTATTGTTTAGCTCGTGCCTATTGGTTCGTGACCTCAGCCCCAACCTAGTAATTTTTGAACTTGCTAAATAACCTAGTATGCTTTTTAGTTTTGATAAACTGTAGAGTTTTTAGAGGCTTTTGCTATTGTACTTATTTTGTGTCTTGTGAACTTTAATAAATTTGTACCTCTTTTCATCATCATCTAGCGCACTTAATTTTGCTGAACTCGACTGATGCTGCTATTTTATAGCCTAGTTTTGCAAGCTTACTCTTTATCAGGCTTGTTCATGACACCTGTATTATTGAGGCCTGATCAACCCCACTAATACAAGTGTCTACTCAGAATCAGTGTACTACGGTCTGATCAACCTTAGTGCATTTTGATTCGCACTTCGCACAACTACTTTACGTGGATTGAGATATATAGTTGACTAGTATACTTGCCCCCCCTAAATACGTCCGAGTATATCGTATCAGCATTACCAGAATAGAATCTCGATCCATAACCGCCTGACAATTCCCATTAGAATTCCTTAAACGCCTTGATCCCTATACCTCTGTTCTACCACCTCGCCCTTAAAACTCTTTATTATTGATCCTTGCCTTCCCTTATTTCGGAAAGAGAAAAACCTGTGGTTGGTATAAGTTGATTTGTAGTGCTAGACATACCCCTCAGACCGGTCGAATTGATGATAACCCTTTATGACTAAGACAAGACCCTAGGTGCTGTGTTTTGTGTTGCAGGCTTAAGATTCAATACCCTGATTTATTAAGTTGAGTCCTAGCTTTACTAGTTGTACATCCTTAGAGGATATGGGTAAAACTATAAGTTGGGTAGCGACCGCAATGTCCACCTGAGAGAAACCCGCTGGACTGTAATCAAGTGAGTTTGGACAGAGAGAACCCTGCCATAATTTAAATTTCGAGGACAAAATTTTATAAGTTGGGTAGATTGTAAGCCCCTGATTTTTTAAAAATATTAAAATTAGGATTTTTCACAATTTTCTGGAATTTTCTGGGAATTTTCTGAAATTAAAATCAGGGTTTTGAATTATTACATGATTTTTAATTGATAATAAACAACATTAAAATATTATGGAAATAATATTTTTGGGTGTAAAATGAAAAATTGGACTTAGGGTAATTTTTCTGGATTTTCTGGGCCTCAGACCTATTTTTAAATACCTCAAAACTATTTTTATTAATTAATTAATTAATTAAACTATTTATATTTATTATTATTATTATTATTTTATTTTATATTTTTCTTCTTGGGCCGGCCCGGCCCAGTGGACCGGCCCAGCAGCCAGCCCCCAGCCCATTCCCTGCGGGTCGGGCGGGTCTGCCCAGACCCGTTAGCCCCCAACCCGACCCGCACGACCCCAGTCCCCTCTCCGCCCGCGTCCAGCGCCGGCCTCCGCGCGCAGCGCCGCGTGCCGCGCGCCCCGCTCCCCGCTCCCCGTGCCACGTCCTCCTCTTCCCCGCCGTGCTCGGCCTCCCCCTAACCGCCTCCTCCTCCTACTTAAACCCCCCTCTCCTCCTTCCGCCTCCCTCACTTCCACCCTAACTCCGGCCGCCGTCTCCCTGAACCCTAGCGCCGCCCTCCTCCAGCGCCTCTGCCTCGCCGACCGCCTCGCCTAGCTCCGCCAGCACCTCCTCCCCTCTCCTCCGCTCCTCCTCCGGCGCCACCCGCCCGACTCCAGCAGCAGCGGAGACAGCAGCCGCAGCAGCCGCCCCCGCATGCCCCTCTCCCCGTCGAGCCGCCCTCGGCCTTCCCGCCGCCGTGCCGACCACCGGAGCCACCGCAGCGTCCCCAAAACCCTAACCCTAGCTTTCCTTCGTGTCGTGTCGGACACGACACGGATACGGCATTTTTTTGGATTTTCAGAGCAGGTTCAGGTACTCGTATCTTGCACCCTGTATCTCCGTTTTCAATTCTGTAAATTTCTACGCGAAGCCTGTATGACCCTCTCGGTGTCCGGACAAACTGTTCGGGGCATCGCGTCCTGTGGTGATCGCACACCGCGATCCAAAAACAGGAAAAACCAGACCCTGTTTCACCCCGGAACTGAGTGCGCCCCGCCAAACGGGACGACTTGGTCGCGTGCGGTCTTCACAGATACGTACGCATCGTCGATACGGACGTGTGAGTTTTCGTGGAAGCTGATTCGGGTGTGCGTGCACACCGGAATCAACGCGTATCCACGGACATCGCCCCGTATCCGCCTTTTCTGCAATTTATCCTAACTTCGTGCACACACGTTGGATCGAGACGAAACTTACGCCATCGGACTCGTAGCGATACGCTGGTCCTGTGGGTCAAGTTTGGTTCGATTCTGAGAACGTTGACGAAATCGCGTGTCGTGGGCCCCACAGGCCCCGCTCGACGGACCATTTTGTGTTCGGCTCATCGGAATCCAAATCTGGAAGTTCCGTTGAGTTCGTATCAGCGTTCCTGACCTGTTGACACTAAGTTTGGTAAATTTGGAGACCTTTGACCCGGACACGTTTTTCGGTGCAAAGCGGGCCCACCGGCGGACCCCGTTTTGATCCGAAACTGCCGTTTTTGCCCTTGTCTCCAAATTGGACCCAAGGACAGGCGTTTCTAGCTATTTGGCATCTTCTGAGAGTGATGGTAATGTCTATTTCAGCTTTTGGACTCATCTCTGGAATTTTCTCCCAAGAGCCAATATTAATCAGATCCAAACAACAGGCAAGTACCTGCACTTCAAGTTTATTCTTTATATTGTGATAATTAATTCCCTGCTCTACTAGCACCATTGGATGATTACACGTAGTGTTAGAATACTGGATTTTCATGTCTTGAATACTGGAGTTCATGTCTTGTTTTTCGTGTCGGGTGGGAGAATACTAAGGAGGCATGGAGTTTACCCTTTCCCCTGTATTGTCTAATAGCTGTTGGTACACGACTGTCCATCAGCCGGATCTCGATTATATTGTCTAATAGCCGTTTATGACGGCCGGATTAGCCTTATAAACCCCTACATGCCAACTATGTATTCTAAAAACAAACACAAGTTCACACAGATAGTTTCTGGTCATGTTATATTTCTTGCTGGCTGTTGTAGTTTTATTTCCTGTTTCATTTATTTCTGCTTTCTCGTATTCCTGCTTACAGCTTTAACTCTGAGATAGTGATGTTCTGTTATGCAGTTCTTAACTTAAAATTTAATATTTAATTGTCATAAATATTTAGTTTAACATTGTTGTGCACTGTGTACTTTGCTCCTTTCCTGACTGGATCTGTTGATTTAGGCGATGATGAGGATCTTGCCCCTACTTATGGTCCCTATGAGGGGACTGATGATACCTATGAGGAGCCAGAACCCACCCAGGAGACCCCTGCTGCAGAGTAGCTAGTAGTAGCTATCTTTTATTTATTTTCTTGTCTTATTAATCGGGTTTGTCCCCGATTTCATTTTGAATTCCTGTACTAAAACATTTGAATCTGTTGTCACACTTATTTCAGTTGCAATCTTAAGTTCAATTCTTATTATTATCTTGCCTATGTTATTTATGAATGAGCTAATTAGCAAATAATGGATTGACCTAGACAGCATACTACCGCCGATTCTGCGGCGTAGGCTGGACGTACCCACGCACTCGTGCCCGAATTTTTGGGTACGGGTCGTGACAATACTGAAGGGCCCGATGTATCGTGGACTAAGCTTTCCGCCTCTACTAAAATGAATCGTTTCCCGTGTCGAAGAAATCCGTAGGAACACCAAATCGCCAACCTAGAACAAATAATCTTAACAAAGCTCTCTCTCCAACATCATCCTAAGATAATGGTGTACGATACATTCGTCCATATAAAGCTTCGAATGGTGACATCTCAATGCTGGCCTGGTAGCTGTTGTTGTAAGCAAACTCTAATAGGTGTAGATGATTCTCCCAAGAACCTCCGAGATCCAAAACACAAGTACGTAGCATATCTTTAAGAGTCTGAATAGTTCTTTCAGACTGCCTGTCTGTCTGGGGGTGATACGCGGTACTGAACTTGAGCTGAGTGCCCAAGTTAGCCCGCAGACTCCTCCAGAAATGGGAAGTGAAACGACTATCCCGATCTGAGACGATACTCATAGGAACTCCATGTAATCTGACAATATGTTGCACGTACATCATTGCTAACCTCTCTGTCGATGTACCCACTTTGAAAGGTAAGAAGTGGGCTGATTTGGTCAACCTATCCACGATGACCCAAATCGCGTCCTTTTTTCCTGGAGAACGTGGAAGTCCTGAAATGAAGTCCATAGTCACGTGCTCCCACTTCCATTCTGGAATGGGTAAAGGTTAAAGCAATCCTCCTGGCCTTTGTCAATATGCTTTTACCTGCTGGCACACTAAACATCGGGATACAAAGTGTGCTACTTCGTGCTTCATACCATACCACCATACATGCTCCCTCAAATCTCGATACATCTTGTTGGATCCGGGATGCATCGAATACTGAGAGCGATGTGCCTCCTGCAAAACCTCTTCGCGCTGCTTTCCACTTAGCACACACATCCTCGTGCCATGCCGTAAAGATCCATCATCCGCAATAATAAAGTCCCCTATCAATCCTGTCCAAACTTGTGTCCTGATATTCCTTAGAGTCTCATCATCATACTGTGCAGCTCTAATTCTGTCCATCAACTCTGATTGTATCTGTAATCCCCACATCTGAATCTCAACTCCTGGAACTAGTACTTCAATTCCCAAACTCTTAAGATCAGCTAATAAATGTTTATCTGAAGTCAAGCACATAGCCATCGGATACCTGCTCAAGGCATCGGCGACTACGTTGGCCTTTCCTGGATGGTACTGTAATGAGATATCAAAGTCTTTCATCAACTCTAACCACCTTCTCTGCCTCATGTTCAGCTCCTTCTGTGTAAACACGTACTTCAAGCTCAGAGATGAAGTGATAGGCTCTGCTCCTGGAGTTAAGTCTATTGTGAACTCTACTAACTCCTTAGGTGCTAGCCGATAAACTGATGAAGTGATAGGCTCTGCTCCTGGGGTTAAGTCTATTGTGAACTCTATTTCCCGATCAGGTGGTAAACCTGGAAGGTCATCAGGAAATACATCCACCAACTCAGAGATGACTCTTGGGTAACCTGTCTCCTCTTCAACAGATAATACCCGAAGAGTAGGCTGAACTCCTTGCTCTACTGCTCCTCGAAGAAACTCAAATTCTGGATGTCCAGGCGGTCTAAATATAACCCGCCCAAGTCGGCAATCAAGAGTCGCATGGTACTGACTTAACCAGTCCATACCAAGTACGATATAATAGTCCGGCATAGAAAAGATCAGAAATTGAGCTCGCATTTCTCGGCCACCTACGACTACTGAACATGATCTACAGACGTCACTAACCGGAATAATTCCACCTCCCGTAAGAATCCTCTTCATCTTCGGGAGGGGTGCAGTAGCTACTCTATGGGTGGCAACAAAGCTAGCTGTTATAAATGAATGCGATGCTCCAGAATCAAATAATGCTACAGCTGGTAATGAAGCTACTAAAATAGTACCTGCGATGACCTCGTCTGCTGTAGCCTCCTGCTCAACAGCTAAGGTGAATGCCTGGCCTCGACCTTGTGCTGGTCCTCTCTGCTGCTGCTGTTGCTGAAATAGGGCTGCCTGCGGTGCCAGTGGTGGTCTCTGCTGGTAGCCTCCTGTAGCTGGTGGTCTGACTCCTCCAGCTCCTGTCTGCTGTGCCCCTACTGCTCCTGTAGCTGGTCGTGGTGCAGGTAAAGCTAGTCTCTGTGCTCCGTCTCTGCGTTCAGAACAGTCCCTAGAAAAGTGCTGGTTGGATCCGCAGCTCAGACATAGTCCCAACTTACGTCTGCACTCCTTCTCAATGTGTCCTACTTTGCCGCAGTGGTGACAAGTAGGAAGAGGTATGTCCCTATTTGCTGATCTCTCCGGTATACTCCTCTGGAATCGTTTCGCAGAATCCCCTGGTGCTGTCTTGGATGGTGCGGATGGGTTTGGCCTTTTCAGATTCGATTCCCTTCTAGTGACGCGCTCCATGCGTCGTGCTGCTGCAAGGACCTCAGTATAAGATGTAGGTGCGACTGAGCCAATCAATCTCTGAAGCTCGAACTTTAGTCCATCAAAGAAATTTTCAGCTTTCTCCTCCTCTGTCAAGATCAATGTCGGAGCGAAGCGACTTAGGCGTATAAACTCCGCGTTGTATTCCTCTACTGTCATACTGCCTTGGATGAGGCGGTTGAACTTGTCTCTGAGCTCTGATCGTGCAACTGCCGGAATGTACATCTCTTGGAAGAGTCTGGAGAACTCTTCCCAAGTGACTCGGTCCTGTCCGAGCCTTCTTTCTTCTGCTAACCACCAGTGGTGCGCATTATCAGTTAACTGCATTCTGACTGCAGTCATCCACTTCTCTCTTGGAAGTTCAGCGGCTTCCAGCTGATGCTGAATGTTGGTGAGCCACTCATGAACTTCCGTTGGCCCTTCTTTACCAGAAAATATGCTAGACTTGAGATGACGGAAGTCGGTGATAGATCCCGTCGATGTTCACCTCGCTGGCGGATTTGCCTGCTCCAATGCGGATACCAGGCTGGTCCTCAGATACTCGGCCTCCTGCCGATGGGCCTCTTGCTGAATCTGCTGCTGGGCCTGCATCATGGCATACATCATCTGAAATATCTGTTGCCCGTCCATAGCTTGTCCTGGTGGGAAAGCTGGCATCTGGGGAGTGAACTGTGGTGGAGGTGGAATGTCATCTCTCCGGAACCTTAGATTAGGCTGACCGGTTTGATCGCTCTGCGATGCTTGTCCTCCACTTCCAGGGGTCACTCCATCTCCATAAGTAACCACAGCGTCGTGTGGCGTATCCAAAGGAATCTCGTCTCCATTCCTGGGATCCATTTATCTGCAATCAAAATATAACTGTAAGAACGCTCAGAGGAATCAATACAGGATGCAATTCAAGCAACAATTTCGAGTTCGATATAGAGTTCAACAAATGGTTAAATAATGGATGAGATCCTATGATTTATACTATCCTTAGGGCAGGCTGGTTCGGTCCCTAAGTTGAAACCGAACTATTTAGTCGTAGACCTGCATGGGCCACCACAAAAACCATGTCACGCCCCAGTCCCAAAACACCTTGGGACCGGACGCGTGATAATGGCCAGCAGTACGCACCGATGGACCAACTCAATATAATGGATCCATCAGGGCATACTTAAGCTGTAAAACAAGTCTACGACAATCATGGTACAACTAATCTCATCCATACAAGATATAAAATATGATCCACAGAATAATAAAGAATGTAAATCATCATCTAGTCTCACAAAGTACTTCGGGGAACAACCCGATAAATATCTAGTACAATGGTTCATCTGACCAGAATATAAAAGACTGAAATAAATAATAAAAGCTGAGCATAAACATGGATGCTCAAGAGAAGTCTTCGGCTAAGACCTCGCCCTCGGATGGTGGTACTGCTCCTGGATCAGCTCCTGCTCCGGTCCCGTAGATCTCGGGATAAACCTCGTCTGCAAAATCTGGGGACAAAAATCCGGATCCAGGTCCTCAGGGGACATCGTAAGGTACAAGAAAGCTCATGCCAATAAATAAATAAACAGTGAAGCAAATAAATAACTAAATGAAACAGTGGGGTAAATATGTAACCATCTAAGTGAAAATGCAAGTGAGAGCATCACTAGTCTCAGGCTGAGCCACTACAAGCTCTGTGTCGGGGAGCCGGTAGCGGTAATAACCGGTAGTGGGTCTAGCTCTGCTACGAGAGTCTACGACCTCTCAATAATAGAAGATATATATATGTAACAGCCTGTAGCCTGTGTGTCTCTCCCCACCCAATGTAACCACGCATATCATGACCATAACGTCTCATGTCCATGTCAAGCGCGATCATAGCTAAATGCAACCAGTCATATAGTATCTAAGAATATAATGTCCATGTCCTGTATCCTATACAGAATCACCGCGAATATCTCGGGAAAATCCTGTCTCATGAATAGTGTCAAGTGTCCTGGGTCATAGGGTACTTGATAAGACAAGTACGAGAATATAAAGTGGCACGGATGTCCATCTCTAGATGACCGTACCCAACACTGCGTACAGTGTCGGCACCCGACTGATAATCGGACGCTAAGTACGTCACACGGTCCTAGGTTGAGCATGCACAGAAATATGATAAAGCAAGGAAATTATATATAAAGACTGCAAAGTTTGGCAAGGTACACTTGCCTGATGTCCGGGTATCAACAACTGTCCCTGTATCAATGGATCCGGTAGGTACTACTCCAAAAGCTGTAACAAACATCACCAATAGTCTCAGAAGGTGCCAAATAGCTAGAAATGCCTGTCCTTACGTCCAATTTGGACACAGGGGCAAAAAGGTCATTTTCGGATTAAAGCGGGGTCCACATGTGGGCCACTTTGCACTGAAAAGTGCGCCAGGATCAAAGATCTCTAAATTAGTCAAACTCAGTGTCTACAAGTCAGGAACGATGATACGAACCCAACGGAACTTCCAGAATTGGATTCTGATGAGCCGATCACAAAATCACCCGTCAAGTGGAGCCGGTGGGGCCCACGATACGTGATTTTGTCAACGTCCTTAGAATCAAACCAAACTTGGCTCACAGGACCAGCGTATTACTACGGATCCGATGGCGTAAGTTTCGTCTCGATCTGACGTGTGTACACGAAGTTACAGCATGTTTCAGAATCGACGGATACGGGGTGTCGTCGGCGGATACGCGTTGATTCTGGGGTGCACGCACCTCCGAATCGACTTCTGCGAAATCCTACACGACCGTATCAACATCGCGCACAGTTAGGTAAAGACTGCGTGCGACCAAGTTGTCCCGATTGGCGGGGCGGACTCAGTTCCGAGGTAAAATAGGGCGTTGTTTTTTCCTGTTTTGGATTGCGGTGTACGATCACTACAGGACGCGATACCCCGAGCGAGTTGCACGGGCACCGAGAGGGTTATACAGTCTATGCATAACAATGACGAAATTGAAATCAGAGTTGCGATGAGGAAGAAACCGGTACCTGAACAGGGCCTCGTGAGTTCTGTTTCCCACGTGTCCTGGCGTCAAATCCGTGTCCTGCGATCGGGTGGTTGAGTCAACTCCGAGGCGGGGTCGACCAGAGGGCGGCGGCCTTGGTTGACTGAGGCCGCGTCGACTCGGGTGAAGCGGCTAGTCGTCGACCTTGGAGGAGTCGACGAAGGGTTCAGCGCGGCGTCGGTCTGGGGGAAGTCGACGAAGGGTTCAGCCTGTCGTCGGGGCGACAGCGGCGCTGGGGGAAGTCGATGAAGGGTTCAGCGCGGCGTCGGGGCGACATCGGCGCTGGGGGTTTTGGTCGCTGGACTAAGGGGGAACCGTCGGCGCCGGAGTGGGGTGAGTAGGTATCAGTGGATTTAGGGTTTCGGTAGGGGCGAGTTTGAAGAAGACGACGGTGCGGCGGCTAGGGCTTGGCACGAACGTCGAGGGGGATTTATAGGTTCTGCACAGTACAATCCGGCGGCTAGGGTTTCCCCTGCGGGTTTCGGGTTGGTTTGTTTCGGGTTGGTTTGGGCTTGGTTCGTTTGGGTTCGGTTCACAATTCTATAGCTTTTGGTCCTCGATTCGTTGCTCCGGTGTCCAATAAATTCACCGAAAAATGCCATGCGTCCGGTTCTCCATTATACACAATAAATTTTTACTTCCAGAATATTTTAACCCCATTTAGCCACACTTAAAATTATTTAACCCACAAAACCTTAGTGATAAATTCCAGAAAAATACCGAAATACGAAAAAATTATATTAATTTCATTTCGGAAATTTAGGGTGTTTACACCATCCTCAGATGCTCTTCATGCTCTTATGGGGTCTTCGAATATATTAAAATGTTATCAATAAATACCACTACGAACTTGTCAAGGTACTGGTGGAATACCTTGTTCATCAAGTTCATGAATACTGCTGCATTGGTTAAACCAAACGGCATTACTGTGAATTCAAACTGGCCATATCTGGTCTGAAAGGCTATCTTTGGTATGTCTTCTCTCTTCACCTTCACCTGGTGATAGCTTGACCTCAAGTCTATCTTTGAAAACACCTTTGTTCCGCTCAACTGATCAAAAAGATCATCTATCATCGGTAACGGGTATTTGTTCTTGATAGTGAGGTTGTTTAGAGCTCTATAATCGATACATATGCGTACCGTGCCGTCCTTTTTCGGTACGAATAATACCAGAGCTTCCCATGGCGATGAACTAGATCTAATAAAATCTTTGTCTTGTAGCTTCTCAACTTGCTTCTTCAGTTCTACCAACTCGTTGTTGTTGACTTTATATACATGTTACGAAATAGGCTCCGCTCCTAGTATCAAGTCTATAGAGAATTCAACATCTATGTCTGGCGGCAAACTTGGCAATTCCTCTGGAAATACATCCAGGAACTTCGCTATCAGTGGATTTGGCAACTCCTCTTTTTCTATCCTGGCTCCACAAAAAGTGCCTCTGCTCTGCTCCGCTGCTCCTCTGGCTATCTCGAACTCTGGCTCTCCTGGTGGTCGAAATACTACTCTTCCTTCGGGATAATCTATAGAAGCATGGTGTTTACTCAGGCAGTCCATTCTGAGTACAATATCGTATCCCGGAAGTGGCATGACGAGTAAACTCACGCTCAACTCTCGGCCTTCCAATGACACTCTATGATCCTTGCAATAATCACGGACTAGGATAATGCCTCCTCCTGTCATGATCTTACAAGTCCTATCTAATGGTTTCATTTCTAAACGATGCTTAAGGGCATAAGATACAGATACAAAACTATGGGAAGCGCCAGAATCAAATAATGCAAGTGCTGAAATAGAATCGAGAGAAACTGAACCTGAAATTATGTCTCCAGCTGGCTCGGCCTCCTCAGTAGTCATAGCATAAGCTCGTCCCTGTGGTGCTCCTCTCTGCTGCTGCTGGTGCTGAGCAAACCTTTACTGCTGTGGTGGAAGTGGAGGTCCTCTCTGGTGGCCTCCTGGTAAAGTAGGTACTTTGGCTGGTCCTCTCTGAGCTGCTCCTCCTTCCTGGCGAGTCTGAACAGCTGGGCAGTCTCTCAGCTGATGTGCTGATGATCCACATGACAAGCATGTTCCCAGCCTCTTCCGGAAGATGCCTCTAGTATGTCCCATCTTTCCGTAAGACTCGCACTGGGCAACGGGCTGATTCTGTCTCTGTGGTTGCTGCTGCTGGATATGTCCTCAAACTGGTGCCTGTTGCTGGTGTTGTTGCTGGTACGGCCTCTGTTGTTGTTGTTGTTGTTGAAAGTGTGGGCACTTGGCCTATCCTGTGTTACTACATGTTCCTCCAGAAGTGTCGCGTCCTCTCTTGGGCCTGAGGTCCAAGTCATCTTCAGCAATCTGGGCATCCATCAGAATACCCTCGAATGTAGTAGTATGTCGTCCCGAAGTACGAGACTTGATCTCTCTATTCAATCCCTTCCTGAATTTTTGTGCTCGGTCTCCTGGGTCTCGAATCATTGATGGCGCAAATCGACTCAATCGACAAAACTCTGTGACATATTCGTCGACTGACATACCTCCTTGGATTAAGTCATGGAACTGACTTTCCAATGCACCCAAAGCTACGTCAGGAAAGAATTTCTCCTTGAATAGCTCCTTGAAGTTCTCCCAAGTAAGTCCTTCGACAGCGAGTCTCAGTTCTGTACGATACCACGTTAGCGCAATATCAAACATCTGACTGCCAGCGGCCTCGATCTGAAGAATCTCCAAAATCTGTGCTAAGTGCAAGTTCCTCTCTATGTCCTCTAACCAATCGTCAGCATAGAGTATTCCTTCTGTGCCTTTGAACTCTCGAGACATCATCCTCTTAAAGTCTACTATGGTACCTGGCCTCTGTTGTTGCTGGCCATGATGTTGCGGTTGTCGTGCTACTCTCTCCACAGCCTTGAGAGCCACCTGATGAGCATTCTCCATGCTCTCTCTCATCAGCTCTATCTGCGCCTGGTGTACCTCTGCTTGCACTCTCTGAGCCTCAGCTTAAACACGATGAGCTTATGTTGTTACTCTCTGGGCCTCTAGCATGCCCTGGATCAGTGCGAACATTTGTGCCCCGTCAGTGGGCACTCCTCCGGGAATCGGTGTCGGTGGTGGTGGAAGGTTGTCCGTCATAGCTGGGACAATCCTCTGAATAGGTGAAGGAGGAATCCCGTTAGCTGCAGATACTCCCACATGAACAGAAGATGTAGGAGAAACTCCAGGTATCTGTTCGTCAGGTCGAGAGGTGGCAGACCCCTCTGAAGTTGATGCTCCCACTCTCATAGATCTTGT
This sequence comes from Iris macrosiphon, assembly GCA_036927795.1. NCBI lineage: Eukaryota > Viridiplantae > Streptophyta > Magnoliopsida > Asparagales > Iridaceae > Iris > Iris macrosiphon. The sequence goes on from JAYESA010000007.1 coordinate 10,221,140, forward strand.
CTTCGGCGGCATACTGAAGACAGACCGAAAAGAATAAATTAAGGCAATATATGCGATATTATCAAGGAATGACAGTAAAATTCTAAAGGAAACAATCAACTAGAATAGCATTGTGAAGATCAGAATTCCCTAGTGTGACTGAGCATACTCTCATCCTCAATCCTATTTCCCATATCCTATCACAGGCTCGTAGCAGTACAACTAAGTTGTCGCACTACCACGATATCGCATAATTTGTAAAACTAGACCTACATTGGTCACTACTAAAAATGTGTCATGACCCGCACCCGGTATAGGGGCATGAGTGCGCGGGTACGTCCAGCCTATGCCGCAATATCGATGGTAGAACGCTGTCTAGGTCACAATAAATACTAATATAACTCACAATCTGTCAATGATATCAATCTTCATAAGGAGGACAATATACATCTCACAATATCTCATAATATAAACTCAATCACAACCACTATAAGAGTATAAAGGCACGATAAAAGATAAGAAGAATGACATAGTCAAACACCAAGTCTCAAAATATAGATAAATCACAGTCTAGCTGTCTAACATAAAGTCTCCACATAAGTCTAAACATAAACTTAATAAACCTCAATAAGTCTCAGTGCATAAGATAAATACTACCTAGATAGCTGCAGGTAATGTCTCCTCTAAAGGAATAGTCTCATCTAAGATCTCTGGTGTGTAGTCTGCATCTATACCCGGTCCATAGTGTGTAGTACAGAAATTCTCAAGATCCTTTGGAAAAAATATCCAGTCATGATTGGAACGAAGTACAAGCACTAACAACAGTTCCACAAATATTGACAAAAACTATAACACAGTGTAAAGAAATACAAGACAGATATGAATACTGGCAATAAGAAATACTGGAATAATGAAGTACTGGAATAAATGGAATACTAGAGCATATCATCATCAATGTACATCTAGCAATGAAATAGAAATACAAATGCACGCAAGAATAATGAACTGGTATATAAGTGAATGCTAGAATCATGACTAGAACATAAGGAATGATATATCAATATGCTAGAGATACATGTCAAGAACATCTAGCTAAGTGTGTGAAATATCAGCATATCATGTGATCGGTTTGGGACTGATCAGGCTTGCTATGTATGACTAGCTATGATTCATGTAAGGTCCGGCTAACCATCCGGATAGCTATGATGCAAGTAATAGTCAGATTAATCATACATAACAGGCTATGAGACATGTAATGGTAAGGCTGCACCGACGTGAGATATGGGTGAGCTATGATTCATGTAGAGTTTGGGTATGATCATATAAGCTACTAATATTTCTCCATTTTTCCCAGCTAGCACGATGGATTCTAAATCACGACTCCTCGTGACAGGTCTCGATGATGCCAACTCGTGTAAACAACAGTGTCAGAATCATGTACGCTATACAACTAGAATTATAGAGATAATCAACATAATAAAAACTGTCAGAGAATGTACTCGCATGTGGTCCTTAGCTGGCAATACCAATATCCTGGTTCCAAAGTATCGTCTGAGTGATCCAACAGTCCTATAGACATATCATATAATATAATATTGCATCAGACATTACACTACACACACAATCAAACACAATGATCTCAGAGACTACGCGAGGGGGTGTCACGTATGTAGTTGCTGTGCATAACAGACAGTCAATGATACGGTCTTGCCAGTACGTCGGTGTACATATGGCAGTCTGCCATCATGCTACGTGGTCACAGGTCAACGTAACTACGGGGTATCCGTGGTTACACTCGGGTCACCTAGTACATAGACATATAATACATATTATGAACTAACATATACAATAATACTAATTAATTACACATATAACATATATATATATATATATATATATATATATATATATATATATATATATATATATATATATATATATATATACACTTAATAGAATTTATACTGTGTACATATATATATATATATATATATATATATATATATATATATATATATATATATATATATATTAAATATGTGCTAGGGATACATGTACAATACATATACGTATGTATATATATTTTAATAAGAATTATACTATATTTATATATATATATATATATATATATATATATATATATATATATATATATATATATATATATATATATATATATATATATATATATATATATATATATATATATACTAACATACATTTAAATATATACTAATACGTATGCCAATACGTACATACCAATTATATCCATATACCAACATATACTAACTACACAATACACGTATATTACATAGCTAAAAATATTCGTATGCATACAAACGAGGAATGCACGTATGCGTGTATGTAAACTCCCTCACCCAAAATAGGTATTTTGTGTATATTTTATATTATTATATTTATTATAGATGTTGAATTTATTTAGAGTATTCTCTTATTTAATTAGAAAATAATTTTTTTTAGTATATTTACTTATATAAATATTTATTTAGAATTATTTTTAGGCTATTTTAGATTATTGAGATTTTTCCATAATTTTTAGTTAATTAAAAACTAGTAACACTAATTTTCTAGGACTTTGAAGAATTTATTTTATATTCAAACTTAATTAAAAATATTCTAAAATTTTATTTTAGGTTCTAAATAGTCAGATATATTTTCTAGAATTTTCTGGAAATTTTCTGAATACTTTTAGTATTTATTGGGAGTTATTTAGACTAATAACTAATTTTTAGAACTTGTAGAATTTATTGTGCAAGCCCAGAAATATAGAATAGACCCATGTTATTTTCTAGAATTTATAATATTATTATATATTTTTTGGAATTATTTCAGAATTTTTGGAATAATGTTAGTATTTATTTTTAGTTAAATGGATAAAACTAATGTTTAGAGCTTCTCCTAATTATAGTAGGAAATCTATGAATATAAAATTATACCAAATATTTTTTTAGAGTTTTTAAATTCAAAATATATTTTCTGTAATTTTTTCAGATTTTTATGATTATTTTTAATATTTATTTTGAGTTATTTAGATTTAAAACGATTTAAATAATGTTTTGATAAAGGCAAATCAAAATCAAATAATATAACCAAAACCATCCAATCAAATCATGGCATGTGTCACCCTCCTATCAACTTTCATTCAGCCGCTCAATCCCTATATATATATATAATATAATAACCCTAATTATCCCATTATTTTTTTAGAGAGAGAGATTTTGTAGAATTGCCATCTAGGGTTCCTTCATCTTCCACAAGCCATTGCGCATAGCTCCGAACTCCAAACGAGACCTAGTTTCTTGCGTTAGAAATATATTGAGGTTAGCTTTCTTATTATATAATTAATTTTATGAAATTATGAGTATTAAATTCTAGAAAATTTGTAGAGCACATCATGTCCGAAAATAGACGTGTTTTAATATTTTCGTGATTTCGGGAGAACCAGGAATCAGAATCATGAACCGTTTAAAGTTTTAGAAAGCTAATGTCGAGATCATTGACATATGTTTTTACCAGAATTTAATTTGAAGTATTTATATACTGTTAATTTTGTAGAACTTCTAGGTTAGAATTTAACCATCGGTGCACAATACAAAATTTGTATGTGCCATAATTTCCAAACAAATTTGAATTCAGATGAGCCATAAATTCCAGTATATTTTTGACGCTGAAATCTACAAGAAATCATGCATGAAAGTTGAGTTTGTGTAGGTTGACTTTTCGGTCAACAGATCGCCTCGATTTGCGTGCCATGAGTCTCGAGTTAATAAAATTTAGTTTCTTTGGACAAAATTTAGTAATTAACATAAAAATCAGAATAATAAGATTAAAATAGGATTTTAGAGTAATTATTCCAGAATTAAATAAATTAAAATAAATTGTCTTTTGACATGATAAATTTGTAATACATAGGTTATTTGGACTGTGACTTGGACTCTGATTCATACCAGCAGCAGGACCCCAGGCAAGATACCTTGCCAAATTGCTTACAGTATTTTGCATGCTTAGTATATTTCTGTATATTTATTGCATTTCTGTTTATTCTTGCATGTGTAGTTTTCTTTCAGTCATTACTATGTATTAGATATGTTGACACACACATGGCACTTAGTATCATAGAGGACAATCATTAGGCGTATAGGCTTTTAACCACTATGGTAAACTATAGTATATAGTTCGCACTACGGGCGTGTGTCGCGCTGGTCGCTACCCCCGCGGTATGTCGATTTCTGGAGTCTCGCTGGTCGCTACCCCCGCGGTATGTCGATTTCTGATGTCCATTGACGTGTGTGTGAGTTGTGAGGTAGATCGAGTAGCCTACCCTTGCCCATACGTTAAAAAATTGTCCTTATTTGTATTCATATAGATGGTCTTGTACAGCGTACTTATTTATTTTTAAATAATATGCATGTTTACTGTATTCAAATTGGCTCATATTTTATGTATCTTGTTACGTCCCTCTGAGGACCTGGTCCTCTGCCAGGTGTATCTTCTCTTCGAGCCCATGGTCGTTAGCTGGTATTCCTATATTGTATTTGTAAATACCCAAAATTTTAGAATAAATTTTAATATAATTTTCTCCGATCTTTTCGGCAATTTGGATGAAGAACCAAGGTAATTATGAGTTAAAGATTTTTCAGGCAGTTTATTGGTGTTAAAATATTCTGAAAATAATAATTTATTGTGTAAAATGGAGAACCAGACGCATGGCATTTTTTGGTTAATTTATTGGACTCCGGAGCAACGGTTTAAGGACTAAAAGCTATTGGTTTTTTAAACCAAGCCCGAACCAACCCCGATCAAACCCACCATCGCGGGTCAGACCCGAACCGCTGAAGAACCTGACCCGCTGCAAACCCTAGGCTGCCGTGAACACTGTAGCACAATATAAAGCTATGCCTTGGAGTCCGTGCCCTAGGCAGCAGCCACCGTGAGAATTCCCTTCACAGCCACCTTGCTCTTTCCTCACACCGAGCCGACACCCACCTCCGCCTGGCCAAGTTTGCCGCCGCCGCCGCCTATTACCCTGTCAGCAGTCAACCCATCCATTCCCAACCCCCGGACGCCGCCGCCTCGCAGCCACTCGAACTCCTCCCAGACCCGACAGCAACCCCGCCGTCCCCTGTGTCCGACTTCGCAGAGGCGATCAGTTGGATTCTCCCCCGACTCGACAAACGCTGCGTCGGCCGACCAAGGCAGCCGCCCCTCTGGTCGACCTTGCCTCGGAGTTGACCCAGCCCCGTCGTGGTCACGATCGGTCAACCTAGCCTAACGACTGGACACAGCAACCCGATCGCAGGACGTGGAATTGACGCTTGGACACGTGAAAAGCAGATTCACAGAGCCCTGTTCAGGTACCGATTTCTCCCTCATCGTAGCTCTGTTTTAGATTCCGTCAGTTGCTATGCGTAGACTGTGTAACCCTCTCGGTGTACGTGTAACTTGCTCGGTACATCGCGTCCTGTGGTGATCGCACACCGCGATCCAAAACAGGAAAAAAAAATAACGCCCAGTTTTATCCCGGAACCGAGTACGCCCCGCCATACGGGACGACTTGGTCGCACGCGGTCTTTACCGAACCGTGCGCGTCGTCGATACGGTCATGTGGGATTTCACAAAAGTCGATTCGGAGGTGCGTGCACCCCGGAATCAACGCGTATCCGCCGACGACACCCCGTATCCGACCTTTCTGAAATATGCTGTAACTTTGTGTACGTACGTTGGATCGAGACAAAACTTACGCCATCGGAGTCATAGCAATACGCTGGTCCTGTGACCCAAGTTTGGTCCGATTCTGAGGACGTTGACAAAATTGCGTATCATGGGCCCCACAGGCTCCACTTGAAGGGCAATTTTGTGATCGACTCATCGAAATCCAATTCTGGAAGTTCCGTTGGGTTCGTACCATCATTCCTGACTTGTAGACACTAAGTTTGACGAATTTGGATACCTTTAACCATGACACGCTTTTCGGTGCAAAGTGGCCCACATGTGGACCCCGCTTTGGCCCGGAAATAACCTTTTTGCCCCTGTGTCCAAATTGGACGTAAGGACAGACATTTCTAGCAGTTTGATACCTTCTGAGACTATTGGTGATGTTTATTACAGCTTTTGGAGTAGTTTCCGCCGGATCCATTGATACAGGGACAGTCGTTGGTATCCAAACATCAGGCAAGTGTACCTTGCCAGACTCTGCAGTATTATTATATATTTTCCTTGCTTCATTATATTGCTGTGCATGCTTAACCTAGGACCGTGTGACGTACTTAGCGTCCGATTATCAGTCGGGTGCCGACACTGTACGCAGTGTTGGGTACGGTCATCTAGAGATGGACATTCGTGACACTTTATACTCTCGTACTTGTCTTATCAAGTACCATATGACCCAGGATACTTGACACTGTTCATGAGACAGGAAATTCTCAAGATATTCGTGGTGATTCTGTGTAGGCTACAGGACTTGACAGAGATACTATTTCTATAGATACTTATGACTTGTTGCATTAGCTATGACCCCGCTTGACATGGACATGAGACGTTATGGTCATGATATGCGTGGTTACATTGGGTGGGGAGAGACACACAGGCTACAGGCTATTTTCTATATATATCTACTACTATTGTGAGGCCGTAGACTCTCGTAGCAGAGCTAGGCACATTACTTGTTATTACCGCTACCGGCTCCCCGACACAGAGCTTGTAGTGGCTCAGCCTGAGACTAGTGATGCTCTCACTTGCATTGCACTTAGATGGTTACATATTTACCCTATTGCTGTATTTATTTATTATTGCTGCACTGCTTATTGATTTATTGGCATGAGCTTTCTTGTACCTTGCTATGTCCCCTGAGGACCTGGATCCGGATTATGTCCCCGGGATTTGAGGACGAGATCTATCCCGAGGTATACGGGACCGGAGCAGGAGCTGATCCAGGAGCGGTACCGCCATCCGAGGACGAGGTGTTAGCTGAGGACTTCTCCTGAGCATCCCTGTTCATGCTCAGTACTTATTTATTATTTTAGTCTTTTATATTCTGGTCTGTTGATCCATTGTACTAGATATTTATCGGGTTGTTCCCCGTAGTACTTTGTTGAGACTGATTGATGATTTACATTTCTTTATTTACTCTGTGGATCATATTATATATCTTGTGTGGATGAGATTAGTTGTGCCATGATTGTCGTAGACTTTGTTTTACAGCTTAAGTATGCCCTGGTGGATCCATTAAATTGGGTTTATCCATCGGTGCGTACTGCTGGCCATTGCCACGTGTCTAGTCCCTCGGTATTTTGGGACTGGGGCATGACATGGTTTTTGTGGTGGCCCATGCAGGTCTACGACTAAATTGTTCGGTTTCAACTTAGGAACTGAACCCGCCTGCCCTAAGGATAGGATAAGTCCTAGGATCTCATCCAATCTTTAAACCCATTGTTGAACTCTTTATCGAACTCGAAATTGTTACTTGAACTGCATCCTGTATTGATTTCTCTGTGCGTTCTTACAGTTTATCTTTTGATTGCAGAGTAATGGATTCCAGGAACGGAGACGAGATTCCTTTGGATACACCACATGATGCTGTGGTTACTTATGGAGACGGAGTGACTCCAGGGAATGGAGGGCAAGCATCACAGAGCGATCAAACCGGTCAGCCTAATCCAAGGTTCCGGAGAGATGACATCCCACCTCCCCCACAGTTCACTCCACAGATGCCAGCTTTCTCGCCAGGGCAAGCCATGGACGGGCAACAGATGTTCCAGATGATGTATGCCATGATGCAGGCCCAGCAGCAGATTCAGCAAGAGGCCCATCGCCAGGAGACAGAGTATCTGAGGACCAGCCTGGTGTCCGCATTGGAGCAGGCAAATCCACCAGCGAGGCGAACAGCGACGGGATCTATCATCGATTTCCGTCATCTCAAGCCTCGTACATTTTCTGGCAAAGAAGGGCCAACAGAAGTTCACGAGTGGCTCACGAACATACAGCATCAGTTGGAAGCCGCTGAACTTCCGAGAGAGAAATGGATGACTGCAGTCAGAATGCAGTTAACCGATAATGCGCATCACTGGTGGCTAGCAGAAGAGAGGAGGCTCGGACAGGACCGAGTCACTTGGGAAGAGTTCTCCAGACTCTTCCAAGAGATGTACATTCTGGCAGTTGCACGATCAGAGCTCAGAGACAAGTTCAACCGCCTCATCCAAGGCAGTATGACAGTGGAAGAATACAACACGGAGTTTATATGCCTAAGTCGCTTCGCTCCGACATTGATCTCGACAGAGGAAGAGAAAGCTAAAAAGTTCTTTGATGGACTGAAGTTCGAGCTTCAGAGATTGATTGGCTCAGTCGCACCTACATCTTATACCGATGTCCTTGCAACAGCACGACGCATGGAGCGCGTCACTAGAAGGGAGTCGAATCTGAAGAGGCCAAACACATCCGCACCTTCCAAGACAGCACCAGGAGATTCTGCAAAATGATTCCAGAGGAGTATGCCAGATAGAGCAGCACACAGGGCCATATCTCTACCTACTTGTCACCACTGCGGCAAGGTAGGACACATTGAGAGAGAGTGCAGGCGTAAGTTGGGACTATGCCTGTTTTGCGGATCAGACCAGCACTTTTCTAGAGACTGCACCAAACCAAGGGAGGGAGCACCGAGACTAGCTTTACCTGCTCCACGACCAGCTTATCCAGCAGTAGGAGCCCAGCAGGCAGGAGTTGGTGGAGTCAGACCACCAGCCACAGGAGGAAATCAGCAGAGACCACCACTGGCACCACAGGCTGCCCTATTTCAGCAGCAGCAGCAACAGCAGAGAGGTCCAGCTCAGGGACGAGGACAGGCATTCACATTAGTTGTTGAGGAGGAGACTACAGCAGGCGAGGTCATCGCAGGTACTATTTTAGTAGCTTCATTACCAGCTGTAGCATTATTTGATTCTGGAGTATCGCATTCATTTATAGCAGCTAGCTTTGTAGCCACCCATAGAGTAGCTACCGCACCCCTTCCGAAGATGAAGAGGATTCTTACGGGAGGTAGAATTATCCCAGTTAGTGACGTATATAGATCATGTTCTGTAGTAGTTTGTGGAAGAGAAATGCGAGCTCAATTTCTGATATTTTCTATGCCGGATTATGATGTCGTACTTGGTATGGACTGGTTAAGTCAGTACCATGCGACTCTTGATTGTCGGCTTGGAAAGGTTATATTTAGACCGCCTGGACATCCAGAATTTGAGTTTCTTCGAGGAGCAGTAGAGCAAGGAGTTCAGCCTACTCTTAGGGTATTATCTGTAGAAGGAGAGACAGGTTACCCAAGAGTCATATCAGAATTCGTGGATGTATTTCCTGATGATCTTCCAGGTTTACCGCCTGATCGGGAAATAGAGTTCACAATAGACCTAACTCCAGGAGCAGAGCCGATCACTTCATCAGTTTATCGGCTGGCACCTAAGGAGTTAGTGGAGTTGAAAGAACAAGTTGATGATCTTCCGGAGAAGGATTTCATTCGGCCCAGTGTCTCACCTTGGGGAGCACCCATATTATTTGTGCCGAAGAAGGATGGAACAGTACGGTTATGCATTGACTACAGGACACTGAATGCTGTGACCATCAAGAACAGGTATCCCTTACCACGCATTGATGATCTATTCGATCAGTTGAGTGGTGCAAGGGTATTTTCGAAGATTGACCTTCGATCCGGCTATCATCAGATCAAAGTAAGGAAGGAAGACATCCCGAAGACAGCTTTCAGGACCAAGTATGGACATTATGAGTTCTTGGTGATGCCGTTTGGTTTAACCAACGCGCCAGCAGTATTTATGAGCTTAATGAACAGAGTCTTTCATCAGTTCTTGGATAAATTCGTGGTGGTGTTCATTGACGACATTCTAGTATATTCCAAGAGCCACCAAGAGCACGAGGAGCATCTCAGAATCGTGTTAGAGACCTTGAGACAGGAAAAGCTATATGCCAAACTTAGTAAGTGTGAGTTCTGTATGGACAAAGTACCTTTCTTGGGATATATCATCTCAGGAGAAGGACTTTCAGTGGATCCAGAGAAAGTTGCGGCAATAGAGACTTGGCCTACACCCACATCAGTTGCAGAGGTGAGAAGTTTTCTTGGACTTGCGGGATATTACCGAAGGTTTGTAGAAAATTTCTCGAGGATTGCAGAACCGATGACGAAGCTGACACGTAAAGACCAGGAGTTTATATGGATAGAAGACTGCCAGAAGGCTTTTGAAGAACTGAAGAGAAGATTAACAACAACACCTGTCTTGACTCTTCCTTCAGGGTCAAGAGGTTTTGTTGTTTACAGTGATGCATCAGGTAGTGGACTAGGATGTGTTTTGATGCAACATGGCAAGGTCATTGTTTATGCGTTGAGACAACTGAAGGTCCACGAGAAGAACTACCCAACACATGATCTGGAGTTAGCAGCAGTTATTTTTGCATTAAAGATTTAGAGGCACTACCTTTATGGTGAGAAAGTAGACATCTTTACAGATCACAAGAGTCTGAAGTATGTATATACTCAGAAGGAGCTTAACATGAGGCAGAGACGTTGGCTGGAATTGATGGTAGATTTTGACATAGATCTGCAGTATCATGCGAGAAAGGCGAATGTTGTTGCAGACGCACTCAGCAGGAAGCCTACAGCTTATTTCTTGACGATGCAGCCCGAATTATTGAGAGATCTACAGGAGCTTCAGATAGAGGTTGTCTTACCAGGACAGAGTGGATTAATGGCTAATCTTGAGATTCAGTCATCACTCGTGGAGAAGATTAAGGAGGCATTGCCCACCGATGCTAGATTCCGAAGACTCAAAGAAAGGACAGAAGCAGGCATGCAGACAGGACTTCGCATTCACGAAGACGGGACATTGAGGTTCAGAAATCGCCTGTATGTTCCAAATGGAGAATTGAGACAAGAGTTAATGACTGAAGCACATAGCTCTATGTACTCTGTTCACCCAGGAGGAACCAAGATGTACCGAGACTTGAGACAGTATTACTGGTGGCATGGAATGAAAAGGGAGATTGCAAGATTTGTGGCCAAATGCTTAGTCTGCCAGCAAGTAAAGGCCGAGCATCAGAGGACTGCAGGTATGTTACAGCCGCTTCCTATACCAGAATGGAAGTGGGAGCATATCACGATGGATTTTGTCACAGGATTCCCGAGGAGCCCCAGCGGAAGAGACGCAGTATGGGTTATCGTGGATCGACTCACTAAATCGGCACACTTCTTGCCATTTAGAGTTGGACAGTCCACAGAGGTACTAGCCGACATGTATATACGACAAATTATCAAATTACATGGAGTGCCTGTTAGTATTGTATCGGATCGAGATTCGAGATTTACCTCTCATTTCTGGAGAAGCATGCAAGAGAGTCTGGGCACCAGACTCAAATTCAGCACAGCTTACCACCCCCAGACAGATGGCCAATCAGAGCGCACCATTCAGATATTGGAGGACATGTTACGATCATGTATGCTAGACTTTGGAGGTTCTTGGAAAGATCATTTGCACTTAGTGGAGTTCTCCTACAACAACAGTTATCAGGCCAGCATCCAGATGGCACCATTTGAAGCTTTATACGGAAGGAAGTGCAGATCGCCTATATGTTGGAGTGACGTTGGCGAACGTCAAATACTGGGTCCAGAATTGGTAACGCAAACAGTGGAGAAGGTGAAACAGATCCAGAATCATCTACGAGCAGCCCAAGACAGACAGAAGCATTAGGCAGATACGCACAGACGTCCCCTAGAGTTCAAAGAAGGAGAGCACGTATTCTTGAGGATTTCGCCCACTCGTGGTACTATCAGATTCGAAAGCAGAGGCAAGTTGAGCCCAAGGTATATTGGGCCATTTGACATTCTAGAGCGCGTCGGTGAGATGGCTTATCGTCTTGCATTACCACCATCCTTAGAGGGAGTGCATGACGTATTCCACGTCTCACAGCTGCGAAGGTACATGACCGACCCAAGTCACGTAGTCGATCATTCAGAAATTGCAGTAGGCCCAAGCTTAAGATATGAAGAACAACCAGTGGGCATCCTCGACGTCAGTGAGAAGACATTGCGGGGACAGACTATCAGACTGGTTCGTGTAGCATGGAAACATCATTCTCCGGGAGAATCGACTTGGGAACGAGAAGATAGTATGCGCCAGCGTTACCCCCACTTGTTCGAGGAGGCAGTTGTAAACTAAGCAATCTTGTATTTTATTAACTCTTCCATTATAACTTATTCTTTGATTGCGAGGACGCAATCCTTTTAAGGAGGGAAGATTGTAAACACCCAAAATTTTAGAATAAATTTTAATATAATTTTCCCGGATCTTTTCGGCAATTTGGATGAAGAACCAAGGTAATTATGAGTTAAAGATTTTTCAGGCAGTTTATTGGTGTTAAAATATTCTGGAAATAATAATTTATTGTGTAAAATGGAGAACCGGACGCATGGCATTTTTCGGTTAATTTATTGGACTCCGGAGCAACGGTTTAAGGACTAAAAGCTATTGATTTTTTAAACCAAGCCCGAACCAACCCCGATCAAACCCACCATCGCGGGTCAGACCCGAACCGCTGAAGAACCTGACCCGCTGCAAACCCTAGGCTGCCGTGAACACTGTAGCACAATATAAAGCTGTGCCTTGGAGTCCGTGCCCTAGGCAGCAGCCACCGTGAGAATTCCCTTCACAGCCACCTTGCTCTTTCCTCACACCGAGCCGACACCCACCTCCGCCTGGCCAAGTTCGCCGCCGCCGCCGTCTATTATCCCGTCAGCAGCCAACCCATCCAGTCCCAACCCCCGGACGCCGCCGCCTCGCAGCCACTCGAACTCCTCCCAGACCCGACAGCAACCCCGCCGTCCCCTGTGTCCGACTTCGCAGAGGCGATCAGTTGGATTCTCCCCCGACTCGACAAACGCTACGTCGGCCGACCAAGGCAGCCGCCCCTCTGGTCGACCTCGCCTCGGAGTTGACCCAGCCCCGTCGCGGTCACGATCGGTCAACCTAGCCTAACGACTGGACACAACAACCCGATCGCAGGACGTGGAATTGACGCTTAGACACGTGAAAAGCAGATTCACAGAGCCCTGTTCAGGTACCGATTTCTCCCTCATCGTAGCTCTGTTTTAGATTTCGTCAGTTGCTATGCGTAGACTGTGTAACCCTCTCGGTGCCCGTGCAACTTGCTCGGTGCATCGCGTCCTGTGGTGATCGCACACCGCGATCCAAAACAGGAAAAAAATAACGCCCAGTTTTACCCCGGAACCGAGTATGCCCCGCCACACAGGACGACTTGGTCGCACGCGGTCTTTACCGAACCGTGCGCGTCATCGATACGGTCGTGTAGGATTTTGCAGAAGTCGATTCGGAGGTGCGTGCACCCCGGAATCAACGCGTATCCGCCGACGACACCTCGTATCCGACCTTTCTGGAACACGCTGTAACTTTGTGTACGCACGTCGGATCGAGACGAAACTTACGCCATCGGACTCGTAGCAATACGCTGGTCCTCTGACCCAAGTTTGGTCCGATTCTGAGGACGTTGACAAAATTGCGTATCATGGGCCCCACAGGCTCCACTTGAAGGGCGATTTTGTGATCGGCTCATCGGAATCCAATTCTGGAAGTTCCGTTGGGTTCGTACCATCATTCCTGACTTGTAGACACTGAGTTTGACGAATTTGGAGACCTTTAACCATGACACACTTTTTGGTGCAAAGTGGCCCACATGTGGACCCCGCTTTGGCCCGGAAATGACTTTTTTGCCCCTGTGTCCAAATTGGACGTAAGGACAGGCATTTCTAGCAGTTTGATACCTTTTGAGACTGTTGGTGATATTTATTACAGCTTTTGGAGTAGTATCCGCCGGATCCATTGATACAGGGACAGTCGTTGGTATCCAAACATCAGGCAAGTGTACCTTGCCAGACTCTGCAGTATTATTATATATTTTCCTTGCTTTATTATATTGCTGTGCATGCTTAACCTAGGACCGTGTGACGTACTTAGCGTCCGATTATCAGTCGGGTGCCGACACTGTACGCAGTATTGGGTACGGTCATCTAGAGATGGACATTCGTGACACTTTATACTCTCGTACTTGTCTTATCAAGTACCATATGACCCGGGACACTTGACACTGTTCATGAGACAGGAAATTCTTGAGATATTCGTGGTGATTCTGTGTAGGCTACAGGACTTGACAGAGATACTATTTCTATAGATACTTATGACTTGTTGCATTAGCTATGACCCCGCTTGACATGGACATGAGACGTTATGGTCATGATATGCGTGGTTACATTGGGTGGGGAGAGACACACAGGCTACAGGCTGTTTTCTATATATATCTACTACTATTGTGAGGCCGTAGACTCTCGTAGCAGAGCTAGGCACATTACTTGTTATTACCGCTACCCGGCTCCCCGACACAGAGCTTGTAGTGGCTCAGCCTGAGACTAGTGATGCTCTCACTTGCATTGCACTTAGATGGTTACATATTTACCCTATTGCTGTATTTATTTATTATTGCTGCACTTCTTATTGATTTATTGGCATGAACTTTCTTGTACCTTGCTATGTCCCCTGAGGACCTGGATCCGGATTATGTCCCCAGGATTTGAGGACGAGATCTATCCCGAGGTATACATGACCGGAGCAGGAGCTGATCCAGGAGTGGTACCGCCATCCGAGGATGAGGTGTTAGCTGAGGACTTCTCCTGAGCATCCCTGTTCATGCTCAGTACTTATTTATTATTTCAGTCTTTTATATTCTGGTCTGTTGATCCATTGTACTAGATATTTATCGGGTTGTTCCCCGAAGTACTTTGTTGAGACTGATTGATGATTTACATTTCTTTATTTACTCTGTGGATCATATTATATATCTTGTGTGGATGAGATTAGTTGTGCCATGATTGTCGTAGACTTTGTATTACAGCTTAAGTATGCCCTGGTGGATCCATTAAATTGGATTTATCCATCGGTGCGTACTGCTGGCCATTGCCACGTGTCTAGTCTCTCGGTATTTTGGGACTGGAGCGTGACATAGTTTTTGTGGTGGCCCATGCAGGTCTACGACTAAATTGTTCGGTTTCAACTTAGGAACTGAACCAGCCTGCCCTAAGGATAGGATAAGTCCTAGGATCTCATCCAATCTTTAAACCCATTGTTGAACTCTTTATCGAACTCGAAATTATTACTTGAACTGCATCCTGTATTGATTCCTCTGTGCGTTCTTACAGTTTATCTTTTGATTGCAGAGTAATGGATTCCAGGAACGGAGACGAGATTCCTTTGGATACACCACATGATGCTGTGGTTACTTATGGAGACGGAGTGACTCCAGGGAATGGAGGGCAAGCATCACAGAGCGATCAAACCGGTCAGCCTAATCCAAGGTTCCGGAGAGATGACATCCCACCTCCCCCACAGTTTACTCCACAGATGCCAGCTTTCCCGCCAGGGCAAGCCATGGACGGGCAACAGATGTTCCAGATGATGTATGCCATGATGCAGGTCCAGCAGCAGATTCAGCAAGAGGCCCATCGCCAGGAGGTAAAGTATCTGAGGACCAGCCTGGTGTCCGCATTGGAGCAGGCAAATCCACCAGCGAGGCGAACAGCAACGGGATCTATCACCGATTTCCGTTATCTCAAGCCTCGTACATTTTTTAGCAAAGAAGGGCCAACAGAAGTTCACGAGTGGCTCACGAACATACAGCATCAGTTGGAAGCCGCTGAACTTCCGAGAGAGAAGTGGATGACTGCAGTCAGAATGCAGTTAACCGATAATGCGCATCACTGGTGGCTAGCAGAAGAGAGGAGGCTCGGACAGGACCGAGTCACTTGGGAAGAGTTCTCCAGACTCTTCCAAGAGATGTACATTCCTGGAGTTGCACGATCAGAGCTCAGAGACAAGTTCAACCACCTCATCCAAGGCAGTATGACAGTGGAAGAATACAACGCGAAGTTTATACGCCTAAGTCGCTTCGCTCCGACATTGATCTCGACAGAGGAAGAGAAAGCTAAAAAGTTCTTTGATGGACTGAAGTTCGAGCTTCAGAGATTGATTGGCTCAGTCGCACCTACATCTTATACCAATGTCCTTGCAGCAGCACGACGCATGGAGCGCGTCACTAGAAGGGAGTCGAATCTGAAGAGGCCAAACACATCCGCACCATCCAAGACAGCACCAGGAGATTCTGCAAAACGATTCCACAGGAGTATGCCAGATAGAGCAGCACACAGGGCCATATCTCTACCTACTTGTCACCACTGCGGTAAGATAGGACACATTGAGAGAGAGTGCAGGCGTAAGTTGGGACTATGCCTGCTTTACGGATCAGACCAGCACTTTTCTAGAGACTGCACCAAACCAAGGGAGGGAGCACCGAGACTAGCTTTACCTGCTCCACGACCAGCTTATCCAGCAGTAGGAGCCCAACAGGCAGGAGTTGGTGGAGTCAGACCACCAGCCCCAGGAGGAAATCAGCAGAGACCACCACTGTGACTTGTGATATATTTCATACCACTTGTGGATTGATATTCATATTACAGCGTACGTGTGGATTTTAGTTTCCATATATTAGAGTTGCCATATCCATGCGGCTGGCATGCTTACGTGTTCCTAGTCCTATGTACTTTTGGGACTGGGGCATTGTTACGACCCAATTTCGTAGAATCACTTGAGGCGTCCCCCGAATCGTGACCGCCGTGCGGGCCTGGAGTTGCGCCCGCACAAGGCTTTAATGATTTGCATAGCAAGCACATATTCAGAGTACGCAGATAAATTAAAACACAGATTTGAAACATAGAAAAGTTCTCTTTATTGATAATGAACATCTATTACAAACTCTTGAACGAGTTAGCTAATATGCCGAACGGCTTACAAAAGAGATGACTCAAAATGAGATAGCAGTCCTGTACATTATATCCCTTTATAACTCAAAACGATAAAGACCTCCAGGCTGGAGGACGGCTTTGCCACGGAGCTGCATTTGTGTATGAAGAGTTGCAGCTTCGGACTTCAAAAGGCTTCAGGGGCACGGTAAATATGCACGAACAGCTGGACTGGATCGGGAAGACGACTTCGGCTCCTCGCTCGATTCGCCTTGGTGCGGAGAACCTGTTTCAACGAGGGTCAGCATATCGAAACATGCTGGTGAAGACGAGCTAGCCGAACTATACAAATCAACACGTTGTTTAGTGAAGCATGCATATTTTTGTGGGTTTCTATCTTGCCTTAGTTCATTTACAAGTAAGCAGCATATTGAATTTACTGAAATGAACGTGCCACCTTTCGGTAGATTTTACCTGACCGTCTGAATTACCTGCACAATACTTACCATCCCTTCCCTGCCACGAAGACACAAGTTAGTATGCAACAGGTTTAAATATACACAGGGATCACTGGCTTGATGCCACAAAGGGACGGTTTATAGTCTCAGGACAAGAATGTTATACAACGCAGGTGGCGAGCCCCGCTACATAACATCCCATCCATGACAAACGACTATACGAACTCTTCCGCCCGGATCGGATCGGCCCCAGTGCCCTGACGGCCGTTCGCGGAAGCCAAAATACCTTGTGCATAAGTTGTCCGTAATCGAGCACATTTAGTTCGAATTATTTCACACGAATTTATAAACGAATTTCGAACGAATAGGAGCAAGCTCCATAGCCAAATAGTTTTGCATAGTCTTACTAACAGTTTGTTTCATAACAAGTATATATTTCCATACTTAGCTTGATTCATAGAACAGTTATAAACGAACTAGCATACAGGATGATAACCGTTCATAAGTTTAGTTGACAAGCAATATTTCAAGTCTATTCCCTTTTATCTTGATCTCTTTTATTATTACTTGGTATCGTTTGATCGGGGCGAAGGAGTGAGGCTAGGAAGCAAGACTAGCTAATCGGGTTGGTAGCCACTCACTTAGATTTTGGAAAGAAGAAGGAAAGAGGTGCTTCACGACTCCGCTCACAAGCCGCCTACTGCTCGTTCACCTGCACACGAACAGCTCGATTAATACTTCTTCCTCTCTTTCCAATCTCGAAATAGAAGTGCAAGTCAATGAACGAAAACAATGAAAACCATCGAAACCGTTCAAGGAAAACAAGCAAATTCCAAAACCAACTCAGAGCACGAAAGCAACAAGCGACATCGAAAATCGAGGCAATAAAAGATAACAGCGGAGAGGTCCCTCCTGACTCTGCCGCTAAGCCGATCCTTGGGGCACAGTCCACTGAATATAGGAATCGATTCCGAAGAAACAAATCCATAACGAGGACGAGTTCTTAATTCAATCTATCCCGATCGAACGATACCGTCTTGTGTTTCTTAGCCGCGCTCCTCGAATAGGAGGAACGGGGCGCTACATCCTACCCAACTAATTAGAAGTTTCGTCCCGAAACTTAGGAATAGAACCAACCGTTAGGGATTATTTTGTTGCTGGCGGCGATCCGGGAGCGGACAGTTTCGAATCAAGTGCCCGTTGCCGCCACAGTTGTAACAAGACCCATTTTTCAAGTAACAATTAACGATGGTGTGCCCCGGCCTGTGGCAGTGCTCACAACGCACTCCAGCATTTGTCTTGTTCCGACCATCATTGTTTTGTCGCTTTGCAGCGTTGTTTTCTCTATCGTTGCCTTGGCGTTTGTGATTGTAGGTATGCACAGCGCCGGTGGAAACGTGAGGATACTGCGGTTCCAGAGATAGGGCATGATTCATGACTTCACGCATTGTCCTGTACTGATTATTGACCACGTGCGAATGGATGGCAGGGCGTAGTCCACCTTCAAACCTTCTGGCTTGACTCGCTGCATCAGGTAAATAGGCCCTAGCGAATTTGGAGAGTCGGTTGAATTTGGCGGAGTACTCTTTAACTGTCATCCTGCCTTGCCTCAGTTGCACGAAGTCATTTTTCATTTGACGTTGTACTAGAGGGGGTATAAACTCCTCTTCGAACGCGGCACGAAAGGTCGTCCACGAGATCGCCTCCTCTCCGTGATCAAATTGGAGAGATCGTCGATGCACGTCCCACCAATCGTGTGCGTTAAGGCGGAGCTGTAGTTGCGCGCAGGAGACGCGCTTCTCTTCGGGGACCTCTAGCAGAACGAAGTGATCTTCTAGTTCTGCTAGCCAATCTAGAGCTACCACTGAGTCCTCAGTCCCGTTGAACGGGGTGTTGCAGACTTTCTTGAAGTGTCCCAAGTTGAAGGCAGTCACGTCCCTCGGCCTTGGAATTTGTGGCGTCTCTACTTCAAGCACGGGCTGTCCCACCGGAGTCGTTGCTGTTACGGCAGAATGGTTGGCAGCCAAAGTCTGAACGATCTGTTGCAGGGCATCTACCTGCTTCTG
The DNA here is from genome assembly GCA_036927795.1 of Iris macrosiphon. Lineage (NCBI taxonomy): Eukaryota > Viridiplantae > Streptophyta > Magnoliopsida > Asparagales > Iridaceae > Iris > Iris macrosiphon. The sequence continues at coordinate 10,240,516 of JAYESA010000007.1, forward strand.
TTGGACTGAGAATCGGGTCTCTAGATTACTCTCGAGCTTGGCTTGGCGAGCATCGTCTCGTTGTCGTTGCGATTCTAACATTTGCATTACCCGCTCAAGCGGGTCGACTTGAGACATGCCTCGTTGGCTCCGAGAGCTTCCCGAAGTACCCGAACTGCTTTCTTGTGTTTCGTTCAGTGGTTGCGCTGCAGATTGCGCTGGATCCATTCCTTCAAAAGAGGTAAATTACATTAGGATCATAATGTATTATGGACTTATTGCATGAACGTATTTTATTTTGGCCTAGCGAGTTCAAGAGTTCGCACAGGAATTTGATCGTTAAAGGAACTTTTCCAGCACGAAGTCTAAGGAACTTTGAATCTGTGCTCTGATGCCACTATGTCATGATCCAATTCCGTAGAATCACTTGAGGCATCCCCCGAATCGTGACCGCCGTGCGGGCCTGGAGTTGCGCCCGCACAAGGCTTTAATGATTTGCATAGCAAGCACATATTCAGAGTACGCAGATAAATTGAAACACAGATTTGAAACATAGAAAAGTTCTCTTTATTGATAATGAACATCTATTACAAACTCTTGAATGAGTTAGCTAATATGCCGAACGGCTTACAAAAGAGATGACTCAAAATGAGATAGCAGTCCTGTACATTACATCCCTTTATAACTCAAAACGATAAAGACCTCCAGGCTGGAGGACGGCTTTGCCACGGAGCTGCATTTGTGTATGAAGAGTTGCAGCTTCGGACTTCAAAAGGCTTCAGGGGCGCGGTGAAGATGCGCGAACAGCTGGATTGGATCGGGAAGACGACTTCGGCTCCTCGCTCGGTTCGCCTTGGTGCGGAGAACCTGTTTCAACGAGGGTCAGCATATCGAAACATGCTGGTGAAGGCGAGCTAGCCGAACTATACCAATCAACACGTTGTTTAGTGAAGCATGCATATTTTTGTGGGTTTCTATCTTGCCTTAGTTCATTTACAAGTAAGCAGCATATTGAATTTACTGAAATGAATGTGCCACCGTTCGGTAGATTTTACCTGACCGTCTGAATTACCTGCACAATACTTACCATCCCTTTCCTGCCACGAAGACACAAGTTAGTATGCAACAGGTTTAAATATACACAGGGATCACTGGCTTGATGCCACAAAGGGACGGTTTATAGTCTCGGGACAAGAATGTTATACAACGCAGGTGGCGAGCCCCGCTACATAGCATCCCGTCCATGACAAACGACTATACGAACTCTTCCGCCCGGATCGGATCGGCCCCAGTGCCCTGGCGGCCGTCCGCGGAAGCCAAAATACCTTGTGCACAAGTTGTCCGTGATCGAGCACATTTAGTTCGAATTATTTCACACGAATTTACAAACGAATTTCGAACGAATAGGAGCAAGCTCCATAGCCAAATAGTTTTGCATAGTCTTACTAACAGTTTGTTTCATAACAAGCATATATTTCCATACTTAGCTTGATTCATAGAACAGTTATAAACGAACTAGCATACAGGATGATAACCGTTCATAAGTTTAGTTAACAAGCAATATTTCTAGTCTATTCCCTTTTATCTTGATCTCTTTTATTATTACTTGGTATCGTTTGATCGGGGCGAAGGAGTGAGGCTAGGAAGCAAGGCTAGCTAATCGGGTTGGTAGCCACTCACTTAGATTTTGGAAAGAAGAAGGAAAGAGGCGCTTCATGACTCCGCTCGCAAGTCGCCTACTGCTCGTTCACCTGCACACGAACAGCTCGATTAATACTTCTTCCTCTCTTTCCAATCTCGAAATAGAAGTACAAGTCAATGAACGAAAACAATAAAAACCATCGAAACCGTTCAAGGAAAACAAGCAAATCCCAAAACCAACTCAGAGCACGAAAGCAACAAGCGACATCGAAAATCGAGGCAATAAAAGATAACAGCGGAGAGGTCCCTCCTGACTCTGCCGCTAAGCCGATCCTTGGGGCGCAGTCCACTGAATATGGGAATCGATTCCGAAGAAACAAATCCATAACGAGGACGAGTTCTTAATTCAATCTATCCCGATCGAACGATACCGTCTTGTGTTTCTTAGCCGCGCTCCTCGAATAGGAGGAACGGGGCGCTACAGGCATGACAGTGTACGTGTACATGTACGCGAGAGGGGACTCGAACCTGGTGCATGGGACTAGACGTGCGTGTCGAGGTCGTCACGGGGTGTTCGGTTGAGGGTAGTCGAGGCAGCGTATTCTGGCGATGTCCAGTTCAGTTCGTCGAGGCGAGTTCAGGGGGGTTGCTGCTCGGATCAGCGGTCGGCGGGTCGAAGTCCTTCGGTCTGGCGTGGGGTGCTGCAGGTCTTTGGCGTTCAGGCGTTCGTGCTCGAGTGTTGTCGGAAGACGGGTCTGGCGGTTGAGGCGAGAGCAGGCGGGTCGTGGCCGAGACTTCCGACGTTCAGGCGGTTGGAGGAATCTGGTCGAGTAGTCAGGTTCAGCGGATTCAGGTATGCGTGTACGTGGAAGAGAACGGCGGCTGTGGGCAGTTTACGACGGATTGTGGATGACTCCGACGGGTCAGCGTTGACAAGGACAAAATCGGGGACAGTGGGATGGCGTCGGGCTTCTGGTGCAACAGTGCAGGCGGGTTCAGCGGGTTGCTGCGAGCGGGATGGAGGCGGTGGGGTCGTGTGGAAGCGGGCGTTGTCTGGGAGACGGGTCGTCCACGGCGCCCGACGAGGGGTTGTTCCGGACTCCGGCGTTCGTCACGTGGATGTTCGGCCGGTTGAAGTAGGGTTGATAGGAAGAGATGGTGGTCGATAGAGTTTAGTTTAGGTTAAAAAGAAAAAGAAAAGGAAAAAGAGATGTTATATATATATATGTTGTAGACTTTGGCTGACCTAGAATTAGAGTTGGTAAAAATCCTTGGGAAAAGGGCTTGCCATGGATATATTTCAAGGGCTAGGATTCAAATAAATTCAATAAAATTGCTAGGATTTCTTTGGTTCAAGGTTTTGAAGGCCATGGTTCAAGGATGTTGATGTTAAATTACACACTCATAAAAATAATGGAAAAATATACATGGAGAGAAAATAGGTTTATTTATATGTCGTGTCCAACGGGATGGACACCTTAATGCACTTGTGCACAAAAGTGCCCAATAATTGGAAATTTACACAAAGTGAGGTTTATGATTTTAATTAATTTAAATTAAGAGCAAATTGTGTTCTAAAATTAATTAGAAGTACAAGGAACTGAAATTAAGTGGAACACAAGTGTCATGAATGAAGTAGACTCAGAATATTGGATTGCTCAAAATGGGTCGAGGTTGTGTCTCCAATTTTGATTGGAAGGACAAGGATACAAAGTTAGGTTTATATAGAATTAAATGTAGTCGGTTGCGACGAATATTGTGTGACTAAAATAAAGCACATCAAGATATAGTTATGAGTCACACAAAGATCAAAATAACAGTCTAGCACATCTAGGACAAGGGTGTAAAATATATTGGAAGACAAGGGCTAGTGTAGTGCTCTAATTATCGAAGCAATGGTAAAGTACAACAATCAAATAAAATCACAGCAATTTAAATATAATTAAATTATCTTGCAATCATTTATACATTAATTATGAAAAGACGAAAATATTCCTAATCTAAAATATGGGGGTGACAAGTCCATCTTCTCTGAGAAGCTAAATTCTTATGAAATTATGAAACTCGATAGGAGTAATATTTCACTTATGAAGGATCCATGGAAACTTCATAAACTATATCTCGAAGGCAGTTTTATTCCGGTTACGGGCAAACCTGTCAACATCTATGAAGGTATTTTAATCACCACAAAATTCATTACTATAGAACATTCTACAAAACCACATTCTCTGAAAGTGGCTTACAGTAAGTTATCATCAAAAATATTCTCACACAACAATCTTGGGGACTACATCCTAACAGGGAACAACAGCTCTCTAAAGATAAAGTTATTTTTTGTAGTTATAATTATTGGGATTATATACAAGCATTCTATAACTTTCTCTACTATGAGAATTCCCAACGAACCCATTCTTGGTTCATTAGAATTTGTCCAGAAATTATTCAGAATGAAATTTCATCTTAGTTTTATGACTGGTGGCTAAAACTTTGAGCTACCTTACAAATTCTTCCCAATCCTATTCAGGACCAATTCTCCAAATGGATTATTTCTTATCCACGATGCCAAGAAGAATATCTTTTTTTTAGGGGGAGTACGTTATATTTCTTTGTACAATTTTATATCCCTTATATTTTTCGTTGGACAATCAAGTATGATTTTGATCCCAACAATATCCCCATTCTGTCACAAAAATTTCTTATGAAATGGTGGCAGCGTATTGACAAAAAAGATAAACTGATAGAAATAATTGCCTCCATCAAAGAGAATAAAAGCAAGTTGGACAAAGTGTCCAAAGCTAGATCTTCGGTGATAATACTATCACCAAATTAAAAGATTCTCTTATCAGAAAGAACCCTAGGATTTTTGATGAAGAGTTAAAGAAAAAATGCCTTCAATTCATGAAAGCACAATTTGATGCCAATTTTGGCATGGATATCTGCAGTAATACATGTCACGCCCCAGTTGTTTGTGGTATTAAACGAAAGAAATGAAATTGTATTTCAATGACGGGGTTTATACGAAACCCGCGCTCTTCTGTTTATAAACAAACTTGTACAATGTAATCCTATACGAGGATGTGGGAGTACAATTTATTTAATCTGGGTATAAATTGCTATAGGTGTCTGATATGCGGTCGATCACTTTAGCCCTTGGACCACACGATGTTGAAGAAGTGCCGTGGAAGACAGGTAGCAGCTTCGAAGGTTGCAGAAGAGGTTGGACGCACGAGGCCAAGGTCGTCGATCCCTGCTCTTTGCCTGCTCTTCGGGCTCTCTCTCTCTCTCTCTCCCTCTCTCTTTCTCTCTCTCTCTCCTTGGACGGTAATTCTCTCCTGGATGATAATTCTTTTTCTGCCCCTTTTTCTCCATTGATAGGGGTCTCTATTTATAGAGTTTTGGTGACAGTGACCACTCCGTCGGTGTAAAAATCGAGGAGTGGGAAGTACAACACCCTTTTACACAACGGTTAAAGTAACCAATGCCTGCGTATGGATGATCTTTTGAATGAGCGTATGACGCGGGTCCAACTAAGGGAACACAATGCGTACTATTGCTACGAAGATCACGGCGTAAGAGCCATGCAGATAGGTATCCCGTGTGTAGAAACGGTTGGCGTAGAAGCCAAATGACTGTCACCCTGGCACAGAGGCCAGATAGGCATAGAAGCCGAAATAGGCGTAGAAGCCGGATAGGCGTAGAAGCCGGATAGGCGTTGAAGCCGGGTAGGCGTAGGAGCCGGAGAGGCGTTGAAGCCGGAGAGGCGTTGAAAGCCGGATAGGCGTTGAAGCCGGAGAGGCGTTGAAGCCGGAGAGGCGTTGAGAGCCGAAGAGGCGCTGAAGACGGAGAGGCGTTTGAGAGCCGAAGAGGCGTTGAGAGCCGAAGAGGCGTTGAGAGCCGAAGGGGCGTAGGTCTTGAATGGGCATAGAAGCCGCTGCATACCGTGCCCGAGTGCTGACGTGGACGTCTTAGCCGGAATCACGGCTTTCGAAGATATAATCAAATCTTCTACAGAGATTTGCCATCATCTTGTGCATTAAATGCGAAGACGTGTTTCGAAGGTCTGCAGCCCTTCTGTGCATCCGTTTGCAGAGACGTGCCTTGACTGAACCTGTCACCGCTCCGTGCAATTAGACGTAGAGACGTGCCTCGAGCCCCGTACGATGTGCAGCTTTTGACGTGGCAGGCGGTTTGTCTACTGCGGAGCGTAAACCGGCTTATGCCTGCCTGTGTAAAATAATGCAGCGTATCCCTCTGTGCGCAAAAGAGCGGTTTATGCTGAGGGGACGTCAGTAAACGACGGTTCGGTGGTATCTTAACCCAATCCTCTGCATTAAATGCAGAGATCCGCCATCATACTGTGGTGTGCGTCCCGAGGGGTCTGTGCCTGTTTCCAGCCGTCGTCTGGGTCACCGTGCAGCACTTTTTTGTCAGAAGTCAGAGGCCGGGTTCACTGTGTGACTTGACAGGTTTATTTCGGGGAAGACGAAGCGTTCCTCGTACGCTATTTTAATGCTGCTTTGAAAGCGGCTGAGTTTTTACGCCCTGGAGGCGATGGGGGGGTCCCGTCTACGCCGAAGCGGTTTTGGACGCGCTACACCCTTGAGCTCTTACGCCTGATGGCACTGAAGGCCTTTGCTTGCGCTGCTCTGTATCAATACGCCGCGTAGCTTTTGCCAGCATATTTTTCATGCTTCTACAAGACCCTCTTCAAAGCTTTTAAATTCCTTGGAATTTGAAACGCTTTGAATGAAGCATGAATGGCCCCTCGTGACTCAAAACATTTCTGAATGGAGTGTTGAAACGGTCGGTGCGGCCTTTATGACGGATTTATTGGGGACTGTTCTGGATAAGCGGAAAGCCGCGGAGTCTGAAATCCTCAGTCTGTAGCGTCTGGGCGTAAAACACCGTCGAGCGTGGGGTCGTAGACTTGTGGTTCCTGAGCGTGAAATCGTAGGTTTGTCGCCTCTCGAGCGTAAAAGCTACCGAGCACAAAGGCATCCGGGCGAGAAAAAACCATAGACTTATAGCTGCTTGAACGTAAAGCCGTAGAATCGTTGCTGTTGAGTGTAGGAAGCTCCTTTAGCATAGGACTTGTGGATCTGTAGCTCCTGAAAAGAGAATTTCTTCGAGCGTGAAGTTCTGCGGATCTGTTGCTTCTGAGCGTAAACTGAGCGCCACCGAGCGTGAGATCATCGATTTGGTATCTGCTGAGCGTAAAGCCGTAGGTTTGTCGCCTCTCGAGTGTAAAAGCTACCGAGCACAAAGGCATCCGGGCGAGAAAAACCATAGACTTGTAGCTTGCGAGCGTAAAATCGTAGATCTGTTGCTGTCGAGCGTAGAAAGCTCCTTTAGCGTAGAACTGCTGAACTGTCTTGCGCGAAGAATTTTTCGAATTCGCTGACTGTCCGTCTTTTGAGGGTAGTGGTTTGACGTAGCACCCAATCATATCCGACTATTAATGAGAGACTTGGTTAGGGCGAGAGTGGTATCAGAGGTAGTATGGACGTGATAAACTCTCGGTAAACTTCAGCAGGGCACGTCTATCCAGAGGTCATACGGACATGATAGAACGTGCTTTGGCCAAGTTTTGTAGGTAAAGTACTATCAGAGGTGAGATAGACGTGATAGACTTTACTAGAGTTTACAGCTCAGAGGTAATATGGACATAGCTATTTTGTGGGCCTATTACTTGTTGCGCACCTAGGTGCAAGTAAATAGGTTTGAGGACAAGTCCTGCTAGAGGTAATATGGACGTAGCAGATTTTGTGGACCTAACACCACTGGCGTACTTAGATTTAGTACGGGTGTTAAGTTGAAGTGACGATCGATATCAGAGGTGATAATCGATGGTCAGAATTTTGGAAAGCCTGTTCAGAGGTGATATGGACATGGCAGATTCTCCAAGAAAATACAGTTCAGAGGTGATATGGACATGACTGATTTGTGGGCCTATTGCTTTTTGCGCACCTAGGTGCAAGTAATAGGTTTGAGGACAAGCCCTGCTAGAGGTAATATGGACGTAGCAGATTTTGTGGACCTAACACCACTGGCGTACTTAGATTTAGTACGGGTGTTAGTTGAAGTGACGATCGATATCAGAGGTGATAATCGATGGCCAGAATCTTGGAAAGCCTGTTCAGAGGTGATATGGACATGGCAGATTCTCCAAGAAAATACAGTTCAGAGGTAATATGGACATGACTGATTTGTGGGCCTATTGTTTTTTGCGCACCTAGGTGCAAGTAATAGGTTTGAGGACAAGCCCTGCTAGAGGTAATATGGACGTAGCAGATTTTGTGGACCTAACACCACTGGCGTACTTAGATTTAGTACGGGTGTTAAGTTGAAGTGACGATCGATATCAGATGTGATAATCGATGGTCAGAATCTTGGAAAGCCTGTTCAGAGGTGATATGGACATGGCAGATTCTCCAAGGAAATACAGTTCAGAGGTGATATGGACATGACTGATTTGTGGGCCTATTGCTTTTTGCGCACCTAGGTGCAAGAAATAGGTTTGAGGACAAGCCCTGCTAGAGGTAATATGGACGTAACAGATTTTGTGGACTCAACACCACTGGCGTACTTAGAGTTAAGTACGGGTGTTAAGTTGAGATGACAACCGATATCAGAGGTAATATGAACATGATAATCGATGGTCGGACCAGGATGGTTTGTTCAGAGGTAATATGAACATAACAAACTCAGCTGGGGATTACAACTCAGAGGTAATATGAACATGGCTGATTTTGTGGACTCATCACTTTTTGCGCACCTAAGTGCAAGCAATAGGTTTGAGACAAGCCCTGCTAGAGGTAATATGGACGTAGCAGTTTTTGTGGACTCAACACCACTGGCGTACTTAGAGTTAAGTACGGGTGTTGAGTTGAGATGACAACCGATATCAGAGGTAATATGAACATGATAATCGATGGTCGGACCAGGATGGTTTGTTCAGAGGTAATATGAACATAACAAACTCAGCTGGGGATTACAGCTCAGAGGTAATATGAACATGGCTGATTTTGAGGACCCATCACTCTTTGCGCACCTAAGTGCAAGCAATGGGTTTGAGACAAGCCCTGCTAGAGGTAATATGGACGTAGCAGTTTTTGTGGACTCAACACCACTGGCGTACTTAGAGTTAAGTACGGGTGTTGAGTTGAGATGACAACCGATATCAGAGGTAATATGAACATGATAATCGATGGTTGGACCAGGATGGTTTGTTCAGAGGTAATATGAACATAACAAACTCAGCTGGGGATTACAGCTCAGAGGTAATATGAACATGGCTGACTTTGTGGACTCATCACTTTTTGTGCACCTAAGTGCAAGCAATAGGTTTGAGACAAGCCCTGCTAGAGGTAATATGGACGTAGCAGTTTTTGTGGACTCAACACCACTGGCGTACTTAGAGTTAAGTACGGGTGTTGAGTTGAGATGACAACCGATATCAGAGGTAATATGAACATGATAATCGATGGTCGGACCAGGATGGTTTGTTTAGAGGTAATATGAACATAACAAACTCAGCTGGGGATTACAGCTCAGAGGTAATATGAACATGGCTGATTTTGAGGACCCATCACTCTTTGCGCACCTAAGTGCAAGCAATGGGTTTGAGACAAGCCCTGCTAGAGGTAATATGGACGTAGCAGTTTTTGTGGACTCAACACCACTGGCGTACTTAGAGTTAAGTACGGGTGTTGAGTTGAGATGACAACCGATATCAGAGGTAATATGAACATGATAATCGATGGTCGGACCATCGTTTACAGATGCAGAGTGATGACCTTGGCATCGATCAACTCCTGGATTCTCTTTTTTAGTACATAGCATGTCTTTGTAGGATGATGAATGTACCGATGAAAGAGACAATAATCTGGGTTATCAATTTTGCCAGCCCTCTCAGGGTATCTGATGTTGGGAAGCTGAAGTTTGTTTTTCTTCATCAACGTATTGAAGATTCCACTGATGTCATCTTCATTGAAGGAGAAAGTCCCTTTTGGCCTTCGGGCTCCTGATGCTTGAGTTCCATGGTCTTCTGGGAAGATCGTCATCGTTGCATCATCTTCAGATTCTGAGAGAATTCTACCCCCAGGTTTGGATGTTGCTCGGTTTTGTCGAGGGAGACTACCCCCAAACTTGTCGTTGCACTTGCGGAGATCACAGCGTTCATCTGGTTCTCCGTAGAGGTCAGATGTTGTCTTGCGCATGGAGCGTGATTTGTACTTCCGTCTTGGCACCGAGGCACCATCGGAAGTTCTGTCTGTACCGCGCGGAGCGGGAGGCAGATTTCTATGCATAAAGTGCAGTGAAGGCTTCTGGGTTAGCGCTGAGGCTTCGCCCGAAGTTTTGTCTTTACCGCGCATAGCGGGAGACTATTTCCTACGCGTAAAGCGCAGTGGATTCTTTGGGGTTAGCGCTAAGGCTTCGCCCGAAGTTTTGTCTATACCGCGCGTAGCGGGAGACTGAATTTTACATGCGGGGCACGGAGGGAGCGTCGCTACAACCTCGTTGGCCGAAGAGATCGGAGAGATCGGAGAGATCGGAGAGTCCGGAGAGCTCGGAGAGATCGGAGAGTCCGGAGAGATAGGAGAGTCCACAGGAATAGTAGAGGATGTCTTGGGCATCCACACATTGCGCAGCTTCCTGTTGTCCTGGACGGAGAGAGGGCGAGAGCTACCCCCGGCTCGAAGCATGTCTTCGTAGGCTGACTGGTCGAAATGAACGACCAGCGTCTTCTTCACGGTTCCCACGGATACCGTATCGTGTTAAGCAATTACTTCCTCGTCAGAAGAGAAAGATGTCCCCAGCAGAGTCGCCATCTTGTTTGTGGTATTAAACGAAAGGAATGAAATTATATTTCAATGACGGGGTTTATGCGAAACCCGCGCCCTTCTGTTTACAAACAAACTTGTACAATGTAATCCTATACGAGGATGTGGGAGTACAATTTATTTAATCTGGGTATAAATTGCTATAGGTGTCTGATCTGCGGTCGGTCACTTTAGCCCTTGGACCACACGATGTTGAAGAAGTGCCGTGGAAGACAGGTAGCAGCTTCGAAGGTTGCAGAAGAGGTTGGACGCACGAGGCCAAGGTCGTCGATCCCTGCTCTTTGCCTGCTCTCCGGGCTCTCTCTCTCTCTCTCCCTCTCTCTTTCTCTCTCTATCTCCTTGGACGGTAATTCTCTCCTGGATGATAATTCTTTTTCCGCCCCTTTTTCCCCATTGATAGGGGTCTCTATTTATAGAGTTTTGGTGACAGTGACCACTCCGTCGGTGTAAAAACCGAGGAGTGGGAAGTACAACACCCTTTTACACAACGGTTAAAGTAACCAATGCCTGCGTATGGATGATCTTTTGAATGAGCGTATGACGCGGGTCCAACTAAGGGAACACAACGCGTACTATTGCTACGAAGATCACGGCGTAAGAGCCACGCAGGTAGGTATCCCGTGTGTAGAAACGGTTGGCGTAGAAGCCAAATGACTGTCACCCTGGCACAGAGGCCAGATAGGCATAGAAGCCGAAATAGGCGTAGAAGCCGGATAGGCGTAGAAGCCGGATAGGCGTTGAAGCCGGGTAGGCGTAGGAGCCGGAGAGGCGTTGAAGCCGGAGAGGCGTTGAAGCCGGAGAGGCGTTGAAAGCCGGATAGGCGTTGAAGCCGGAGAGGCGTTGAAGCCGGAGAGGCGTTGAGAGCCGAAGAGGCGCTGAAGACGGAGAGGCGTTTGAGAGCCGAAGAGGCGTTGAGAGCCGAAGAGGCGTTGAGAGCCGAAGGGGCGCAGGTCTTGAATGGGCGTAGAAGCCGCTGCGTACCGTGCCCGAGTGCTGACGTGGACGTCTTAGCCAGAATCACGGCTTTCGAAGATGTAATCAAATCTTCTACAGAGATTTGCCATCATCTTGTGCATTAAATGCGAAGACGTGTTTCGAAGGTCTGCAGCCCTTCTGTGCATCCGTTTGCAGAGACGTGCCTTGACTGAACCTGTCACCGCTCCGTGCAATTAGACGTAGAGACGTGCCTCGAGCCCCGTACGATGTGCAGCTTTTGACGTGGCAGGCGGTTTGTCTACTGCGGAGCGTAAACCGGCTTATGCCTGCCTGTGTAAAACAATGCAGCGTATCCCTCTGTGCGCAAAAGAGCGGTTTATGCTGAGGGGATGTCAGTAAACGACGGTTCGGTGGTATCTTAACCCAATCCTCTGCATTAAATGCAGAGATCCGCCATCATACTGTGGTGTGCGTCCCGAGGGGTCTGTGCCTGTTTCCAGCCGTCGTCTGGGTCGCCGTGCAGCACTTTTTTGTCAGAAGTCAGAGGCCGGGTTCACTGTGTGACTTGACAGGTTCATTTCGGGAAAGACGAAGCGTTCCTCGTACGCTATTTTAACGCTGCTTTGAAAGCGGCTGAGTTTTTACGCCCTGGAGGCGATGGGGGGGTCCCGTCTACGCCGAAGCGGTTTTGGACGCGCTGCACCCTTGAGCTCTTACGCCTGATGGCACTGAAGGCCTTTGCTTGCGCTGCTCTGTATCAATACGCCGCGTAGCTTTTGCCAGCGTATTTTTTATGCTTCTACACCAGTCCCAAAATATTGAGGGACTGGATACACGGCAATGGCCAGCAGCACGCACCGATAGACAAACCCAATTTAATGGATCCATCGGGGCATACTTAAGCTGTATTACAATAGTCAGGGTTTTCTAATCTCATCCACAGAATAAACACAGCAATATCAATAAAAAGAAATAAACATCAACCAGTCACAATTAAATAAAATCGGGAAACAACCCGATATTAATTCTGTTACAATTGTTCACTTAAACAGGAAAAGAGTTTAATTGCTATATAAACTGAGCATGGAGAAGCAGATGTTCAGGAGAAGTCCTCAGCGATCACCTCGTCCTCAAGTACTGGTACTGTTTCGAGAAGTGCTCATGTTTCGTATACCTCTGGATAAACCTCGTCTGCTAATCCTGGGGACATAATCCGGATCCAGGTCCTCAGGGCACATAGCAAGGTACAGATAATACAAGCCAAAGATAATGCAGTACAGCAAGTAAATAAAATAATAGGGTAAACTATATAACCAACTATGTGAAATGCAAGTTGAGAGCATCACTAGAACTTAGGCTGATACCACTACAAGCACTGTGTCGGGGAGCCGGTAGCAGTTATACTATAAGTTTTACTATGTGTTTACTATAGATTATATATATATATAATCAGCCTGTAGCCTGTGTGTCTCTCCCCACCCAATGTAATCATACGTCTCATGTCCACGATGCCTCATGTCCACGTCACGTAAAATTATATCTAATGCAGTAAGTCATACTATGAACTAAAAATATAATGTCTATGTCAATCATGCATCCTACACAGAATCACCATGAATATCTCAGGAAGATTCTGTATCATGATCTGTGTCAGGTGTCCTGGGTATAATGTACTTGATATGGCAAGTACGAGAATGTAAATGTCACGATATCCATCTCTAGTTGACCTTACACAACCCCGCGTACGGTGTTGTCATCCGAATATTAATCGGAAGCTAAGTAAGTCAAACGGCCCTAGGTTTAAGCATGTACAACAGTTATAATTAAGTCCAAGTAATATGTAACAAAATTGCAAGTTGGCAAGGTACACTTGCCTGGGTTTTCAGCTCCAATTGTAGCTCTGGCTTCAGCGGAGATTGCAGGCAGTACTCCGGTTGCTGAAATAGATATCACCATAAGATCCAGAAAATATTAATCAGCTAGAAATGCCTATCCTTAAGTCCAATTTAGACACAGGGGCAAAAATGACATTTCGGGGTCAAGACGGGGTCCACATGTGGGCCGCTTTGCACCGAAAAATGTGTCAGGATCAAAGGTCTCCAAATCTGTCCAACTTAGTGTCAACAGGTCAGGAAAGATGATACGAACCCAACGGAACTTCCAGAATTGGATTCCGATGAGCCGTTCTCAAAATCGCCCGTCAAGTGGAGCCTATGGGGCCCACGACATGCGGTTTTGTCAACGTTCTCAGAATCGAACCAAACTTGGCTCACAGGAACAGTGTATTGCTACGTGTCCAATGGCGCAAGTTTCGTCTCGATCTGACGTGTGTACACTAAGTTACAGTGAGATTCAGAAAGGTCGGATACGGGGCGTTGTCCGCGGATACGCGTTGATTCCGGTGTGCACGCACATCCGAATCAGCTTCTGCAAAATCTCGCACGTCCGTATCGACGGCGCGCATGCATCGGTGAAGACCGTACGCGACCAAGTCATCCCGTTTGGCGGAGCGTACTCGGTTCCGGGATAAAACAGGGCGTTATTTTTCCTGTTTTTGGATCGCGGTTCGCGATCAGCACAGGACGCGATACACCGAGCGGGTTGCACGGGCACCGAGAGGGTCATGCAGGCTACGCGATGCAACTGATGAAATCAAAAATAGGGCAGCGAGGAGAGAGATACGGGTACCTGAACAGGGCTCCGGGAAACTGTGAATTCTTCGTGTCCGACACGTGTCCGACACGTGCCAGGGTGTTGTGTCCACAGAAGCTAGGGTTAGGGTTAGGGCATCGACGGAGACTCGCCGGAGAGTTGCTGCTGACCGGGGCAGCTTGACGAAGGGCTGGGCGGCTTAGGCGAAGCCGGTGGCGGCTCGGCCGGGGCTGGGTCGGCCGGATCTCGAGCGGGCGGCACTGGCGACCGTGGAATGGCTCTGGGACATCGTCGGAGGCTGCTGGAGTTGCAGGGAGGAAGAAGGAGGAGAGTGTAACACCCTGTTTCGCTCAAGCGGACTGCCGACTCAATCGGCAATAATGCAGCTGTCCCGACCCGCTTTGCCTCGATCAAGAAGCAAAGGATATCCAGACTTGTCCCTACAAGGATCCGGCTTAGGCTTTCAGAGGCTCGCTCAGACGTATCGCTCTACCGAGGCGAATCATCGCTAAGGTGGGTGGCTACGGTGAACTTGTCTTTGCTTAGCCAGCACACATAAAATCTGAAATATTTATGCTAGTCGCTAGGTGAATCACCCCCTGCATGCTAATAAATCTAACGCACCTAGCTAAGGGAATAATCCCAACTTGTATTGCTTGCTAGAACATAGAAAAGGAAATACTGCTTATATTCAGACCCTCGCATGCTAAGTCCCTTAACGGTTCAACTCTCGGCTTACCTTCTGGTCCGAGCAACGTGCCTGCTTACGTTCCTTAGAAACGCATGCTTGTCTGTTTGTATATTACCGTATTTTCATCCAAACCTCGGAAGACTACTACGTAGTCGTTCCGTGCCTGAACGAACCTGCAAGTATCCGGGACCGTTAGGTCACCAAGGCAGCCCCGAACCAGGGGAATGCATCAAGACAAGTTATTGTACAGAACCAAGATTCAAGTATCCCGTATACTCATGTACTCGTGTTCCCGTGCACTCGTGTTCTCGTGTTCTCGTGTTCTAGTGCACGCGTGTTCTCGTGTATCTCGTGTAATCGTGTTGCCTGAGATTGGTTAAATCGTGTTGCCTGAGATTGGTTAAATCGTGTTGCCTGAGATTGGTTAACCCTGACTTGTATGTCACAGACAACTCGGAAATGAGGTATAGTTCCACGGACGGTCACCGGGGCACTGGGACCGATCCGATCCGGATGGAACTCACGTTATTGTACAGTCCATTGTGCTGGACGGGATGGCATGTAGCGTCCCTTGTTCTTTCGCTGCATACATTCTCTCCAGTGACTGAACCGTATTGTATAGTCCATTGTGCTGGACGGAATGGCATGTAGCGCCCTTGTACTATTGCTGTATAACATTACCGCCAGTGACTATTGTCCTTTATGGCTATGCCAGCGACTCCTGTTCATATAGATAAGTCATCCTCGCTTAGCGGCTATCCGCGTGCGAGTCACTGCATCGCATCAAGAACAACTAAACACCTGAACGATCATGTTAAAACGACCCTCCTGTTTGTATATGCTTGCCTCCTGAATGTTTATACATGCCTCTGCTCGAATTTATACTGTTTGCCTCAATGTTTGCCTTGGACAGGGAAGGAGATGGTAAGTTGGTGAGTCTCGCCGTGTTTCCTCTAACATCGTACGGCGCACTGCCCGACACGATAAGCTATTCAATGTTTACATGAAACTGATCCTAAGGCAACTAGAAAGACAACTTAATAGTTGTGCACGGAACCTGTGTTACGTGTTTGGATTTGTCGAGCGGGCGAGTAGCTTCCCCGCCAGTGCATTCAATGTACTGATAATCCACCAGTTTGATATGCAGGGTGCGGGAGAACCTCGTGCGGTGCGGACGCCTCCTTCGTACGTGCTAAGGCCAGGAGTTCCCTCTGAAGCCTTGCAACGGTGCGTCCGGGACTGAAGCGCTTATACAAGACATAAGTTGTGAACATCGCCTGACCATCGCCTGTACATTCATTCCACAGTTGTAGCCACTTGGCACGCTTTTACTGTTTCAGAGAGAGAGGCTTGAGCGACTTGTAATCTCGGCTATACGCCGCCTGTAATACATGTTTCATATCAATAAAGAGATTACTTTACTTGTTTCAATGCTTCCGCTATATTTGTCGACTCAGTGAACCTGTTACCGATCGCCTATGCGTTCATGACTCCGCTGCACTCGGACAATCTGTGCGACTCTGTGGCTTAGAACTCTAACCGCCAGCCAATAAACCATGGCCTTGCACGGGCGTGGATCACGCTCGTGCGGCATCACGCCCGGATGGGTTAAGCGATCGTTCCGCATGAGCGCTGGCGAGGGTGATTTCCGCCTAGCGGGAACGGCCGATTTGCCTGCGGGAGATCGGGGCGTGACAGAGAGGGCGGTGGCTCCGGGGAGGTCGGGCAGAGGCGAAGGAGGCCGTGGAGGAGGCGGGGCTGCTGGAGGGCTGGAGTGCTGGCCGACGAGGGTTTTCCGGTCGGGGATGCGGGGAAACGGAGGGAAGGAGGAGGAGAGGAGAGGGTTTATATAGCGACCGAGGGAGAGGGAGAGGCGGACGGTGAGGGGGAGGGGAAGTGGCGTCGTTGTCGGGGAAGACGGAGAGCGGCGGCGGAAGTTCGGGAAGCCGGAGGGTCGCCCGGCGGCCGAAAGCTGAGGGGTCGAGCGTTTGGGAGAGGAGAAGATAACGGGTCGGGTTTGACGGGTCGGGTCGGGTCTGCGGATCCGGCACGATCCAATAAAATGGATTACGGGTCGGGTCGGGCTAGTGGGTCGGGTCTGGGTTAGACCCGGATCCGACCCGCTAAGGATTGGGTTTGGTTCAATGAACCCGGTCCGGTTCAGAAATTGGTTTGGTTTATTTGAAATAAACCCGGTTTATTTTGGTTTAATTAATTAATCAGTTTTTAGGGCTTTTAAAATCCATCCGGGGTCCAATAAATTCCCGAAAAATTATCCTATGTCTAGTTTTTCATTTTACACCACAAAATATTATTTTCATAATATTTTAATATTATATATTATCATTTAAAAATTATTTAAAAATTAAAACACCTGAATTTAATTACAGAAAATTCCCAGAAAATTCTAGAAAATTGTGAAAAATCCAAATTTAAAATTTTTTGAAAATCAGGGGGTTTACAATCTACCCCCCTTAAGAGGATTGCGTCCTCGCAATCAAAGAATAACCGGTCAATAGAGATGACACGGTTGCAAACACTGTTCGAAGCACATCAAAATCAAGGAGAATCAAGGTTAAGAGTAACACCTAGGAAAAATTATTTCCCTAAGCATTAAAAGTTATGAAATTTCTCGAATAAAGAAAATCTAGAAAATTACAGTTTAGAAAACCAGGTTATCCTTTAAAACATATCAGATTAACAATTATAAATCATTCTAAGTTATTTAGCAAGTTCAAAATTACTAAGTGATCACTAGGTTATCTGTTATTAGCAAGTTAAAACTGTTAAGTTAAGTCTAGGGTCACGAACCAGCAGGCACGAACTAAAGCAATACTAGAAACAGAAAACTATAAAAACTTACGCGCATTAGCTACTCCATGGTTCTGCGCGTCTTCCAAAGTCATCGCGAAGGCTTGTCCGCGTCCTTGTGGTGGATTCCTCTGCTGCTGCTGGGCCTGTTGGAAGAGTGCTGCTTGTGGTGCCAAGGGTGGCCTTGGTTGATACCCTCCTGGTGCTGGTAGAGCTTGCTGGTTTGTCCTTGGTGCTCCTCCTCGATGATAAGGACAATCCTTGGCTAAGTGTTGATTGGTTTCGCAAATCAAGCATAATCCCAACTTGCGTCTGCAGTCCTTCTCAATATGGCCTACCTTGCCACAGTATTGACATGTAGATAATATCTGCGGAGAGGCTATGGGTGGCTAGTGTATGTGAGGTCTCTTTGTAGCTTCTTCTTGTGGGGCTTTGGCTGATGTGGAAGACCGTTTCAGACTGGTCTCTCTCCTGGTGACGCGTTCCATGCGTCGGGCTGCAGCGAGAACGTCCGAGTAAGAGGTAGGTGCGACGGATCCGATGAGTCTCTGCAGCTTAAAGTTTAGTCCGTCGAAGAATTTCTCAGCTTTCTCTTCTTCTGTCGGTATCAAAGTAGGGGCGAAGTGACTTAGACGAATGAACTCCGCGTTGTACTCTTCCACCGTCATAGCATCCTGAGTGAGGCGATTGAACTTGTCCCAAAGTTCTGATCGAGCGATAGCCGGAATGTACATCTCCTGAAAGAGTCTGGAAAACTCTTCCCAAGTGACTCGGTCTGGTCCAAGCCTGGTCTCTTCAGATAGCCACCAGTGATGAGCATTGTCCGTCAACTGTATTCTAACGGCGGTCATCCAACGTTCTCTTGGAAGTTCAGCTGCTTCCAACTGGTGTTGTATGTTGGTGAGCTACTCATGAACTTCGGTTGGTCCTTCTTTGCCCGAAAAGGTACGGGGTTTGAGTTGACAAAAATCAGTGATAGACCCCGTTGTTGGTCGCCTAGCTTGTGGGTTCACTTGCTCCAATGTGGTTACTAGGCTGGTCCTCAAATACTCTGCCTCGTGACGCTGAGTCTCTTGATAAATTTGCTGTTGGGCTTGCATCATTGCGTAGATCATTTGAAATATCTGCTGCCCGTCTATAGGTTGCCCTTGTGGGAATACGGGCATCGGTGGAACGAATTGCGGAGGCAGCGGGATGTCATCACGCCGGAACCTTGAATTATGCTGGGCTGCTTGATCGCTTTGAGAAGATTGTCCTCGGTCTTCGGGTGTCACTCCTTCATCATAAGTAACCACAGCATCGTGTGGTGTACTCAAGGGATTCTCGTCTCCGCTTCTTGGATCCATTACTCTGCATCAAAAATAAAATATAAGAAGCGCACAGGATTCAAGGCAAGATGCAAGTCAAAAATTAATTCGAATACGATACGGATATCAAGAACGATTCAAGCAAGTGGATGAGATCCTAAAAATTTATCCTATTCTTAGTGCAGGCCTGTTCGGTCCCTAAGTTGAAACCGAACAATTTAGTCGTTGACCTGCATGGGCCACCACAAAAACCATGTCACGCCCCAGTCCCAAAATATCGAGGGACTAGATGCGCGGCAATGGCCAGCAGCACGCACTGATGGACAAACCCAATTTAATGGATCCATCGGGGCATACTTAAGCTGTATTACAACAGTCAGGGTTTACTAATCTTATCCACAGAATAAACACAGCAATATCAAAAAAAAGAAATAAACATCAACCAGTCACAATTAAATAAAATCGGGGAACAACCCGATATTAATTCTGTTACAATTGTTCACTTAAACAGGAAAAGAGTTTAATTGCTATATAAACTGAGCATGAAGAAGCAGATGTTCAGGAGAAGTCCTCAGCGATCACCTCGTCCTCAAGTACTGGTACTGTTCCGAGAAGTGCTCATGTTCCGTATACCTCTGGATAAACCTCGTCTGCTAATCCTGGGAACATAATCCGGATCCAGGTCCTCAGGGGACATAGCAAGGTACAGATAATACAAGCCAAAGATAATGCAGTGCAGCAAGTAAATAAAATAATAGGGTAAACTATATAACCAACTATGTGAAATGCAAGTTGAGAGCATCACTAGAACTTAGGCTGATACCACTACAAGCTCTGTGTCGGGGAGCCGGTAGCAGTTATACTATGAGTTTTACTATGTGTTTACTATAAATTTTATATATATATAATCAGCCTGTAGCCTGTGTGTCTCTCCCCACCCAATATAATCATACGTCTCATGTCCACGATGCCTCATGTCCACGTCACGTAAAATCATATCTAATGCAGTAAGTCATACTATGAACTAAAAATATAATGTCTATGTCAATCCTGCATCCTACACAAAATCACCATGAATATCTCAGGAAGATTCTGTATCATGATCTGTGTCAGGTGTCCTGGGTATAATGTACTTGATATGGCAAGTACGAGAATGTAAATGTCACGATATCCATCTCTAGTTGACCTTACACAACCCCGCGTACGGTGTTGGCACCCGACTATTAATCGGAAGCTAAGTAAGTCAAACGGCCCTAGGTTTAAGCATGTACAACAGTTATAATTAAGTCCAAGTAATATGTAACAAAACTGCAAGTTGGCAAGGTACACTTGCCTGGGTTTTCAACTCCAATTGTAGCTCTGGCTTCAGCGGGGATTGCAGGCAGTACTCCGGTTGCTGAAATAGATATCACCATAAGATCCAGAAAATATTAATCAGCTAAAAACGCCTGTCCTTAAGTCCAATTTGGACACAGGGGCGAAAATGACATTTTGGGGTCAAGGCGGGGTCCACATGTGGGCCGCTTTGCACCAAAAAATGTGTCAGGGTCAAAGGTCTCCAAATATGTCCAACTTAGTATCAACAGGTCAGGAACGATGATACGAACCCAATGGAACTTCCAGAATTGGATTCCGATGAGCCGTTCTCAAAATCGTCCGTCAAGTGGAGCCTGTAGGGCCCACGACACGCGGTTTTGTCAACGTTCTCAGAATCGAACCAAACTTGGCTCACAGGACCAGTGTATTGCTACGAGTCCAATGGCGCAAGTTTCGTCTTGATCCGACGTGTGTACACTAAGTTACAGTGAGATTCAGAAAGGTCGGATACGAGGCGTTGTCCGCGGATACGCGTTGATTCCGGTGTGCACGCACATCCGAATCAGCTTCTGCAAAATCTCGCACGTCTGTATCGACGGCGCGCATACATCGGTGAAGACCGCAAGCGACCAAGTCGTCCCGTTTGGCGGGGCATACTCGGTTCCGGGGTAAAACGGGGCGTTATTTTTCCTGTTTTTGGATCGCGGTTCGCGATCACCACAGGACGCGATGCACCGAGCGGGTTACACGGGCACCGAGAGGGTCATGCAGGCTACGCGATGCAACTGACGGAATCGAAAATAGGGCAGCGAGGAGAGAGATATGGGTACCTGAACAGGGCTCCGAGAAACTGCGAATTCTTCGTGTCCGACACGTGCCAGGGTGTTGTGTCTACAGAAGCTAGGGTTAGGGTTAGGGCATCGACGGAGACTCGCCGGAGAGTTGCTGCTGACCGGGGCAGCTCGACGAAGGGCTGGGCGGCTTAGGCGAAGCCGGTGGCGGCTCGGCCGGGGCTGGGTCGGCCGGATCTCGAGCGGGCGGCACTGGCGACCGGGGAATGGCTCTGGGACATCGTCGGAGGCTGCTGGAGTTGCAGGGAGGAAGGAGGAGGAGAGGACGGTGACTCCGGGGAGGTCGGGCAGAGGCGAAGGAGGCCGTGGAGGAGGCGGGGCTGCTGGAGGGCTGGAGTGCTGGCCGGCGAGGGTTTTTCGGTCGGGGCTGCGGGGAAACAGAGGGAAGGAGGAGGAGATGAGAGGGTTTATATAGCGGCCGAGGGAGAGGGAGAGGCGGACGGTGAGGGGGAGGGGAAGTGGCACCGTTGTCGGGGAAGACGGAGAGCGGCGGCGGACGTTCGGGAAGCCGGAGGGTCGCCCGGCGGCCGGAAGCTGAGGGGTCGAGCGTTTGGGAGAGGAGAAGATAACGGGTCGGGTTTGACGGGTCGGGTCGGGCTAGTGGGTCGGGTCTGGGTTAGACCCGGATCTGACCCGCTAAGGATTGGGTTTGGTTCAATGAACCCGGTCCGGTTCAGAAATTGGTTTGGTTTATTTAAAATAAACCCGGTTTATTTTGGTTTAATTAATTAATCAGTTTTTAGGGCTTTTAAAATCCATCTGGGGTCCAATAAATTCTCGAAAAATTACCCTATGTCTAGTTTTTCATTTTACACCACAAAATATTATTTTTATAATATTTTAATATTATTTATTATCATTTAAAAATCATTTAAAAATTAAAACACCTGAATTTAATTACAGAAAATTCCCAAAAAATTCTAAAAAATTGTGAAAAATCCAAATTTAAAAATTCTTGAAAATCAGGGGGTTTACAATACATCAGAGGCCAACCTAGAAGATATGTCGGCAGACGAATTCTACCGGACAGTTACAGCTCCTACTAATGAAGAATAAATCACTTTTCCTATAGTAGGACCCATCCTCCCTGATTCACATGTTCTAAGGATAACTTTGGCAGCTTTTGTTAGTGGGTTCTCCACTCATCTGGTGCAATGATATGACATCACCAGCATTATTGATGGCAGTATCTCTACTTTTTCTCAGTGGACGACACTGACGTTTCTTTTCCAAAGTAAGAATATTTTCTAGACAACTCATAATGGAAGACAGATTGAGGTTCCTTTTCGGAGGACAGGACAGCTGGTTGCTTCGTTCTGAAGAAAATTTATATATAAATAGGGGAGTCCCCTAAGTGAAGAGTGTGCATTTTTTATTCCTGCATTTTTCTACTTCTTCTATTATACTTCTGCTACTTATTAACGATCACTTAGTATCGGTATATTAATATAACTTTTCAAGATTCCACTCAAAATATTTGTATTTAAGTTTCACTCTTACGATTGGTATAGAGTTCACTGATAATATATATATATATATATATATATATATATATATATATATATATATATATATATATATATATATATATATTGAGGGTTCAAATATATATGTACTCATTATATTTTATTTTTGTATTTCAAGTATTATGATGGTAAATATATAAAATTAAAAACATGATAAGAAAAACGACATTGGTTGAAATAAAAAAAATGTTCATTGGTTGTGTTATAACGTGGGTTACCAGAGGGTTGGATTTTTACTTTGTTTTTAGTCCCATATTGGTTAAAGATTGGTATTACATCTTCATTAGATTGTATAAATAAGGCATTTGCCTCCCACTATGTGATTATACTATTAAGATATCTGCTCTCCTATTTTTTTCTCCTTCTTCTACGTTTATTCTAACACGTTATCAGCACGAAGCTCTAACGAGAATAAATAAGAGAGAGCATCTCAGTGAAGTCGTCATTTGCGGATTCTCCACTTCGGTAATAGGTATGGACGATGATGGCATATGCTTGACAGATAGTGCAATAACTCACACTATATTGAAAACTAGAAAAAAAATTATAACATATGCCTCAAACACTGCCAAGGTAACCATCATTGCTGGACCCGTACAGATTATAGAAGGTTATGGTAAGGCCGATGTTGTGTTGCCAAATGGAACACACTTTGTCATTCTAAATACAATATTCTCTAGTAGATCTAATAGAAATCTACTCAGCTTTAGAGATATTCTAATGAACAAATTTTATGTTGAAACCATGAACGATGATAGCAAAGAGTATCTTTGTATCACCTCTAATGTTGGAAGCAATAAGCTCACATTAGAAAAGTGCAAGTTAATATCCTCAGGACCATATCAAACTACTCTGAAGGTAGTAGAATCTCACACCATCACTAGCAAAAGGCTAAAGGATCCAAGGAATCTAATCCTTTGGCATGACAGATTGGGTCATCCAGGATCGACTATGTTGAGAAAGGTCATCAACAATACCAATGGACATAATTTATCATACCAAAGTCTTTCATTTCCTACTAAACATTTGTATGTAGCTTGTTCACAGGGTAAACTCATTACATGACCTTCACTTCTCAAAATAGCTTATGAATCACCACCATTCCTTCAAAGAATACAAGGTGATATTTTTGGACTAATTGATCCTGCTAGCGGACCTTTCAGGTATTTTATGGTTCTAATATATGCTTCTAGTCGATGGTCAAAAGTTTTCTTACTCTCATCTAGAATTTTTTTTTCTCTAAGCTACTTTGTCAGTTGATTAAGCTTAAGACTCATTTTTCTGACCAACATATTAAAACGATTCGACTTGATAATGCACTTCCTGTACTTTTGATGATTATTGTGCTTCCAATGGAATAGAAGTTGAACATTTTGTCCCTCATGTTCATATCCAAAATGGTTTAGCAGTGTAAACACCCATATTTTTTAAAAAATTTAAATATAAATTTTTGAGATTTTTCTGTCATTTTTTTAATTAATTAAATAAATGTTCTTCAGGGATTAATATATTTTTGTGAATTAAATTAAATATTAAAATATTTTTAAAAATATATTTTTTAGTGTATAATTAATAATTGGATATTGTGTAATTTTTCTGAAATTTATTGGGCTCAAAAACTATTTTTAAATAGACTAAATGCATTGATTTTAAATAAACCAAAATAAACCAGATTGAACCAAACCAAACCAAACCCAACTAAACCCAACCCAACCCAACCCTATTGGATCGGATCTAACCCGACAAACAACCCATACCCGACCCGACCCGCTAAGCTACAGTAGCCGAAGTTTTTAAATTCTCCCTCGACCGTTACTGCCGCCGCTGTGACCAGCCGACTTCTCCGCCGTCGCGAACCCACCGCCAGCGACCCCTCGGTTCGCCTCCCCAACCGCCGGCGACCTCTCCGGTACCGCTCCCCGTAACCGTCGCTGGCAGCCCCTATATAAACCCCCACTGATCGATCCCCCACCACCATCACCAGTTACCCCGACGACGCACCGACGACGACGACTCCGACCGCATGGGTGACTGACAGCAGCCGACAACGATCGTGTACCGCTGCCCCACCACCGTCCACGTACAGTAAAGTCGGATTCGACTCCTCAGCTTCCAGTGAGTTTTTCCTCTCCCACGATGTGTCAATTCTCAAATGGCTTGTTACGATGTGTTCGTTGTATGACCCTCTCGAACCCTATACAATTAGATTGGGGTATCGTATCTTCTGTCGGACACAAATTGCGACGCAAAACAGGAAAAATTAACCCAATTTTTGGTTCTGGAAACTATCCCGGAGCCCCATGTTCATGGCCGATTTACTCCCAACCTAGTTAATATTTTTAATTTCTACTTGAACAGTAAATTAGACAACATAACCATGTTTTAAACCCTTTAATTAGTTTATTTTAATTGATTATATGATGTGTTTATTTCGTGGTTGAAGTTGATCAAAAACTTGGTTTTTAAAATCTTAAATTTCTTGAAACGGGGGTGTTCCGCTAAACGAGGCAACTTCGTCGTGTGCAAATTGCATCGAAAGGCGCGTATCGTCAATGCGGACGTGTGGGTTTTTGCAGAAGTTGATTTGGATGTGCGTACACACCGAAATCAACGTGTATCCATCGAAAAGCCCTATATCGGTCCGTTTTGACACTCATCATAAATTCGTGTATGCTTGTCGTTTCGCAATAAAACTTGCGTCATTGGATTCATAGCATTACGTTGGTCATGCGACCCAAGTTTGGTTCGATTCTGAGAATGTTGACAAAATCCCGTTTCGTGGGCCCCATGGCTTTACTTGACGGGCGATTTTGTGACCGGCTCATCAAAATCCAGTTCTAGATATTCTATTGGGTTCGTATCATCGTTCTGGACTCATAGACACTAAGTTTGATAAATTTGGAGAACTTTGTCTCTGGCACATTTTTTGGTGCGAAGTGGGGGCTACCTGTGGACCCCGTTTTGACCAGAAACTGTCAATTCTGCCCTTGTGTCCAAATTGGACTCATTGGTAGTCAATCCTAGCTATTTCATATATTCTGAGAGTGATGATAATGTTTGATTCAGCATCCGGAGGCGTACCTGGAGATTTAGCAGTTACCGGAGCAACTGAAGGAGTTCAAACCCTAGGCAAGTGTACCTTGCCAAACTTACAGTAATTACCTTAATATTATTTGCTTGATTTATTTATGTGATGTATCTGCTCAACCTAGGACCATGAGACATTGCTTAGCGTCCGAACAATATTCAGATGTTGATGCCGTACACGGAGTCGTGTAACGTCACTTAGAGAGTTGTTATCACGATCCTATATTTTCGTGCTTGATTTATCAAGTACGTCATACCATAGGACACTTGGCACTATTCATGTGACAGAATTTTTTCTAAGTTATTCATGGTGATTCTGTATAGGTTTACAGGATTCGTGACATAATAGTTAGAGGTCAATATGACTCGCTGTAATAGTTAGAGGTCATGATGTTGCGTGTTATGGACATGAGACATCGTGGACATGAGACGTGTGATTACATTGGGTGGAAAGAGACACACAGGCTACAGGTTGATTACACACACACACACACACATATATATATATATATATTTATTTATTTATTTATTTATTTATTTATTACTGTGGTGCTTTAGCCTCTATATCATAGCTAGGCCCATTACGTGATATTACTGCTACTGGCTCCCCGACACAGAGCTTGTAGTGGTCTCAGCCTGAGTACTAGTGATGCTCTCATTTGCATATCACATAGCTGGTTACATAGTTTGTCCTGTTGATATTTATTTTTATATACTGTATTTTATTTGGCTTTAGTTATTCTTGTACCTTGCTATGTCCCCTGAAGACATGGATCCGAATTATGTCCCCAGGTATAGTAGAGGAGATCTACCCTGAGGTATACAGGACAGGAGTATACACTGGAGCAGTACCAGCACCAGAGGCCAAGGTGGTGCCAGAGAATTTCTCCTGAGTATTTTGTTATATACTCAGTCATTTCTGTTTCTAGATACTCTATTTCCTGACTCTTGGATTACTGTACTAAACTTATTTTCAGGTTGTTCCCCGAAAACACTTTTTATTGAGACTTGTTGGATTATATTTCTCTTTGATTAGTTTGATATTTGAATTATATTTACCTTCTGTGGATGAGATTAGAATTAGACTGTGGCATGTATCATAGACCATTATATTTGTTTTACAGCTTAAGTACACTCTAACGGGACCATTAAATTGGGTTTGCCCATTGGAGTGTGTTGCTGTCCATTGCCACGTGGCTAGTCCCTCGGTATTTTGGGACTGGAGCGTGACAAGCAGAGTCCTTGATTAAGCGTTTTCAGCACATAGCAAGGTCTTTACTCATGCAATCAAATTTATTCGTTTTAGCTTGGGGACATGACATATTACATGCTGCTAAATTGATCATTGTTAGGCCAACTGTATATCATGAATTTTTACCATCACAACTTGTGATAGGCCATCAACCTAACATCTCTCATTTGCTAAATTTGTTTTCGTTGTTTATGTTCCTACTCCCCCTTCTCGGCGCCCTAAAATGGGACCTCAGCGCCGTTTAGAAATTTATATTGGTTTTGATTCACCCTCAATCATTAGATATTTGGAACATTTAACTGGTAATATTTTTACTGCTAGATTATCATACTACCATTTCGATGAGACTAAATTTCCGCCGTTAGGGGAAGATAAGAAAGAAAAGAATGTTCTTACAGAACCATTCACCACAAATAAACGACATAAATTATCGTGGGATAATCCCACTCTCTCATATAGATCCTCGTACTAATCAATGTGAAACTGAGGTACAAAGGATATTGCATCTACAGGAGATTGCAAATCAAATGCCAGATGCATTTACCGATGCAGCTAAATGATTAAATCAGATGTGCCCGCTGCAAATGCGCCAGCTCGAATTGATATTCCCGTAGAAAAAAATAACAGAGTGGATAATGAATCTACTGCATGCCAAAAGCGTGGTAGACCTATAGGTTCGAAGGACTTAGTCCCTAGAAAGAGAAAATGTCCAAGTAACGCTCTTAAGGAGGTTACACATAACGCTCAAGAAGAGATTATGAATAACAGATCCATACTCTCTGAAAACCCAAAAGAGGTTATTGTCTTAGAAAAGACACAAGCCCAAGAGGAGGCTCAGGTACCTGAAAGCAAAGAGATCTTTATGTTTTATACATATACAAGAGAGGTATGGGATCACAAAGATATAACAATAGATAAGATATTCTCATTCTCAATAGCTACTGAAATATCTAAGGGCATTGATGACACTGAACCACGTAGCATCGATGAATGTCGACAAATAAAAGATTGGCCAAAATGGAAGGATGATATTCAAGCAGAATTAGATTTTCTTAATAAACGTGAAGTGTTCGGACCTATAGTACAAATACTAAAAGACGTCTAACCGGTAGGTTACAAATTGGTGTTTGTATGAAAGCGAAATAAAAAGAATAAAATTGCTCGATTTAAAGCACGATTAGTGGCACAAGGGTTTTCTCATAGACCCAAAATTGATTACGAAGAGACGTATTCTCTCGTAATGGATGCAATAACATTCCGTTATTTGATAAGTCTGACAGTTGAAAAAAAGCTGGACATGAGACTTATGGACGTTGTAACAGCCTATCTATATGGTGATTTAGATAGAGATATCTATATAAAAATCCTAGATGGATTTAACCTACCTAGATCAAAAGCTAAGAAAATACATTCCAGAAAGCTAAGACGTTCATTGTACGGTTTGAAACAATCCGGAAGGATATGGTACAACCGTCTTAGTGAATATATGAAAAGGGGGGATATGAGAATAATCATATATACCCATGTGCCTTCATAAAGAAATCTAAGGAGGGTTTCGCTATAGTTACAGTATATGTCGATGACATAAACTTGATTGGGACAAGACATGATATCAATGAGACTGCAAACTTGGAAACACCCTAATTTTTAAAATTTAACTTAAATTTTTAATTAATTATTGTTGTAGAAATTTTTATTATTTTTAGTTAATTATAATAAATATTCGTTCATGAATTTATATTTTTTGTATTAAATTAATTATTAAAATATTATAAAAATTATATTTTTTGGTGTATAACTAATAATAGGATATTGTGTAATTATTCTGGAATTTATTGGGCTCAAAAACTATTTTTTTATGACCTATATATAATAAACCAACCCAAATCGAACCAACCTAGACCAAACCTAATTGGATCCGGACCCGTACCCATACCCGCAACCCGCTAACCCGACCCACAAACTCGCCAACTTCAGCTACAGTAACCCCCTCACTTCCCCTCCCCGAAATCTCCCCGACCCCCAATCTTCCGCTTTCCGTAACAGCTCCCCCTTCACCCTATAAAACCTCCAGCCTAGCCGAACCTCACCACCAACATCTCCTCCTCCACCCCAACCAACCACAGCCACCGACGATCGCTGGACCGCTGACGACGATCGTCGCAAGATGGGCCGCCCAATTCCAAGCAAACAGCAGCAGTAAAGTACTTAACTTCTCACCCTCGTATCTTCCTGCACAGTAATCCAAATATTGATCTGTCGAATCCTGTGCAAAGACTACATGACCCTCCTAAATTCTATGGAATTATTTTGGTATATCGTGTCCTGTGTCGATGGCAATTCGTGATACAAAACAGAAAAAAAAGACCCAATTTATAGTTCAGAAAACTGTCCCAAACCCCCATGTTCATAGCTATTTTTCTTCCAACCTAGTTAATATTTTTAAATTCCACTTAAACAGTAATTTAGACAATATAACCAAGATTTAATCCCTTAAATTAGTTTATTTTAATTTGTTGTATGTTGTAATTTATTCGAAGTTGAAGTTGACCAAAAATTTAGTTTTCTAAACCCAAAATTTCTCGAAACGGGATGCGTCCCACTAAACGAGGCAACTTCGTCGAGTGCAAATTATATAAAAAGGTGCGTATCATCAACACGAACGTATGAGATTTTGCATAAGTTAATTTGGATGTGCGTGCACACCAGAATCAACGCGTATCCGCCAAAAAGTTCCATATCAGCCTGTTCTGATACTCGTCATAATTTTGTGTGTGCTAGTCATTTCGCAACAAAACTTACGCCATCAGATTTGTAGCATTACACTGGTCCTGTGACCCAAGTTTGGTTTAATTCTGATAACGTTGACGAAATACTATTTTGTGGGTCCCATGGTTCTACTTGACGGGCGATTTTGTGACCGGTTCATCGGAATCCAGTTCTGGACATTCCATTGGGTTTGTATCATTATTCTGGACTCGTAGATACTAAGTTTGATAAATTTGGAGAACTTTATCTCTGATACATTTTTCGGTACGAATTGGGCCACATGTGGACCCTGCTTTGACCAGAAACTATCAATTCTGCCCATGTGTTCAAATTGGACTTATGGATAGTCTATCCTAGCTATTTCACATATTCTGAGAGCGATGATAATGTTTGTTTCAGCATCCGAAGGTATACCTGAAGATTCCACTTTTATCGGAGCAACTGACAGAGCTCAAAACACAGACAAGTGTACCTTGCCAACTTGCAGAAGATCATGTGCTATTATTTGCTTGTATTTTATATATATCTCTATGTTGTACCTGTTCAACCTAGGACCGTGAGATATTGTTTAGCGTCCGAACAAGATTCGGGTGTCGACGTCGTACGCAAAGTCGTGTAACGTCACTTAGAGAGTTGATACCACGATCCTATATATATTTTACTTGCTTGCTTTATCAAGTACGTCATACCATAGGTCACTTGACACTATTTATGTGACAAAATATTTTTTGAGTTATTTATGGTGATTCTGTATAGGTTTACATGATTAGTGACATAAGACTTGCATACATAGATATCATTATGACTCGTTATACTAGCTAGAGGTCATGATCTTGCGTGTTATAGACATGAGGTTACATTCGGTGGAGAGAGACACATAGACTACAGGCCGATTATATATATATATATATATATATATATATACTTATGTTACTGGAGAGTGCCTTAGTCTCTGTACCAGAGCTTTGGCACATGTATTTGGCCCTTCGTGATATTACTGCTACCGGCTCCCCGACACAGATCTTGTAGTGATTTCAGCCTGAGTACTAGTGATGCTCTCAAATTGTATTTCACATAGCTGGTTACATAGCTTGTCCTGAGGATCTATTTTTATTTACGGTATTTTATTTGGCTTGAGTTATTCCTATACCTTGCTATGTCCCCTGAGGACCTAGATCCGGATTATGTCTCCAGGTACAACAGAGGATGAATACCCCGAGATATACGGGACAAGAGTTGACGCTGGAGCAGTACTGGCACCAGAGGACAAGGTTGTGCCAGAGGATTTCTCCTGAGTATTCTGTTACATACTCAGTTAGTTATTCTTCTAGTTATATCATATCTTGACTCATGGACATATGTATTGACTTATTTTATCGGGTTGTTCCCCGAGACACTATTTATTTGGACTTGTTGATAGACTATATTTCTTTTTATTTATTATCTTGATTAGTCTATCATATTTAGTTATGTTTTTTTCTATGGGTGAGATTAGAATTATACTGAGATAGATGATTTAGACTTGCATTTATAATTATTACAGCTTAAGTGGACTCTAACGGGTCTATTAAATTGGGTTTGCCTATTGGAGTTGTGCTGCTGGCCATTGTCACGTGGCTAGTCCCTCGGTGTTTTTGGACTGGGGTATGACATAATTTTTATAGTGGCCAATGCAGTTCTACGACTATGTTGCTTCGGTTTTAACTAAGAAACCGAGCAAGCCTGTAATTAGGATAGGATAAGTTATAGCATCTCATCCACTTGTTGATCTGTTCTTGACCTCTATATCGACTTCAAAATAATTTCTTGACTTGTATCCTGCCTTGATTCCTCTGTGCGCCTCTCATAATTTACTTTGTATGAAGAGTAATGGATCCACGAGCTAGCGACGAGACTTCCGCGGGAATACCACAATGTGCTGTAGTCACCTACTACGATGGAGTGACGCTATTAAGTAGAGATCCATCCGCTCAACAAAGAAATCAAGCAGATCAGCACGCCTCGAGGTTCCGGCGAGACGATATTCTGCCACCGTCGCAGTTTACTCCAACGATGCCCATTTTTTTACTAGGACAGCATATGGACGGACAACAGATGTTCCTAGTATTCTACACAATGATGCAAGCACAATAGCAAGTTCATCAAGAGGTCCAGCAATGTCGGGCGAAGAAGTTCTTTGACAGACTTAGCTTTGAGCTACAGAGATTAATCGGCTCCGTTGTAACTACTTTTTATACGGACATCATTGCTGCAGTCCGACGCATGGAGCGCATTATCAGGAGAGAGTCCAGCCAGATGCGGCCGAATGCACTAGCACTAGACCGAGAGCAGCAGGGAGGAGCTGTAAAGCGACCCCAGATAAAACTACCACAGAGAGCAATATCAAGATCCCTAGCCCTTCCTACTTGTCACTATTGTGGCAAGGTAGGCCATGTTGAGAAGGAATGCAGACGCAAATTGGGATTATATTTAGTTTGCGGATCCAGTCAGCATTCAGTAAGGGATTGTCCTGAGCGTCGAGAAGGAGCAACCATAGTAAACCGACAAGCTTTACCAGCACCGAGAGGATATCAGCCAAGGACACCCTTGGCACCACAGGCAGCAGGCCCAGCAACAGCAGAGGACACCACCACATGAATGTAGACAGGCTTTTGCGATGACAGTAGAGGAGACACATATTCGAGGAGTAGCGAATATGAGTAAGATTTAGTTTTATCATAGCTAGTTATATTCCTCGTAATACTTTAACACGTGCATGTTAATTCCATTCCCTAGCCTAAACCTAGTATTATGATTAGCATGAACTTGTTAGTGGTACCCAATATTTCATAAGTTGTAGTTGATCTTCGTTCTAACTAGACTCATTTAATCTTGAGTTACTTATCTCTTATTACCTAGGAAAAAGTTTTTATTGCTTCCATACGTTTTCTGCTTGAACAAAACCCTCACCCTTTCTTTCGATTTTTTCTTGTTCATGGTTCCTTATCCTTTGTGTCGTGCTTCAACAAACATGTCTTGGAACCGCGGCATCTCTTGTGGAGCAAATATTTTCTTGATCAGTTACGTTTTATTTTCTTAATTGCGATGACGCAATTCTTTTAAGGTGGGTAGATTGTAAACACCTAATTTTTAAATTTTAATTTAAAATTTTTATTAATTATTGTTGTAGAAATTTTTATTATTTTTAGTTAATTATAATAAATATCCGTTCATAGATTTATATTTTATGTATTAAATTAAATATTTAAATATTATAAAAATTATATTTTTTGGTGTATAACTAATAATATGATATTATGTAATTTTTCTGGAATTTATTGGGATCAAAAACTATTTTTTATAACCTATATATAATAAACCAACCCAAACCAACCAAAACCGAACCAACCTAGACCAAACCTAATTGGATCCGGACCCGT
Source organism: Iris macrosiphon (assembly GCA_036927795.1). Taxonomy (NCBI): domain Eukaryota; kingdom Viridiplantae; phylum Streptophyta; class Magnoliopsida; order Asparagales; family Iridaceae; genus Iris; species Iris macrosiphon. The sequence goes on from JAYESA010000007.1 coordinate 10,273,597, forward strand.
ACCCAAATTCGCAATCCGCTAACCGACCCACAAACTCCCTAACTTCAGCTACAGTAATCCCCTCACCCCCTCACTTTCCCTCCCCGAAATCTCCCCGACCCCCTCTCTTTCGCTTTCCGTAACCGCTTCTCCTCCACCCTATAAAACCCCCAGCCTAGCCGAACCTCACCACCAACATCTCCTCTTCCACCCCGACCAACCACAGCCGCCGACGATCGTCGGACCGCAGACGACGATCGCCGCAAGACGGGCCGCCGCCCAATTCCGAGCAAACAGTAGCAGTAAGGTACTCAACTTCCCACCATCGTATCTTCCTGCACAGTAATCCAAATATCGATTTGTCGAATCATGTGCAAAGACTACATGACCCTCCTGAACCCTGTAAAATTAGTTTGGTGTATCGTATCATGTGTCGGTCATAATTTACGACGCAAAACAGAAAAAAAGACCCAATTTATAGTTCAGAAAACGGTCCCAAACTCCCATGTTCATGGCTGCTTTTCTTCCAACCTAGTTAATATTTTTAAATTCTACTTGAACTGTAATTTAGACAATATAATCGAGATTTAGTTTATTTAATTAGTTTATTTTAATTTGTTGTATGATGTAATTTATTCGCGGTTGAAGTTGACCAAAAACTTGATTTTCTAAACCCAAATTTTTTTGAAACGGGGTGCGTCCCACTAAACGAGGTAACTTCGTCGTGTAAAAATTGTATCTAAAGGTGCGTATCGTCAATACGGACGTGTGAGATTTCACGGAAGTTGATTTAGATGTGTGTGCACACCGGAATCAACGGTATCTGCCAAAAAGTTCTGTATCGGCATGTTCTGACACTCGTCATAATTTTGTGTGTGCTTGTCGTTTCGCAACGAAACTTGCGCCATCGAATTTGTAGCGTTATGATAATCATGTGACCCAAGTTTGGTTCGATTCTGAGAACGCTGACGAAACACCATTTTGTGGGCCCCATACCACTTGACGGGCGATTTCGTGACCGACTCATCGGAATCCAGTTTTGGATATTCCGTTGGGTTCGTATCATCGTTCTGAACTCGTTGACACTTACGAATTTGGAAAACTTTGTCTCTGACACATTTTTTGTGTGAATTGGGCCACATGTGGACCCCGCTTTGACCAGAAACTGTCAATTTTGCCTATGTGTCCAAATTGGATTTATGGGTCCTAGCTATTTCATATATTCTGAGAGCGATGGTAATATTTATTTCAGCATCCAGAGGCGTACATGAAGATTCTACTTTTATCGGAGCAACTGACGGAGCTCAAAACACAGGCAAGTGTACCTTGCCAACTTGCAGAAGATCCTGTGCTATTATTTGCTTGTATTCTATATATACTTCTGTGTTGTACCTGTTCAACCTAGGACCGTGAGATATTGCTTAGCATCCGAACAAGATTCGGATGTCTACGCCGTACGGAGAGTCGTGTAACATTACTTAGAGAGTTGATACCACGATCCTATATATTTTTACGTGCTTGCTTTATCAAGTACGTCATACCATAGGGCACTTGACACTATTCATGTGACAGAATCTTTCCTGAGTTATTCATGGTGTTTCTGTATTAGTTTACAGAATTTGTGACATAAGACTTGCATACATAGATAACATTATGACCCGTTGTACTAGCTAGAGGTCATGATCTTGCGTATTATGGACATAAGACATGAGATTACATTGGGTGGGAAGAGACACACAGGCTACATGCTGATTATATATATATATATATATATATATATATATATATATATATATATATATATATATACTTATGTTACTGGAGAGTGCCTTAGTCTCTGTACCAGAGCTTTGGCACATGTATTTGGCCCTTCGTGATATTACTGCTACCGGCTCTCCGACACAGAACTTGTAGTGATTTCAGCCTGAGTACTAGTGATGCTCTCAAATTACATTTCACATAGCTTGTCCTGAGGATGTATGTAAACTCCCTCGACCAGATTTCAGTATTTTAATATTATTTTTAGTTAATTAGAATTAGTGCAACTTTAAAAAAAAAAATTATTTTTATACACTATTTATTGTGCACCTGTTCATTACACAATTAATTAGGGCCTCACACTAGCTGTTAACCCTAAACTAATTTCACATCCCTGCCCTAAGCTTGCTAGACTATATTTTTTGTATTTTTAGCAACTCCCAGAAATCTCGTTTTGTGCTTCGTTTTAGTCGCACAAATATCGTTACAAACGTACGTATTTATTTCCTATTTAAATTGCTGCTCTTTACCCATCTCGGTACCCTTAGGGATTTGAGGACCAGTAGGCACCTGTTTTGCCCAAACAAAAATACGATAATATTCTACTCTAATTATACTACAATTATCGTATTGACACCGTAGAAAAATTATGACCCTAACTGCCCCTAAATAATTAGTGAACACCGTGCGCAGTATTTATTAAATAATAAATACGGTGACCCGTATCACCTGCAGAATCAGACCCTGCATCTGCCCAGGCTCACCCCACACTGTCCAAAACACTTCCCCAGCTTTCCCTCTCAATTCTGTGAATTTTAGTAATTTTTAGAACCAGGTGATTTTCCAGACAAATTTTATAATTGTGCAATTTCCTAATTTTTGGACTTTATTGCAATTTATGAAAAGTCAAGGGTTTTTATGCAAAAATGTATGTGAGGTGGCCTAACCTCATTGGCTAGACAACCTAACACTTACATGTGGCATTATTATCCAGAAAAATCTATTAGAAAATATCCTAAATTTTAAATTTACCAAAACACCCTAAGATTTCTAACTATTTACGAAAATGCCATTGGGGGTAAAACCTATATAAACCCTATTTAACCCCCTCTCCTCACCCGAACTCCACTCACTTCCCCTCCGGCCACCCTCCGGCCACCGCACCGCCGCCGACCACCTCGCCTCACCCCTGCCCTTCCCTCCGACCATCGCCACCACCTTTCGGCCGCCGCCTCCGCCGCCCTGAGCCACCGCAACACCCCTCCCTTCCCTGCCCGACAGCCGTTCCTCCACCTCCGACCGCCCACCACCGCCGCCCTAGCCGTCATGGACCACCGCCACCACCCCTAGTCGCTCCGCCTTGACCTCCCCTACCGACCCACCACCATCCCGCGGCCCCACGACGCCCTCCGCCGCCGGCAGCTCCCCCGCAAACCCCCACCGCCTTACTCTGCCATCTTCCCCGAGCCACCCCGACCAGTTCCCCACCGCCCCTCCGGCAGCCTCCGACCTCCGCCACCCTCACCGGACTGTTCGCCTCGACCTCCTCCGCCACCCCGACGGCCTGCACCGCCGCCTCCGCCGCCGCTGCCGGTGCTACTGCTGCTGCAAGTTGCTACTGCTGACTGCAGCTGCTGCTGCAGGCGACTCTCCGGCCAGCCGCCGTCGACTCCGCCGCCGTGCTTCCGCCGGCGGCAAGCCCAGTGGGCCCCCTGACAGTAGGTATACCCCCCCTATTATTTATACGTATATATGTATTATTTTATATATGTATACATGTATATATATATGTATATATATACTTATAGATATATGTTATATATATATATATATTAAATATATACAGTTATATTAATTATATACTGTATAAATATAGTATAATTATACTAAATACATATTTATTATTATATATTTAAATGAGTATTAATATATATTTATCTATATATATATCTCTATGTATATCTATACATATATACTATATATTTAATGGATTATATTTATATATATATATTGTATATATAGTTATTATATTTAAATTAAATATATATACAGAGTATATATTCATTATGCATTTCATTATTTAAGATATTTTTATTTTATGAAAACCACTAATATATATGCATTTACATATGTATATTATATATAACTATATATATATGTATATAACCATATATATGTTATGTAATAATCATTATATCTATGTATCTATACTATGTATATATATATATTATATATATGTATATAATATATACATATCTATATATGTTATTACTACTATATTTATAGTATATATATGTATATATATACTATGCATTTTCTTTTTATTATTTAAATGCACTTATTTTAATTATTTACATATATATTATTATATATAACAGTGGTCACATATAGACCCTGATAACATTATTATTATAAATGCTGTATATAACAGTGGTCACATATAGACCCTGATATTATTAAATATACTATTTGCTGGATAGTACAGCATTTTTATTTCCTGCACTGTCTTTCAATTTAATATATTATTATATCAGAGGATATACCCTGATTATTATTTATTATATATATCTCAGTGGATATACCCTGACTATTATATTATTATATATCAGTGGATACACCATGATAATCGTATTATATATCTATAGCAGTGGATATACCCTGCTACTATTATATATACTTGCATTTGTCTATATACTATATATACTGCTATATATATTATATCTATATATATACATACTATATATATCTATATATGTGTATAAGTATATATATATGCTTATTATTACAGCCTTGATATTCACGAACCCTGTCTATTTTTTAACAGAAACCACCTTCAGCACAGCCAGTGACCACCTGTCACCAGCAACCTTAAACCTGACTGTGAGATCAGGTTATCAACACTATCAGGGAGTAGGCAAGTATACCTTGCCAAGTTACTGTTTAAATTCTCTATAATGTTATATGCTCTTGTTTCTGTATTTCATATACCATGATTACCTGAGACTGCCTTGGGTACAGTCAGCTGATATGTTGACATTTAACATAATATTACATACTCACCAACAATTGTGAGAGTATTCTAATATTCTTCTAGACCCTATCACGGGAATACGCAACATGGTTGCAATGCATATTGGGATGCGAGCTGCGTATTTGATTAGCTACCAGTACGTGTGACCCGCATCACGGATTAGAATAATTCAGGAAATGTACAACTTGACTTTTAGTTACATTGGGCGGGGAGAACGACTAAAATACGTATGGGACACCCACCTCTTTATCATGTGCCACACTCGACGGAGTGATACGGATGTTATATATATATTCATGTGACCATACTCATCGTAGATGGAAAATTGTATAGTGCCCTTGAACGGGGGCATATGTGGCATATACTAGCCAGTCACTACAGATTGGTGAATTACGTCAGCATATGTCTAGCCACACAATTCCCATACGTACTAGGTTGTCTCAAATTGCATTTCACTTAGATGTTTAGCACCCTGTGGTTATTTATTTATTTATTCAGTATTTACATACATGGCATGTTATTTTTCTGTATCTTGTTACGTCCCTCTGAGGACCTGGTTCCCTGCCAGGTTTAGATGATACACTCTACCCCACAGTACCTGGACCTGGACGGGAGACTGGTTATGCCCTTGAGACGGAGCTAGAGGAGATGCCGTCAGAGTCTGCCTGAGTACATCTGGAGCTGTTGCTGCTACCTCGATAGACGCTACACTAGTCTATCTTATTTATTTTTTTTAGTCTTCATCACATTTTGTGTGGGTTTGTTCCCACAAGTTATTATCGGGTTTTGTACTATGACATTTCAGATTTAGCATCTATATATATTCAGCACTTTTTCTGATATTTTGTGGATGAGATAGATTTACCTGTATTTAGACTTGTAGTATTTTAGGACAGCGTAGCACATCACTTTGGGTCCATTAAATTGGATAATCCCTTAGTGACGTGTCAGCTGGCCAATGCCACGTGGCCTAGTTCCGTATATTTTTGGGACTGGGGCGTGACACGGTTTTAGTGGTGGCCCATGCAGGTCTAGTTAATTGCTAGTAGCATGATATCATGTTCAGCAAACCTGCAATAGGATAGGAATACTAGGTCTTATCCACACTGACTTCATCCATAAATTTTGCATCCTGCTTGAGTATCAATTATTATTTCCTTCGTACTTTTCTAAATTATTCTATCTTTTTCAGAAATATGGACATACCCGGGAAACATGCGATTGATGGAACTGACCAAGCAACAGATCTCTCGCCAGATGTCCAAAGGACACCAACAACCCTGAGAGACCAATCTCCGAGAAGGATGCTGGTCAATCCAACAACCTCGTACCTTCACCAGGATCCTACCCAGGAAGCAACACCAGCCCGACAAGAAGGGCAAACTTCTCAGGCACCAACACTGCAGGCAGATACACTTTTGCCTCAACCTCCAGTCCTCGCAGCCCTGATGCCATAACTTGAGGGACAATCTCAGATGTTCCAAGCCATATTGCAGGCTCAGTGGCAACAGAATGAAGTCCTGAGACAATGCTTGATGACGGTTCTGGAGAGAACAAATACCCCAGTACCAGCCCCTGTCCAACTAGCTAGCACTGTTCGAGGCTTTAACCGGATGAGTTCGAGAACTTTTAAGGGCTGTAAAACTCCGGAAGAGATCTCAGACTGGATCTCCAACACGGAAATACTGCTAGAAGGTTCCCAGCTTCACCCCGATCTATGGATAACCGCAGTAAGGACCCTACTCCTCGGCAACGCCCATCACTGGTGGGAATCTATCGAGCGCAGCACCGACAAAAACCATACTTGGGAGCAATTTCTGGAATATTTTAATACCAAATATTTTCCAGCCACGGTCAGAGATGATTTGTACTTCCAGTTCCTGCATCTGGAACAAGGAAATATGACCGTCGACGCCTACGAGACAGAATTCAGTCGACTAAGTCAATTCGGTGCCATCCTAATACCAACCGAGCTGGAGAAGGCCCTGAAGTTCCATCACGGTCTTACCCCCGAACTCCAGGGGCATACTACCGCACAGTCAAGGATTTCCTACGAAGAAGTTCTTTCAGAGGCAAGAATACAAGAAGCCATTGGCCGAGAAGCAAGATGTTCAAATCCAACCATATCAGCCAGAAACCAGACTGGAGCAGGAGGACCAATCCGTCACCCGGGAAATCAGACACAACACCAGACGGGGTCATATCAAACCAAGAAATTTTTGACTTATCACCATTGTGGCAATAAAGGACATTATGCCAAAAACTGTCGAAGGAAGTATAGACTATGCTTGATATGTGGAGATAATCAGCATAGGGCCAGAGACAGCCCACAACACAGAGAAGCAGCACTCCAGAACGGGCAAGGACCAGTAGCACCAGCCCAGAGAATGCAACCCCCTACTAGAGGTCAGCATTCCCCAGTATCTGGAAGATTTCAGAGGGGACCACCCTTGGCCACCCAAGACACGCAGTACTACCTAGCCAGACAACAAACCGGAAGGTAAAACCATTTCAGGTACCATTATAGTCGCATTATTACCTGCAACCCGCATTATTTGATTCTGGCACTACACTGTCTTTCACATCTAGTAGTTTCGTACCCATGCAAATAGCCAGGTTTACCGGAAGAGGCATTGTTCCAGTTACCAACATTACTAAAGCATGCTAGTAGTCATGTATAGTAGCGTAATGAGGACGCGATTCTCGGTACTTTCAATACCAAACTTTGACGTTGTCTTAGACATGGACTGGCTAAACCAAATTCACATACCTATCCTAGACTACGGGAAGAGAAGCATCATCCTTAGACCACCAGGTTACCCATTCAGATATAGATAGTACCGAGGATAGCAAATCATAGTAGTTAACCCTAGTCACCTGATGACTTGTAATATCCGACCTAAATTATTTTCCACCCTTAGATAATGATTAGGACTAAGCAAAAATATATAGGTAGATTGCTAGACATTGATTGATAAGCTCAAGCATATGAATGAAGTGATAACTGAGTACTACAGGTAGTTTCCAAATTAGATTTGATATACATGACTTATTAGGGGAGTCAGTAACTTCTAGTCTCGTGATTTCACCAATAGATTAATTACAAGAGAGAGGGTAGACAGATGTTAGCCTTAAGAAAAACATCAGGAACTATCAATAATGTACGACCTATTATAAACCTGGTGATACCCATAAAATTTGGATAAAAGGTACACATAAAGTAAAATAGGAGGACATGTGTTTTCACCTACCCGAGAACTATCAGACTTGGAAGAAGAGGAAAACTAAGCTCGAGGTACTTCAGACCCTTCGATGTGTTGGAACGCATCAAAGAAGTTGTTTACAAGATAGCATTACCTCAGACATTGGAAGAAGTACATGACGTCTTTCACGTATCCCAATTAAGGAGGTATGCTCTGGATACAAGTCATGTGCTTAAATCTCTGTTTTATGCGGACAACCTATAGTATGTATTAAGGTTGTAGAACTTAGAAAACCATATCTCTTTTGGGTCAACTAGCAACCTAGACAAGAAGTTAGCATAATAACTGTAGAGATTATAAAATCTTGTCTTTTTTTTTGCGAATTTGAATTGTTTTGTACTTCTCACATCATAATCTAGCGTACTTATATTTGTTATACTACCTTAAATTATGCTCTGCTATTATAGCCTAGTTTTGCAAGCTTATTCTTTATCAAGCTTGTTCATTAATTATGTATTATTGGAGTACTACACTAATACATTTCAGAATCAGTGTATGACGGTCTGATCAACCATAATGCACTTGGTTCGCCCTTCGCATAACTATTTTACATGGATTGAGATATATAGTGATTAGTAGACAGAGGTACTTACCCTATGCGCATATCATATCAGCTACATAACTGTGCTAATACTAATATGTGAATAGAGATTACCAGAATAACATTTCCATCCACAACTGACTTGACAATTCTCATTGAATTCTTTAAACACCTTGAATCTCCATACTTCTAATCTATTACCTCCCCCTTGAACTCTTGATTACTGCTTTCCGTCTTCCCTTATTTCGGAAGGAAGAAACCTCGTATTTAGTATAAAAACGAAGTGTATTGTTTCTGTAGCCATTTTTATTGTTTCTTGGAAAATTACCAAACCCTATTATTAGATTAGATTGCAGTTTAAAACTGTTCTTTTAAAAAGACTTTCGCTACCTACCATACGTTGTATTACGTTCCTCTAGTTCATATTGCATAAAAACATCATGCACCAGGCAAATCAACCTGGAAACGGGAAGAGGATATTCGATAATGTTTCCCCATCTATTTCCAGATCAGGGTATGTCCAAATATTTCAAATCAATCTTCAGCTATCTATGTCCTGATATTTCGAATCAATCAATCTTTCGTTCTCATTATATGTTTGTTTTTATTTCGAGGACGAAATATTCTAAGGAGGGTAGATTGTAAACTCCCTCGACCAGATTTCAGTATTTTAATATTATTTTTAGTTAATTAGAATTAGTGCAACTTTTTAAAAAAATTTATTTTTATACACTATTGATTGTGCACCTGTTCATTACGCAATTAATTAGGGCCTCACACTAGCTGTTAACCCTAAACTAATTTCACATCCCTGCCCTAAGCTTGCTAGACTATATTTTCTGTATTTTTAGCAACTCCCAGAAATCTCGTTTTGTGCTTCGTTTTAGTCGCACAAATATCGTTACAAACGTACGTATTTATTTCCTATTTAAATTGCTGCTCTTTATCCATCTCGGTACCCTTAGGGATTTGAGGACCAGTAGGCACATGTTTTGCCCAAACAAAAATACGATAATATTCTACTCTAATTATACTACAATTATCGTATTGACACCGTAGAAAAATTATGACCCTAACTGCCCCTAAATAATTAGTGAACACCGTGCGCAGTATTTATTAAATAATAAATACGGTGACCCGTATCACCTGCATAATCAGACCCTGCATCTGCCCAGGCTCACCCCACACTGTCCAAAACACTTCCCCAGCTTTCCCTCTCAATTCTGTAAATTTTAGTAATTTTTAGAACCAGGTGATTTTCCAGACAAATTTCATAATTGTGCAATTTCCCAATTTTTGGACTTTATTGCAATTTATGAAAAGTCAAGGGTTTTTATGCAAAAATGTATGTGAGGTGGCCTAACCTCATTGGCTAGACAACCTAACACTTACATGTGGCATTATTATCCAGAAAAATCTATTAGAAAATATCCTAAATTTCAAATTTACCAAACCACCCTAAGATTTCTAACTATTTACGAAAATGCCATTGGGGGTAAAATCTATATAAACCCTATTTAACCCCCTCTCCTCACCCGAACTCCACTCACTTCCCCTCCGGCCACCCTCCGGCCACCGCACCGCCGCCGACCACCTCGCCTCACCCCTGCCCTTCCCTCCGACCATCGCCACCACCCTTCGGCCGCCGCCTCCGCCGCCCTGAGCCACCGCAACACCCCTCCCTTCCCTGCCCGACAGCCGTTCCTCCACCTTCGACCGTCCACCACCGCCGCCCTAGCCGTCGTGGACCACCACCACCACCCCCAGTCGCTCCGCCTTGACCTCCCCTACCGACCCACCACTATCCCGCGGCCCCACGACGCCCTCCGCCGCCGGCAGCTCCCCCGCAAACCCCCACCGCCTTACTCTGCCATCTTCCCCGAGCCACCCCGACCAGTTCCCCACCGCCCCTCCGGCAGCCTCCGACCTCCGCCACCCTCACCGGACTGTTCGCCTCGACCTCCTCCGCCACCCCGACGGCCTGCACCGCCGCCTCCGCCGCCGCTGCCGGTGCTACTGCTGCTGCAAGTTGCTACTGCTGTTGCTGTTGTTGACTGCAGCTACTGCTGCAGGCGACTCTCCGGCCAGCCGCCGTCGACTCCGCCGCCGTGCTTCCGCCGGCGGCAAGCCCAGTGGGCCCCCTGACAGTAGGTATACCCCCCCCTATTATTTATACGTATATATGTATTATTTTATATATGTATACATGTATATATATATGTATATATATACTTATAGATATATGTTATATATATATATATTAAATATATACAGTTATATTAATTATATACTGTATAAATATAGTATAATTATACTAAATACATATTTATTATTATATATTTAAATGAGTATTAATATATATTTATCTATATATATATCTCTATGTATATCTATACATATATACTATATATTTAATGGATTATATTTATATATATATATTGTATATATAGTTATCATATTTAAATTAAATATATATACAGAGTATATATTCATTATGTATTTCATTATTTAAGATATTTTTATTTTATGAAAACCACTAATATATATGCATTTACATATGTATATTATATATAACTATATATATATGTATATAACCATATATATGTTATGTAATAATTATTATATCTATGTATCTATACTATGTATATATATATATATATTATATATATGTATATAATATATACATATCTATATATGTTATTACTACTATATTTATAGTATATATATGTATATATATACTATGCATTTTCTTTTTATTATTTAAATGCACTTATTTCAATTATTTACATATATATTATTATATATAACAGTGGTCACATATAGACCCTGATAATATTATTATTATAAATGCTGTATATAACAGTGGTCACATATAGACCCTGATATTATTAAATATACTATTTGCTGGATAGTACAGCATTTTTATTTCCTGCACTGTCTTTCAATTTAATATATTATTATATCAGAGGATATACCCTGATTATTATTTATTATATATATCTCAGTGGATATACCCTGACTATTATATTATTATATATCAGTGGATACACCATGATAATCGTATTATATATCTATAGCAGTGGATATACCCTGCTACTATTATATATACTTGCATTTGTCTATATACTATATATACTGCTATATATATTATATCTATATATATACATACTATATATATCTATATATGTGTATAAGTATATATATATGCTTATTATTACAGCCTTGATATTCACGAACCCTGTCTATTTTTTAACAGAAACCACCTTCAGCACAGCCAGTGACCACCTGTCACCAGCAACCTTAAACCTGACTGTGAGATCAGGTTATCAACACTATCAGGGAGTAGGCAAGTATACCTTGCCAAGTTACTGTTTAAATTCTCTATAATGTTATATGCTCTTGTTTCTGTATTTCATATACCATGATTACCTGAGACTGCCTTGGGTACAGTCAGCTGATATGTTGACATTTAACATAATATTACATACTCACCAACAATTGTGAGAGTATTCTAATATTCTCCTAGACCCTATCACGGGAATACGCAACATGGTTGCAATGCATATTGGGATGCGAGCTGCGTATTTGATTAGCTACCAGTACGTGTGACCCGCATCACGGATTAGAATAATTCAGGAAATGTACAACTTGACTTTTAGTTACATTGGGCGGGGAGAACGACTAAAATACGTATGGGACACCCACCTCTTTATCATGTGCCGCACTCGACGGAGTGATACGGATGTTATATATATATTCATGTGACCATACTCATCGTAGATGGGAAATTGTATAGTGCCCTTGAACGGGGGCATATGTGGCATATACTAGCCAGTCACTACAGATTGGTGAATTATGTCAGCATATGTCTAGCCACACAATTCCCATACGTACTAGGTTGTCTCAAATTGCATTTCACTTAGATGTTTAGCACCCTGTGGTTATTTATTTATTTATTCAGTATTTACATACATGGCATGTTATTTTTCTGTATCTTGTTACGTCCCTCTGAGGACCTGGTTCCCTGCCAGGTTTAGATGATACACTCTACCCCACAGTACCTGGACCTGGACGGGAGACTGGTTATGCCCTTGAGACGGAGCTAGAGGAGATGCCGTCAGAGTCTGCCTGAGTACATCTGGAGCTGTTGCTGCTACCTCGATAGACGCTACACTAGTCTATCTTATTTATTTATTTTAGTCTTCATCACATTTTGTGTGGGTTTGTTCCCACAAGTTATTATCGGGTTTTGTACTATGACATTTCAGATTTAGCATCTATATATATTCAGCACTTTTCTGATGTTTTGTGGATGAGATAGATTTACCTGTATTTAGACTTGTAGTATTTTAGGACAGCGTAGCACATCACTTTGGGTCCATTAAATTGGATAATCCCTTAGTGACGTGTCAGCTGGCCAATGCCACGTGGCCTAGTTCCGTATATTTTTGGGACTGGGGCGTGACAATGTATTTTTATTTACTGTATTTCATTTGGCTTGAGTTATTCTTGTACCTTGCTATGTCCCCTGAGGACCTGGATCCGAATTATGTCCCCAGGTACAGCAGAGGAGGAATACTCCGAGATATACGGGACCAGAGTTGTCGCTGGAGAAGTACTGGCACCAGAGGACGAGGTTGTGCCAGAGGATTTCTCTTGAGTATTATGTTACATACTCAGTTAGTTATGCTTCCAGTTATATCATATCTTGACTCATGGACATATGTATTGACTTATTTTATCGGGTTGTTCCCCGGGACACTATTTATTTGGACTTGTTGATAGACTATATTTCTTTTTATCTATTATCTTGATTAGTCTATCATATTTAGTTATGTTTCTTTCTATGGATGAGATTAGAATTATACTGAGATAGATGGTTTAGACTTGCATTTATAATTATTACAACTTAAGTGCACTCTAACGGATTCATTAAATTGGGTTTGTCCATTGGAGTTGTGATGATGGTCATTGTCACGTGTCTAGTCCCTCGGTATTTTGGGACTGGGGCATGACAAAACTATCTGAAAAAGGAGCTCGAGATGAAAGATCTCGGAGACACGAAATATTGTCTCGGATTACAAATTAAGCATTGCACTAATGGAATTTTAGTGCATCAATCAAAATACACTGAAAATATATTAAAGCAGTTCAATATGGATAAAGCTCATCCCCTTAGCACTCCAATGGTTGTTCGATCTTTAGATGTCAATAAAGATTCATATCGTCCTAAGGATGACAATAAAATGATACTTGGACCCGAAGTACCGTACCTTAGTGCCATTGGGGCATTAATGTATCTATCACAATGTACAAGGCCAGACATATCATTCTCTGTCAATCTTTTGGCTAGATATAGCTCGGCACCAACTCGCGGACATTGGAATGACATTAAACATGTTATGAGATATCTTCGTGGAACTATCGACATGGAATAATTTTATACTTGTGGTTTATCTGACATCACGAATCTAGTTGGCTTTGCAGATTCAAGTTATTTATCTGATCTCCATAAAGGTCGTTCACAAACTGGATATGTGTTTCTTAATAAAATGCAGCTATTTCTTGGAGTTCAACAAAACAGACAATGGTTGCTACCTCCTCAAATCACTCAGAAATATTGGCTTTCCATGAAGCAAGTAGAGAATGTATTTGGCTGAGATCGTTGATTCAACACATTTGTAGCTCCTGTTACCTTTTTCCTACCACATATACTCCAAATGTTATTCATGAGGATAATGCAGCATGTATTGCACAATTTCGATATGGATTCATTAAAGGAGACAGGACCAAGCACATATCACCGAAGTTTTTCTATACTCAAGAGCTTCGGAAGAACTTTGATATTGACGTCCAACAAGTTCGTTCAAGTGATAATCTTGCAGACTTGTTCACCAAATCGTTGCCAAAGTCAACTTTTCAGAAAGTAGTTCGTGGAATTGGAATGCGACGTCTTCATCAGCTGACTGTTCAGGATCAACATCATCAAGGGGAGTGATTATTTTCAGGGGGGATACATTTTGTATGGACTATAACGCGTTGTACTCTTTTTCCTCAGTCATGAATTTTTTTTTCCATTGGATTTTTTCTGACAAGGTTTTAATGAGGCAACATTAAGCGCGTCAAACACCTATCTAAGTCATCCTAAAGATTGTACTATTTTCTTTCTCACAGGTTTTGTCCTAGTGGATTTTTCTGACAAAATTTTAACGAGGCAATAGGCTTAGAGATAGTGGTCATCCAAAGGAAGAGTGTTATAACGTTGGTTACTAAAGGGTTAGATTCCCACAATATTTTTAGTCCCACATTGGTTAGAGATTAGTATTACACCTTTATTGGGTTGTATAAATAAGACCTTTGCCTCCGACCATGTGATTACACTAATAAGATATTTTATCTCCTATTTTTTTCTTCCTTCTTCTATTTTTATTCTATTTTTATTCTAACAGGTTGAATGTTTTCCAATGTTATATGCATAAAATTACAAAAAATGGTAAGAAAATGGTCCAACCAATTGACGTTTTTCTTTGATTGTTTGGTTTAGAAAAACATTTAACAAATTGACTGTCATTTTAAGAAAGTTTCTGTGTCTCACTATATTTATTAATAAAAAAGTCAAATATACAAAAAATATTTTTTGATCAATTGACAAGCTTATTTTATTTTATTTAAAAAAAATCATTAGGTACAGAATTTACATAGAAAGTTCAATGAAGACATTTTATTTTCTACTAATAAATGTACGTGTGTTACACGTAAAATAAATTTTTTAATATTATTATAAAATATTTAAATATATTTGATTAAAATATATTATATATATATTTACATTTTAATTAATATTTGTTATATATTTAATTATATTTTAATTATAATTTGTTATGAATATATCTCTATTCTTTATAAAAAAAAATCTTAAAAATACTACCATCTAATTAATTAAAAATTAAAAAAAAATTACTAATTATTTAACTACTTAATATTATATATATAATCAAATATCTCTCCTAGCTCATGTGATTAAAGTGTAAAACATTCTCCTTGATTGGTTAGATTTAATTTTCCACATTATTTATAACAAATTTAATTTTTTTCAATATTTTTTTGAGCAATATTAATTTTTTATAAATTTTTGAGGATTTACAAACAAAAAATCCTCCAATTTTAAAAAGACTTAAATTTGATTAAATTGATCAAAAGTGGGGTTAATCGAAGCTCCATTTTAAATTGAGACCTAGGGATAGTCTGCTTCCCCTTAGCCTACAAAAAACTGAATATGTTTGGTTCCCAAGGTTTACAGTTCGTTTAGGAACTGCAGAGGCAAAAGACACAATCAATTCGACCATGTGAATTTAACTAAATAAAACTCAAAATAATAACTTATATGTGACATGTGAATTTATCTAACATTGAATGTGTACTTATTTTACTCCTTTGACAAAAAAAAAATCAAGAAATCAGATCCAACGGTTCTCCAAGACCGAGTTCTGAAAATTAAGAACTTGTGAGCTCCTCTGGAATTTTTGTGACAGTGGTAAGCTAGATACAAAGACGCAGGCCAACCATACAATCAAAGTTACTGGTCGAAAGTTACGCCACTATTACCAACAATTATGTCTCTGATTCCTTTTACAAAGCTATGCTGATGAAGCTGAGATAACAGAGAAGTACCCTCCAGTCATTTCGTCACTAATTACAAAGTCACTGCTGTACTTCGACAATGATCAACACGATGGAGAAGAAGGCATACGATCCAATCCCAAATAGCATTTATTTCACAGAATGCTGGTGAGCAGTCGACAGTTTCTGGTGCATGTTTGAAAACTTTCTACAGGTTGTAGCAATCTTTCTTCGTGATAAGATCGCGGACTTTGAAGAAGATCCTCTCACTCAGCTTCTGCTAGTCTTTGTCGAATCTCTCCTGAAGTTGATATTTTGTTGACGCTGAAGAAAACATAGATATAACACATCAGCAGTTGCCTGGGCAGAATTTTGATCTTCCTAATCTTAGCAGTAAACTCATAACATGTTGCAAAAGCCATTATTTTAGAAGGATGTTCTACTGACGATGAAACTTTCGTAGCATTTCATTCTAAACACCCCAAGTAAGAAGTCGATTGAGACGTAAGAAACAAAATCCAGATGCTGATACAGATTCCTCAAAAAGAATGTGAAGTCTTCATATATAAAGAAGTTGGCTAAAAATCTTACAAGTTTATAGGAATTGAAGGGTAGGTGTTAAGATATAATTAGTTTAGGATTTTATTGTTGCTTTGTTTCAGTAGGAATAGACAGGATGCATTTCAAACACTTACTTTCCAAGGTCCGCTTAAGTTATGTGTGCAGTACAAAGTTCATGTTACTTAACTCTTTTGATTCATCCTACCGTTAAGTTGGGACGTAGTTCTGGAAATGTTTAGGTGGGTTTTATTATGAAGCTTGATGAAAGCATAATGTAAACCAAAACTTCTAAAGTCTTCTTTGTTTTTTCTTTTGAGAAATAAGAGCAGCCTTCTGTCTGCTCCCATTTACCATCAAAGCTCTTGGCAACCAAGGTAAACTCTTCTTTACATCTTCGTTTATTGCTGAATCTAGATTTAGTTCAGATACTTTTGTAATAGACAGGATGCATTTCAAACACTTACTTTCCAAGGTCCGCTTAAATTATGTGTGCGGTACAAAGTTCATGTTACTTAACTCTTTTGATTCATCCTACGGTTAAGTTGGGACGTAGATCTGGAAATGTTTAGGTGGGTTTTATTATGAAGCTTGATGAAAGCATAATGTAAACCAGAACTTCTAAAGTCTTCTTTGTTTTTTTCTTTTGAGAAATAAGAGCAGCCTTCTGTCTGCTCCCATTTACCATCAAAGCTCTTGGCAACCGAGGTAAACTCTTCTTTACACCTTCGTTTATTGCTGAATCTAGATTTAGTTCAGATACTTTTGTCAAAATATATTTGCTTCGAAGAAGTCATTTTGACAGCTTGAATTCATGTAGCCTAACTTTTATTGAAGAGAAAGGTAGGAGAGTATATTAAAGAAGCTCACCGACAGAGAATGTCTCCACTGGATGCCATCTTTTCTGATATCCATTCAGGAACTAGTTCTTGCAATAGTTTCAACTGCTCTTCCACCTCACCTTAAATTCAAACAGTGTCAGCTTCTGACAATAGTTTGAAGTAATGTCAAAAAGTTCAATTTCTAATGGGGAACTTGGGTCTTACCTCTATCAACTATTTTTGAGTTGTTAACCACTATCTTGTAGATAAGGTCTTGCTTCGTCATGACTGAATGCTTACTTGACTGAAAGATTAGAAGAATTATGTCAAAAATATTAGGCAAGCCTGCTATTAGCTTTTGCCTCCTCTTTGCTTCTACGAAACCTGCATCCTTCTCCTCCAATGATTTCTTCTCCTTTTCCCTTACCTATAAAGAAGTAGCACAATTAGACCATCAATGGCTGAAAATGCACACAAAAGAATATTTTTCCTAATTCAACCATGGGTTTTGAAACCTCCAACAACATTAAGAACAGCAAGCTAAGTTAAATAAAACAAGATTAAATGTGGCAAGGATTCATACCGATTGCAAGAGAGACTCTGGTAGAAAACTGATTATATCATCAACAGTAGAACCTTTCGCTCTAGTCTCTTGATCCACCTTTATTGCGTTCTTCGTTGGAGTTGTAAATAACTGGGTTCGAGTTGATCGTCTCAATGACTTCTTAGGGGGTGGGGAGTTGAAACCCATGGCCGGGGAATTAAAATCCATGGTCGAGCGACATCTCTTTGGTGTTTGCATTTCTGGTGTGGCAGCCATTAGCCTTGACGGAGTAGTTACTAGTTTGGCTGGAGTTCCATCTGAAGTGTGCAATTTCTTCTGACACTTGTCATCAGACATCGTGGGCTTCTTTGCATCCTCTTCATGAGTTGCAAGAGTGCAGGATGATGGTAATGGAGCAGGGCAACCGAACAATGACTTTCTGTTAAGAGGCAGGTTCATGGTGTATTTTACAGATGGAGCCACATAATCAACCAAATCGTCTTCAGGAATTGCTTTGCTGTAGCATGCAAGACGAGTTTTCTGAGAATCAGGGGTGGGAAGCTTTTGAGAAAACCTCCTTTTAAAAGATCCCGACATATGAGAAGGAGCTGCAACTTGCTCGCAGGGAGAAGTATCCAAGGATGGTTGAGCACTTGGAGAGTAACTATTCAATATGCTAGATTTTGATTGATTGGAAGGACCTGGCAGTTGGGCTTCTGGAACGTCTTCTCCCTGTAACCAAAGACGCAGTGGATCAGTGATAAATTTCACTATCAAAACATTCCAGAAATAAAAGCAATACCAATTAGCAAATCTATCAAGGCTTAACTGATATTTAAGAACAGAGCCTAATGCATGTATGCTAAAATATTGATAAGCTCAATTTTTTTCTAACTCACATTATAATCACAAATAAAATATACTAAAACAGCATTAAGTACTAAAGTAAAATTACAATACTCGGTATCTCTATAAATTAAAATGTTTTGACTTTTGACACACGAGTTAGGGATTCACTGCTATGTACCTTGGGGTGTTCTTTGGAGAAATTTGCAAGCCTTTCTCGAAACACCCTCCTCAAAGCAGACCCACTGTCCTCTTTTCCCTTCACCATGTCCCCTATAGCGTCAACTTGCAGCGCAACATGAAGGTCTGGTTTCCAGCCGGTAACGTTATCGCCCAAAATCACTTTCCTGACTACAATGGCTTCAGGTAAGATGTACTTCATTTGTAACAAATGCTCGTGTGTGAACCTCCTAAAAGTACCAAAAGTTGAAAAAACAGACAAAAATAACAAGTGAAATTAGAAAAATCTCAGGTATCAGCATGAATTGTTCAAGACAATTGCATGTAAAGGCTAGAGAAGAAATACCGATTAGTTAAATTCTCAACGCTGGCACATATATTTGGAAATGTTGGTGAAATTCCTTTCATCCGAAGTAATCTAATTGAGCTTGCCATGAAATCAAAGATTTTTGCCAACATCTCATACCTGATCATTCAACAAAATGTAAAGGAAAATTTAGCGTGTTTATTAAATAATCTTCTACCATGACACCACATACTACGAAATTAAAATGCTATCTCACCAAATATATAAGATAAGAAACCTAATGCTTATTTTCTAATAGCACTAGGACATTTTTTTCATCTTAACTTTCTACTGTTCGATTTTGGCACCACAACTTCATAAATTATTCTTTTGAAACACATTTCATCAATTTTGTATCACATCAAAACCACTTTAACAGCATACCTTGTAGTACAAAAGCGCAATTTAAATACTTGCATTACTAGATTTTTTTGTTAACTTAAATGGTCCCGATGTGTTTTAAAATTGAAATAAGATGTTTCAAAAAAACAATTTATAAACTTGGGGTGCCAAAATCGAATAATGAAAAGTTAATATACCAAAATCATTCGAACATTGTAGTTGGGGTGCCAAATTTACTCTTTTCTAATAACCCTTACAACATAAATCAGACAAAAAAAATCAAATGAATTTACCAAATAAAGTCTCTTTTACCATAACATTTGCCAAGCACCACATCAGCAACATAGATAGCAAACCAAACACTCAAACCCCCAATTTCCAGACATATTAACACAAATTATAAATTGGAAGACAATAGACGCTATGTACTGAGGAACATAGAAAACATCAAATTAGGCAAAACCAAATCCCTAATAAACCCTACAAATCTAGGAAGCACGGACACCCAAAGATCAATGTGAGATTTGTGGCATCTCACAACTGGCCAGATCCTGTTAGACACGGTACAGGACAAAGGCACTCCAAAATACAGTGGGACATGCCAAAATCAATGTTGGCATCAGTGTCACCGTGTCCATATCATGTCACACTCGTCTGACTGTCAGTGCGATGCTAGGAATGACAAAACCCCAAAACACTGAGGGAAAGGGCTTTTATTTCAAAAACATTTATTTAACTCAAATTGTGATAGATCTACCATAAATGCTACAATAAACCATTAGAAATACTAAAACCAGTGCCCATATCCGACACTGAGTCTAAAAACCACTATGACACCAAAATCAATTATGTTTCCTTGTATCCGTGTCCTTGTGTGGCATCTCAAAACTGGCCACATCCTGTTGGACATGGTACACGATAAAGGCACTCCAAAATACACTAGAACACGCCAAAATCAATGTTGGCATCCGTGTCACCGTGTCCATATCGTGTCATACTCGTGTGACTGTCAGTGCGATGCTAGGAATGACAAAAACCCAGTATCACTGAGGGAAAGGGCTTTTATTCCAAAAACATTTATTTAACTCTAATTGTGATAGATCTACCATAAATGCTACAATAAACCATTAGAAATACTAAAACCAGTGCCCATATCCGACACTGAGTCTAAAAACTACTATGACACACCAAAATCAATTATGTTTCCTTGTATCCGTGTCCTTGTGTGGCATCTCACAACTGGCCACATCCTGTTGGACACAGTACACGACAAAGGCACTCCAAAATACACTGGAACACGCCAAAATCAATGTTGGCATCAGTGTCACCGTATCCATATCGTGTCGTACTCGTCTGACTGTGTCAGTGCGATGCTAGGAATAACAAAAACCCAATAACACTGAGGGAAAGGGCTTTTATTCCAAAAACATTTATTTAACTCTAATTGTGAAAGATCTACTATAATTGCTACAATAAACCATTAGAAATACTGGTTTACACTGGCACACGCCAAAATCAATGTTGGCATCCGTGTCACCGTGTCCATGTCGTGTCGTACTCGTGTGACTGTCAGTGCGATGCTAGGAATAACAAAAACCCAATAACACTGAGGGAAAGGGCCTTTATTCCAAAAACATTTATTTAACTCTAATTGTGATAGATCTACCATAAATGCTACAATAAACCATTAGAAATACTAAAACCAGTGCCCATGTCCGACACGACGCAGACACTCTAAAAATCACTAAGACACGCCGAGATCAATGATGTGTCCTTGTATCCATGTCCGTATATAATCCGTCCTTGTATCCATGTCCGTATATAATCCAACAATCAATTTAACCTCGATTTATGACAGATCTACATCATGCACCAAACCCTACGAATACGGAAATCAAAATCGAGACTTTTGCTCAAAGATGCTCACTTTTCCGACAGCTCGACCGGGCCTCTCGCTCTGGAGGGCCTCGGGGCCTCCTCCGCCGGAAGAAGATCCAGACCGGATCTCTCGAGGCCCGATGGGCCCGGCCCGTTCTTGCTCCTCTGGAGCTCCTCGGCGGCCTTCTTGACCTCCTTCACCGACATCGCCACCCGGCGGCGGGTCCGGGGCTGGGTCGATTTCTCCGGCGTCGCGATGTCGTCGGAGACCGATGAGGCGGGGATGGACTTGGAAGGCTGGGATTTGATCGGAGTGTCGGTGGCGGCGGCGTTCTTCTTTGATCGGGAGAGAGGAGCCATATTTGGAGAGAGAGGTGGAGTAATGAAGGTGGAGGAATGGGGAAGGGGGGGGTGAATGGGGATTATATGATGGGGGAGATAGGACAACGGGTATTTTTGGCGGGAAATATTTGGCGCGAAGGCGAGGAGTACGCCCACGTGGCTGTGCTAGTTTCCCGCGGCTGTTGGTGGGATCTGTATGCAGTATGCGCCAGTGTTTTAAAAACCGGACCGGAGCACGATTGGATCAACAACCAGTGATTTAACCACTTGATTAATTTAAATGGTTCAAGTTTAATTCTTAATGGACATTATTTTTTACAAAAATATTTATTTATAATTAAATTTTGAAAAGAAACAATTTGTCAACTTTGAACCGGATCGAAAAAGTTATCGATTTATGGGCCAATCGATTGAACTGGCCGATCTGGTTCGATTTTTAAAACACTGATATGCACTAGGGTAGGGTGACGATAAACTCATTAATAAAGGATTTTATTATGTTAATACATTGACTGATGTGTATTTTTTATTGATAATCTCACAAATACATTTATTATAACTTAAAATGTGTATTGATAAATATAAATAACGTGTTAACAAAACCCATTAATAAATTGAAGGTGATTTGGTTTGATGTATCTAATGAGCTCAGGTTGTAAACACCCTAATTTTTTAGAATTTAAATTTAAATTTTATTAATTATTATTGAAGAATTTTTTTTATTATTTTTAATTAATTATAATAAATGTTCTTCATGGATTTATATTTTGTGTATTAAATTAATTATTAAAATTATGCAAAAATTATATATTTTTTTTGTATAATTAATAATAGAGTATTGTAATTTTTCTGGAATTTATTGGACTAAAAAACTATTTTTATGACCTATATATACTAAACCAACCTAAATCAACCCAAACAAAACCAAACTGAACCAAACCGAATAAAACCAACACAACCCATACTAAACCAATCAGACCTGGATCCTACCCAAACCCGAACACGCAGACCCGAAACCCGACCCACCCCTTCACCTTCAGAAACTTCCCCCGACCGAACACTTCCCCTCACCCAAACGGACCGCTGACCGACCACTTCCCCTCCCCGTAACCCCCCACTCTCCACCCTATAAAACCCCCAGCATAGCTGACCCTCACCACCCACAACCCCTCTCCCATTTCCGACCATCGCCGCCTCCGTCAGCAGCCGGACCGCCGCGCACCACCGCCGCGAAGACAGGTCGTCCAACATCCTGAGCACAACAGTAACGAGGTACTCTACTTCCCACTATTGTATCTCCCTGCACATAAATTCAAATGTCGATCTGTCGAATCCTATGAGAAGACCACATGACCCTCTTGAACCCTGTATAATTAGTTCGGGGTATCGTGTCATGTGTCGGTCGCAATTCGTGACGCAAAACAAGAAAAAAAAGACCCAATTTGTAGTTCAGAAAACTGTCCCAAGTACCCATGTTCATGGCTGTTTTTCTTCTAACCTAGTTAATATTTTTAAAATTCCATTTGAACAGTCATTTAGACAACATAACCAAGATTTAATCCCTTAAATTAGTTTATTTTAATTCGTTGTATGCTGTGATTTATTCGTGGTTGAAGTTGACCAAAAACTTGGTTTTCTAAAACCAAAATTTTTCGAAACGGGATGCATCCCACTAAACAAGGTGACTTTGTCGTATGCAAATTGTATTGAAAGGCGCGTATCGTCAACACGGACGTGTGGGATTTTGTAGAAGTTGATTTAGATGTGCGTGCACACTGGAATCAACGTGTATCCGTCAAAAAGTCTCGTATCGACCCGTTTTGACAATCGTCATAATTTTTTGTGTGTTTATCGTTTCGCAACAAAACTTGCGTCATCGGATTCGTAGCATTATGCTGGTCCTCTGACCCAAGTTTGGTTCGATTATGAGAACGTTGACGAAACATGGTTAAATTCGATGGCGCAAATTTCGTGGTTTCGTCAACGTTCTCATAATCGAACCAAACTTGGGTCACATGACCAGCGTAATGCTACAAATCTGATGGCGCAAGTTTCGTTGCGAAACGACAAGCACATAAGAAATTATGATTCCGGTGAAACGACGAAGTTTCGCAACAAGTTTCGTCAACAAGTTTCGTTTCTTATTGACATGCCGATATATAGCTTTTTGACGGATACGCGTTAATTCCAGTGTGCACGCACATCTAAATCAACTTCTGCAAAATCTCATACGTCCGTGTTGACGATACGCGCCTTTCGATGCAATTCGCACACGACGAAGTTGCCTCGTTTAGTGGGACGCATCCTGTTTCAAAAAATTTTGGTTTTATAAAACCAAGTTTTTTGTCAACTTCAACCACGAATAAATCACAGCATACAACAAATTAAAATAAATTAATTTAAGAGATTAAATTTCGATTATGTTGTCTAAATTACTGTTCAAATGGAATTTTAAAAATATTAACTAGGTTGGAAGAAAAATGGCCATGAACATAGGTGTTTGGGACAGTTTTCTGAAGCTACAACCGGTACTATATTAGTAGCTTCATTACCTGTTGTAGCTTTATTCGATTCTGGAGCATCGCATTCATTCATAGCTGCTAGCTTCGTAGCCACACATAGAGTAGCTACCGTACCCCTTCCGAAGACTAAGAGAATTCTTACGGGAGGAAGAATTATCCCAGTTAGTGATATTTGTAGATCTTGTTCGGTAGTAGTCTGTGGGAGAGAGATGCGAGCACAATTTTTGATCTTTTCCATGCCAGATTATGATGTTGTACTTGGTATGGACTGTATGAGTCAGTACCATGGGACTCTAGATTGCCGGCTTGGACGGGTTATATTTAGACCGCCTGGACATCCGGAGTTTGAGTTTCTTCGGCGAGACAAAGAGCAAGGTGTTCAGCCTACACTTAGGGTACTCTCTACAAAAGGGGAGTCTGAGTACCCAAAGGTTGTATCTGAGTTTGTGGATGCATTTCCCGACGATCTTCCAGGCTTACCACCTGATCGAGAAATAGAATAACAATAGACTTGACTCCAGGAGCGGAGCCTTTCACTTCATTAGTGTACCGGCTAGCACCTAAGGAGTTGGTGGAATTGAAGAAGCAAGTTGATGATCTTCTGGAGAAGGGTTTTATTCGGCCCAGTGTTTCACCATGGGGAGCACCCATACTATTTGTGCCGAAAAAGGATGGGACGGTACACCTGTGTATTGACTACAGGGCACTAAACGTTGTAACCATCAAGAACCGGTATTCCTTGCCACGCATTGACGATCTATTCGATCAGTTGAGTGGTGCTAGTGTATTCTCAAGATCGATCTTAGATCCGGTTGTCATCAGATTAGAATACGGAAAGAGGATATACCAAAGACAGCCTTCAGGACCAAGTATGGATACTATGAGTTCTTAGTTATGCCATTTGGTTTAACCAACGCGCCAGCTGTGTTCATGAGTTTGATGAATAAAGTTTTTCATCAGTATTTGGATAAGCTCGTGGTTGTGTTTATTGATAATATTTTGATATATTTCAAGAGCTACGAAGAGCACGAGGAGCATCTCAGAATCATGCTGGAGACGCTGAGACAGGAGAAGTTGTACGCCAAACTCAGTAAATATGAGTTTTGTCTGGATAGGGTGCCTTTCATGGGACATATCATCTCAGGAGAAGGACTTTCAGTTGATCCGGAGAATGTTGCTGCAATAAAAACTTGGCCTACACCTACATCAGTTGCGGAAGTGAGAAGTTTTCTCGGACTTGCTAGATATTATCAAAGGTTCGTGGAAAATTTCTCAAGGATTGTGGAGCCTATGACACGGTTGACGCGTAAAGACCAGGAATTTGCATGGACGGAAGATTGCCAGAAGGCCTTTGAGGAGTTGAAGAGACGATTGACGACAGCACCGGTCTTGACTCTTCCTTCAGGATCGGGAGGATTCGTTGTTTATAGTGATGCATCAAGCAATGGACTAGGATGTGTTTTGATGCTGTAACGCCCCGTTCGTCCCGTTCCCCCTGCTCGGGGAGCGCGGCCAAGAAATACTTACGACCGTCCGAACGGGACAGATTGAATCAAGATCCTTTCCTCGTTATGGATTGGTTTCTTCGGAATCAGGTCCCATAAACAATGGATCGTGCCTCAAGGAAGGACTCAGCGGCAGAGTAGAGAGAGGCCTTTCCGTTGTGTTGGTTTTCCTTGCCCGTTTTCGATTGCCGTTTGGTTGCGTACTTGTTGGTTTTAAGACTTGCGTTTTCTTGAACGGTTTTGATGGATTTTATTGCTTTCGTTCTTAGGATTTCGTATTTCGTATCGAGCCTTGGAGATCGAAGCAGGAGGTATTGATCATCCGTTGGTGCGTGCAGGTGATCGTATAGACGACGCGCGAGCGGAGTCTTAGGGATCTCTACTCCTTCTTCCTATACAACCAACGTGTGAGTGGCTCTATTTCGATAAGCACCTTCTTTCCAAGGGCTCCGTTCATAATAAAATTGACTCAGTTGTGCATTCAATCAAACGACACCACTTAAGTAATAAGTTGGATAACAAGATAAGATAAGAAGTAGGCTTGGAACACCCATTGCTTGTCATATAAAACCTTGCATAAATTCATTGATGCATGCATGGTCGTCGGATGTTTAATGGGTTGGTATTTATTGATAGTTCAAAGTACTTTTCAATAAGTTCAAAGTGTTCTTCTATAAACTGCTGCATGTTATTTCATATAACTGTTGGTTGATTGTGATAGTACAGTAAAGCAGTTTCGTACATGATGTTCTTTAAATGGCTAGTAAGTAAATCTATGAGGTAGAGTCATAGATATGGTCATGGGAATTCTTGTGCACAAGGGATCCAGGTTCCTGCGAGCGGTTACCGGGGCACCGGGCCGTTTCGACCCGGGCGGAATCTACTTTCTTAGTACTGGGAGCGGGGAATTGTAGCGGGGCTAGCTACCCGCGCTGCAAGCGTCGCCGCCAGCCCAGACTAAACCCATGATGGCTGGTAGAACAACAAAGAAAGATGTTGTGTATATTTAAACTGTGCAGACTAACTATGTCTTCGTGACAGGGAAGGCTATGGTAAGTTGTACAGGTGGTTCAGACGGGACAGGTAAAGTCACCGAACGGTGGCATGTGGAATTATGTTATTTTCTTCTTGCATACCTGCTAAATGAAATCTGATCTAGGCAAGAATAGAAACCCACCTAAGAACATAAATGTTGCATGTTCATTTAAAACTCATCTAAAGAGCTTGGTAAAGTTGAGCAGCTAGCCTTCACCAGTACTTTTCGAAGTACTGACCCTCGTTGTGCAAGGCAACGCGGCGAGGAGCTGAAGCTCTCTTCGGACCCTTTGGGATTCTTGGCGGGTCGTGGCCAAGACTTTGGGGGCTCAAGCTAGAAGCCTTCCTCTCTCCCCCGTTGCGGAAATAACGCTAAAGCGATGGTGCTTCCCCGCACCCAAGGAGTTTTGTGTTTTGAAGCTACGTAAAGGGACATAATGTATGGATCGGCTATCTCATTTTGCGTCCAAGTTTGTAAGCCCGTGGGGCATTTTATACTTTTGAGTCAAGCAATGTAACCGGATGTTCATTATAAATAAAAGAGAAACTATTCTATGCCTCAACTTTGTGTCATCTTATTTGTCTACTCTGTTGCATTGATCTAAAGAATATCCTTATGCCTAAGGCCTGGTGCACGCGCGCCCTACGCGTGCACGGCATCGCGCCCCTGGGACGATTATCGGTTAGACGAAATCGGGGCATGACATATTGGTATCAGAGCATGCTTCAGATCCTTTGATCTCACAAAGAAAGTTTCTAAAGAGGACTTTGTTCCTTCCGAGTAGACCCTTGAATTCGCTTGGCCAAAATGAGATGCGTTCCATACAATAAGTCTAAATATTTTTGAAAAGTGCGTGAGAATTATACGATTGCTTGGACGGGATTATGATGTGAGGGCTTTTGTCCCAACTCATAGAGGATGTTGCGAGAAGAGACTCGTGTTATAATCGGCAAGTTATATGTCAATATAAAAACACCAAACGAGTAGAGTGCGAGATAAGAATATCGTTCAGACAGTGGTCTATGCACATGGCCTTTTGGCCAACTCGTGTTAAGTATCATGCACCAAGACCCTTGGTGCTAGTGAGTTGCAGCGAGAATTGGGTATTGTTGGGATGAGAATAAAGTTGACTTGGAGGAAAATCGATAGAGACGTTATCGGATTGCCGCTAAGGCGAGTAACGGGAATCGTGTAGGGAATTTTCAGAAATAGTTGGACGATTAATCATAGCGATAAGTTATGATTTGAAGCATAGTCTGTATAGAGGACTATGAATACTTGTGTGTACGAATCTAAGATCGCTAAGACGATAAATAGGGACTGTGTTGGAGTTCTAAGGAACGAATTGGGCATACGAGTGAAGGATGCGAACGCGAATCAGGAGTTATTAGGATGACTCAATTCCTGAGTAGTGTATGCGATAAGTCCCCTGTTCGATTGTGCAATTTGTGGATATAATGAGTTGTAAATATTCAGGGAGTATAACTCAAACCCTGAGTGGTGTACTTGTTGGCTTAGTAATGCTTGAACGAAGTCGTGGATTCGGAGAGTTAAGCGAGTCTAGCGACAAGCGACGAGATTGGGTAAAGCCTTAGTATAAATAAACAGTGCCTAGCACGTAAACGAACTCGGAGAAAGCATGCAATGTTTAGTTCGAACGAGTTACAATGAGTTGAATAAGGGATAAGGCTTACAACGAATAGAAATTCAAGGCAATTGGAATCGATATCATGATCGGAAAAGACTTAGAGGATTGCACGAGCGAGTTTGAGTTGAAACAAGCAAATTACAAACTTGAGTCGAGATTGAATAATCTGAGATGCGATCGAAGTAAGTGCAATTAGAAATAATGGAGTGAACGAATGATTGCGTGCATGGAAAATTTGGATTGAGTAGGATATCGCTCGATAAAATTCGATTTGGGTATGAATGCGATGATCTCAAATTTTGGGAGATTTAGACCATAACAATGGTTGGAAAATAGTATGGATTGATGCAAGTTAGAAAAAAATTATGAATTTGATGGATTGAGTTAAGCGGTAATAGATTTGGCTTGGAGTTTGGAAGAACGATCTTGAAATCAAGTTCAGGAAGATAATATTCGAAATCTGTCCCAGCGAGAACGATTATCCTGCCGGAGCATCGGCGTGGTGATTTCACGTACGATAGGGATAAGCAAACTCAAGAGAACAGGCTCGGTGATTATTCCAAAATGAACTCGATGAATGGAACGTATCAATGGGATAGACTTGGGTTTGGGAATTGATCTTAGTTGTTTGAGGAATGCTAAGAGTAGACTAAGAATATGAGTCTAAGGATTTTTCTTGAGGAGTTAGTCTAGAAACGTAAAGTAAGAGATGTTGGACGTTTTCATGAACGGATGTGTAGATCGTACTGGACGACTTAGAGTTCATGATATACATCGATGGTTTATAATAGAATTGTGGCTTGATGATACAGGCGTAGAAAATGATGGATTGGTGAATCCTATTAAACGATATGAAAGAGATAGAGTATGTGAATCGATGAGTTGAACCTGCAACGTGGGCGTATCGTGGGTTCAGTTGAACGAGCGTGTTGGTGTGATAGGATGATCTGTGCTCGATGTTTAGAAATTTGAGTGAAACGAGCTTGGGTAGAATACCCGTGTAAAGGAACAATGGTTTGACCTTAGGGTGTTTGGGGCGAGCGTTGTGCAACACGGTTGCACGATGAGTCGCAAACTTGAGTTGTACCTATGACTGTGTGTGCTGGCCTAGGGACTAGGCAGACGACCCTATGCCTTGAGTTAAACTGGAGTGGCTAACTCCAGAGTATCGTTCGGAAAGAATGATAGAACTTGGGCAACAAGACTTAGAGTTAGAATTTGGAATTTGGAATATACACTAGCAACGTTCGCGTTGAAACAAACGTAAGGCGAGATAGGACTCGGGTGATAATTGATTTGGTTGGATAGGTTACGCGACGGTAAAGGATAAGACGATAGCTGGATCGAACAAGAGTTCGGTCAGGACGATCCGCGTTTCGAAAGATTTTCACGAGTAGCTTGTCAGACTTAGCTGTCACTGAGCTTGGTTGAAATACACATATTTGGGGGACACCTTGAATATGGGTACGATCCAGACTTAGCGATATGCATAACTCGGATGCAGCTGCAAAGGAAAATGTTCGGATTCGCATGGATGAGTGTGGCAACAGAAATGGTTTAGCCTCAACCTAAATTTTCATAGAGGAAAGATTGTATCGTTCCTCGTGCTACCGGGATAGTTCTGCGCTAAGGCGCAGTACGAGACTGAGTTTGGGGATGCAATAGTTGAACTAATAGATCATTCGGATAAAATGATTAAGCACTCGGGCGAATGGAACGAGTAAAAACAAATAGAAAGTTAAGTTCGATTGAGTCAAGGGTGCGAAGGACTTGAGCGTACCCCAGGTAAGCAATTTAGCTCTGCGCTAAGGCGCAATATAGACTGAGTCAGAAAACGTGGGTGATTGGGTGCGAATTTATTTAGTGAGATTGGACGGTGACTCAGAGAGATTCGATGCAAAAACGAGATTGGAAATTTGTCGAGATTCGAGCTTTTGGGTTAGGCGTAACGATGGGTTTCGATAGGCGACGTCAAGAAATAGGCTCAATTGTGTTGGGTTCCTATGGTGATAACATAACTAGTTGGGCAAGTCCACCCAATTGTGAGTTGTAAGTGCCCGTTGAGTTATGGAATACCATGTGCTTGGGTAATACAGTCCTGCGCTAGATGCAGTAGATTTTGAGACAGAATTGCAATGATCAAGTTGAGTATAACTCGATAGCATTGAACGATAGAGTCGTTCGATGAGAACTGGCCAACATTGGCGTAACGCATGGTGAGAAAATAGAGGATTGTATTATTGAGACAGTCCTTGAAGGATAAGACGAGATGCATTGGGTAGTTTAGAAGTTATGCGATAGCACGAGTTGCACTCAGGAAGTCTCGAGGACGGAACTTGTTCTGAGTGGTATAGGGTGTAACAACCCGCTCCGCTCAACCCGAAGGGCCGATTCAAACGACACAAGTGTAGCTATTCTACCGCCTTGCTCAGCGAGATGGCTCGTTCGATGCAAAGGCTTTCATGTTGGGATATTTAATGGAGTCAGACTTAGGCTATCAGAAGCGCGTCCGGAGTCTAGCTCGACCGATGCGATACATCGCTAAGGTGAGAGACCCCGGTGAACCTGTCTCTACTTAGTCGCACACTAAGAAAATGAATGTTACGTGCTAGTTTACAGACGATAACCTTTGCCTGCTAATAAAAGGAGACGAACGCACATAGCTAAGGGGATAACCCCGCTTTATTATCGTATAGAACATGGAAATCTTACTTGCTAGTTGCGTAGTCGGCTTGGGTCAATTGAATCTGCAAGCGGACTTGTCGTACGCGGCGGAGCCTGTCTAAATTTTGAATCGTAAAAAGAAACAGTTGCGGAACCGAACGTCTCGCTAGTGCGCGTACTGTGGCGAAACCACTTGGTCGAGGAGTCGACCTGGGAACTTGAATCTGATATGAGGGGAAAATTTCCCTCATTATTCCTTAGTGGTAGGCTCTATTCTTAAGTTTCGGGACGAAACTTCCTATTAGATGGTTATGATGTAACGCCCCGTTCGTCCCGTTTCCCCTGCTCGGGGAGCGCGGCCAAGAAATACTTACGACCGTCCGAACGGGACAGATTGAATCAAGATCCTTTCCTCGTTATGGATTGGTTTCTTCAGAATCAGGTCCCATAAACAATGGATTGTGCCTCAAGGAAGGACTCAGCGGCAGAGTAGAGAGAGGCCTTTCCGTTGTGTTGGTTTTCCTTGCCCGTTTTCGATTGCCGTTTGGTTGCGTACTTGTTGGTTTTAAGACTTGCGTTTTCTTGAACGGTTTCGATGGATTTCATTGCTTTCGTTCTTAGGATTTTGCATTTCGTATCGAGCCTTGGAGATCGAAGCAGGAGATATTGATCATCCGTTGGTGCGTGCAGGTGATCGTATAGACGACGCGCGAGCGGAGTCTTAGGGATCTCTACTCCTTCTTCCTATACAACCAACGTGTGAGTGGCTCTATTTCGATAAGCACCTTCTTTCCAAGGGCTCCGTTCATAATAAAATTGACTCAGTTGTGCATTCAATCAAACGACACCACTTAAGTAATAAGTTGGATAACAAGATAAGATAAGAAGTAGGCTTAGAACACCCATTGCTTGTCATATAAAACCTTGAATAAATTCATTGATGCATGCATGGTCGTCGGATGTTTAATGGGTTGGTATTTATTGATAGTTCAAAGTACTTTTCAATAAGTTCAAAGTGTTCTTCTATAAACTGCTGCATGTTATTTCATATAACTGTTGGTTGATTATGATAGTACAGTAAAGCAGTTTCGTACATGATGTTCTTTAAATGGCTAGTAAGTAAATCTATGAGGTAGAGTCATAGATATGGTCATGGGAATTCTTGTGCACAAGGGATCCAGGTTCCTGCGAGCGGTTACCGGGACACCGGGCCGTTTCGACCCGGGCGGAATCTACTTTCTTAGTACTGGGAGCGGGGAATTGTAGCGGGGCTAGCTACCCGCGCTGCAAGCGTCGCCGCCAGCCCAGACTAAACCCATGATGGCTGGTAGAACAACAAAGAAAGATGTTGTGTATATTTAAACTGTGCAGACTAACTATGTCTTCGTGACAGGGAAGGCTATGGTAAGTTGTACAGGTGGTTCAGACGGGACAGGTAAAGTCACCGAACGGTGGCATGTGGAATTATGTTATTTTCTTCTTGCATACCTGCTAAATGAAATCTGATCTAGGCAAGAATAGAAACCCACCTAAGAACATAAATGTTGCATGTTCATTTAAAACTCATCTAAAGAGCTTGGTAAAGTTGAGCAGCTAGCCTTCACCAGTACTTTTCGAAGTACTGACCCTCGTTGTAGCAGGTTCCCCGGCGCAAGGCAACGCGGCGAGGAGCTGAAGCTCTCTTCGGACCCTTTGGGATTCTTGGCGGGTCGTGGCCAAGACTTTGGGGGCTCAAGCTAGAAGCCTTCCTCTCTCCCCCGTTGCGGAAATAACGCTAAAGCGATGGTGCTTCCCCGCACCCAAGGAGTTTTGTGTTTTGAAGCTACGTAAAGGGACATAATGTATGGATCGGCTATCTCATTTTGCGTCCAAGTTTGTAAGCCCGTGGGGCATTTTATACTTTTGAGTCAAGCAATGTAACCGGATGTTCATTATAAATAAAAGAGAAACTATTCTATGCCTCAACTTTGTGTCATCTTATTTGTCTACTCTGTTGCATTGATCTAAAGAATATCCTTATGCCTAAGGCCTGGTGCACGCGCGCCCTACGCGTGCACGACATCGCGCCCCTGGGACGATTATCGGTTAGACGAAATCGGGGCGTGACAGATGCAACATGGAAAAGTTATCGCTTATGCATCGAGACAGCCGAAGGTTCATGAGATGAACTACTCGACACACGATCTTGAGCTAGCTGCAGTAATATTTACATTAAAGATATGGAGGCACTATTTTTATGGAGAGAAGGTGGAAATCTTCAGTGATCACAAGAGTCTGAAGTATGTTTATACTTAGAAAGAGCTCAATATGAGACAGAGGCGTTGGCTAGAGTTGATGGTCAATTTTGATATAGATTTGCAGTACCATCCGGGCAAGGCGAATGTCGTAGCAGACGCACTAAGCAGGAAGCCCACAACTTATTTCTTGACGATGCAGCCCCATCTATTAGAGGATCTACAGGAGCTTGGAATAGAGATTATTTTGCCAGGCAGAGTGGGTTGTTGGCGAATCTTAAAGTCAAGTCATCACTAGTGGAGAGGATTAAGTTAATTAGAATCTTAAACTCCCTCACCCAAAATAGATATTTTGTGTATATTTTATATTATTATATTTATTATATATGTTGAATTTATTTAGAATATGCACTTAGTTAATTAGAAAATAAATTTCTTGATATATTTACTTATATAAATATTCATTTAGAATTATTTTAGGTTATTTTAGATTTTTGGAGATTTTTCTAGAATTTTTGGTAATTAAAACTTAGAAAACATAAATTTTTAGGACTTCTATGATTTACTATACGACCATACTTGCATGTCGTTCCTACAAAATATTTATTTTAGTTTAAAATATTTAATTATATTTTTTTGTAATTTATTTAGAATTTTAAGAAATTTATTTAGATTTTAAATTATTTAGGATTTATTTGGATATATATAGTCTTAATATTAGATAGATACTAATTTAGTGTTAATAGATATTAATAAGATTTTATAAATTATTTATATTATCTTTAATTATATTTAAGATTATAAATTATTGAGATAAATTCAAACTCTATTTTAAATTAATTCAAATCCTGAACCTACTAGGAAATCAACTTCATGCATATCCTATCCTTATTTAAATTCATCATAATCCTATCCAAATTAACCAATCCTATTCGTATTTAATTAAGTAGTGTCCACCATTATAAATACCTCATCCTTCATATTTTTCTTTCCCAAATTCCTCTCTTTTTCGTCCAAAAAAATAGTCAAAATTCGTCATAAATTCAGCCTCATTTTCTACTAGTTATGACGAATTAAAAAGACGATATCTCCTAGCTCCGAACTCCAAACATACTCTAGTTTTTTTTGTTAGAACGATAATGAGGTTAGCTTTCTGATAATATAAATTGTTTTTTAAATTATTAGTATTAAATTCTGGAAAATTCGTAGAGCACAGCATGTCCAAAAATAGACGTATTTCGATGTTTTCGCGATTCCGAGAGAACCAGGAATCAGAATCATGAACCATTTAAAGTTTCAGAAAGATAATGTCGAGATAATCGATATATATTTTAACCAGAATTTATTTCGAAGTATTTACATACTGTTAATTCTGTAGAACTTCTAGGTTAGAATTTAACCATCGGTGCACAATACAAAATTTGTATGTGCCATAATTCCCAAACGAATTTGAATTCAGACGAGCCATAAATTCCAGTATATTTTTGATGCTAAAATCTACAGGAAATCATGCATGAAAGTCGAGTTTGTATCGGTTGACTTTTTGGTCAACAGATCGCCTCGATTTGCGTGCCATGAGTCTCGAGTTGATAAAATTCAGTTTCTTTGGACAAAATTTAGAAATTAACATAAAAATCAGAATAATAAGATTAAAATAGGATTTTAGAGTAATTATTCCAGAATTAAATAAATTAAAATAAATTAATGGTTATATTATTATATAGTTATATGAATATATATGTAAGTAAATGCTAATTAATAATTATGACTAAATATTCAGACTGTATGACCCTAGGATATCGTGGACTATCCCATACTTACCTTGACCATGTTGACCCTAAGAACTTG
This sequence comes from Iris macrosiphon, assembly GCA_036927795.1. Lineage (NCBI taxonomy): Eukaryota > Viridiplantae > Streptophyta > Magnoliopsida > Asparagales > Iridaceae > Iris > Iris macrosiphon. The sequence goes on from JAYESA010000007.1 coordinate 10,309,103, forward strand.
TGAATTTTTCTGCCATGCGTACACTAACGTACTGGCATAGACACCTGTCAGTTGACTGACTGATTTCGTACAGTACTTGAAGACGCGACACCCGCGTAATTCAATGCGTAATTGACCGTGTTAGATGACTAGTGTTACCCCTAGTATACCCCCTGATTCCAGTGTAAATATGGTTGAGTATGTGCTAGTGTAATGACTAATGATTCTATTATATTATATTTATGTGTACATAGGATATTGGATTGTTCTGCGCGATTTCTGGATCAGGTTATTGGTACATTGCAGCTTCCTTGTTAGGCAAGTATACCTTGCCATTGTACTGTTATTTTTATTCCATATATTGCATGCATCTTTATTTTCTGTCTTTTCATATATTTTAACTGTTATATAAAAATGCGCGCGACGGTGTCGTCGCGGTATATTTTTATTTATGTATTTGCATTGACCTTGTTTATGAGACTACCCCATTATCATGTAGCATCATTAGGTTCATTGGCCGTGACACAGTTGTTACACGAGTTGTGAGTCTCATGTAGATCACGGACTTGCGTGCAGGTTGGCCTCCTGTACGTGTGAGCCGTGCGTTAGGAATAACTGCTGTTAGAAACTTTGCATGCTAGTAGATTTAGCAGTTATTAGAGGTCTAGGGACATAGCCTATTGTAGTACGGTGGTCCCATCCTTGTCCTTGTTTGGTTGCAGGATTGGGCTAGGGTACTAAGAATAGGCTATGAACCAAATCGTGTCATGGATGTGACATGCTTAGAGCATGGGGTGGGGAGAACAACAAGTACCGCATTTGAGCTCCTTTACACTTTTTCTTCTGTAACCCGGAAGCTCCGCTGGAGATACGTGCGGTGATGACCCATTTACTACTTGGCGGGCCTCTGCCGTTCAAAAGACGACATGCCTTTGAGGCCCCTGGTTCTCCGAGAGAGTCATGCCAATCCCAGTTCTCAGCCAGATAGCTCACTTGTTAGAAAGTTGTTCTCAAACTGCATTCACATAGATGGTTAGGCGACCCATTGGATATTTATTTCAGTACTTTATTGGCATGTGTTTAAGTATCTTGTTATGTCCCTCTGAGGACCTGGTCCACTGCCAGGTGTATCTTTTCTTGAGTATTTGCAGGAGCGCAGATTGGATGGTTACATGTGATCCGAGGATGTCTTCTCTTCGAGCTGTGATGGATAGCTGGTATTCTTATATTGTTTGAGTGAGTTGTACTTATATTGTATTTACTTTTTCCATTTGAGTTGGTAGTGGATTTGTTTTCATACAACTATCATCCTTAGATACATCTTATTGAGATCTAGTTTCATAGATACTGATTATTTATTTCTATATGATTTTGGTGGATGAGATTTAGATTTTACCCTGTGACTTGTGACATATGTTTATACCACTTGTGGATTTTGTATTCATATTACAGCGTACGTATGGATTTAATTTCCATATATTGGAGTTGTCATATCCATGCGGCTGGCATGCTTACGTATTCTAGTCCTACGTATTTTTGGGACTGGGGCGTGACATATTTTTGTGGTGGCCCATACAGGTCGAGAGCATATTGTCTCAGTTACGTTACTGTACCGAACAAGCCTGCACATAGGACTAGAGTATAGGATCTCATCCACAATTGACTATGATTCACTTTCCTCCTCTATGATCTATTCGAACAATTGTATCCTGCTTGATTCCTGTACTTCCCTAATAAGTTCCTTGAGTATATATGGCCTTCTGCTAGAATATAGGAACCCCTGTTATTAGGATGATAATTAGAGTAGCACACCTATTAAGAATACAACGAGAATATAGACACACCACTAAGTTTAGAATATCTAGTGAACCCTAGAATTCCTTATCTTTAGAATTGATTTACCATTACCCCCTGATGTATTATGAAGACTTGAGAGTAGTATAGACACTACTAGAGTTAGTTAGAAGTTTTACCATAATGTTTGACCCTAGTATTGAGGAACCAATGGAGAACCAATATTGAACATTAGGACTGAACCTAACCCTCATAATTGGATAGTATTAGAGAACTATAAAACTTATGTCATTGTCTTGTTACTAGTAGACAGCACCCTAGGAAGCCTAGAGGAATGTAATCAACCCTTTCCCTTGATCATACCCCGAACATGGCAACTAGCATGCCACCCCCTTAGAGAACCATGATGCTATCTAGAGTCCTCTATTTTTGATTTCATAACTTGTCCCCCTGCAACCTTAGCGTTCGCTAATTGTGTGACGACTAAATTATGATTCTTCTTTCTTCATCATTTAACTCGTGCCACATAACTCGTATGATTGAAGGCCAAGTAATCTTATTCTATGTTAGGACATGTAGTTTGCTAGGGTATAGCTTGGTAATTTGAACTTAGAATTTTGTGCGTGATAGTTGGGATTTGATAGTTTGCGTAGTTCCCTTAGGTTGCGACCTAATGATTACCCCTTAGCTTTAAATCATGAAATTTGTACCCATAGCTCGATACGAGTTAAATCCCTTTCCCCTTAACGGCTAGTAACTCTTCTATCCCTACGATTGACACCTGTTCTATGAGCACTTGACCCTTACCTATATAATACAATAGGAGACCCTAATAAGAGTTTCTGTTCTATGTACATGTGCAAGGTTATTTTTGTAGGTATCCTTAAGGCAATACAATAGTAGTTAAATTATTTTAAGTTGGATAGTATACCTCACCACCTAGTATCACGTAGTCCCCGTGATCCATTAATGAAGTGTAACTGAATGACATTAATTGTATGCTAGCAAAGACGACAGTGTTTATTCAGAAGATAGAATTTAGAGGTCCATGTCCCTATTGGTCGACTAGCGACTTAGACAAGGAATTAGTATGACAACTGTAGAGATTGTGTAGTCTTTCATTATTATTGCTTATTTTGCTTTTGTTTTTGTGAATTTGAATTGTTATGAACCTTCTTTCATCATAATCTAGCGTATTCATATTTGCTGTACTACCTTGACTTATGCTGCTATTATAGCCTAGTTTTTGCAAGCTTATTCTTTATCGAGCTTGTTCATGATATACTTATTATTGGGGGCCCACAATAATACATTTCAGAATCAGTGTATTAGGGTCTAGCTAACCTTAGTGCGCTTGGTTCACCCTTCGCATAACTACTTTACGTGGATTGAGATAGATAGTGATTAGTAGACGAATATACTTACCCTCTAGATACGACAAAGCATATCATATCAAGTACATAACTGCACCGATATGAGCATGCAAATAGGAAATTACCAAATTAAGATTTCAATCCACAACTGTCTTGACAATTCCCATTTGAATTCTTTAAACGCTTTGATTCCCATACTTCCATTCTATTACCCCTCCTTGAACTCTTTTCCGTTGCTTTCCGTCTTCCCTTGTTTCGGAAAGACGAAATCTCGTGCTTGGATATAAGTGATACACGGATAGTACAAGATATACTCCATAGGCCAATCACATTATTTGGTGACTATCTTTCATAATTGATTAAGGGCATATCACATATGATATAGTTGGTGTTAAAGTTTTGAGGATTGAATTGTCACGCCCCGGTCCCGCCCGGGCCGCCGCTCCGCCCTGTCCCGCGCCCGTACGGCCGAGAATTAACGAACCGGACACGTATCACCGTGCCTCGGCGCGCTGGACGCGAATTATCGCGCCCGTCCCGCGGGTGCGAGGGAGGAAGGGAGCCAAGCGAATGGCCCGTTCGAGCTTTCGGGGGACGTGATGCCGCACGGGCTTGGGGTTGCGCCCGTGCAAGGCCAATCGTTTAAGTTAATAGTTGGCTATCATCGCATCAATCGAGTAAGCAGCAGAAAGGGACTTGTTGCATGAATAATGCATTAGCCAACTGAGTGTTCGGGACAATCGAGGCAACTTGGGTTTCCTTTAGCAAAGGCACACGTTCGTTCCATACATTATGCACCCTTATACGATAGCATTCTCGGGGCAACAATCGAAACCAGGATTTCCGGGTCTTCGGGACTGTGGCACGCCTATCGCTCCCTCGGACGATCCAGTACCTGCGAACAAGTAAACTGTTGGTGGGTCAGCACTTTATACAAGTACTGGTGAGATAAATCAACTGAACAGAAACAAGCATTCACTCAAACAGGCACTAAGTAATCATGTTATAAAATATTACATTACTAGTGATCTTTCTAGCTTTACCTAGGTTCGTTTCATGCAGTTCTAGCAGAGTCGATTTACTTGTTTATAAACATGTTTGGAAACAGAGTTTCATATTGAATATGCAAGCAAGCAAACCGTTCATGTTTCAGGGTGTGCGTAGCGTGTCTCGTGCGACTCGAGAGTCTGATGCAAAGCTAGACACACGATGCACATTCTTAGGGGCAGTCACTATCCAAGCCAACACAATGACTTAGCTATATGCAGGGCGGTCCCCGAGTATCTCAGGATCAGCAGCTGGTGGAACAGCATACCAATGACTCTTTATCTGATGCTAGAGGCAGCTGTGACTTATGGTTGCTTTGCATTATCATGATAGCAGCCGTGACACATGCAGTTCAGCTCTCCACCAATAGCCATTGTCCGACCGCGTGCGAATGCATGGAACACTATCAAATAAACTCTAGTATGCAGACGAGACGAACCATCAGAATACACTCATTGTTGCGGGGCAATCCGACTTATCACTTGAACACGTTCAGGCACAATATGGTTCTCTCGAAGCATAGACGATAGTGAACATATTCATGCACTCTAAGCAGGCGATTCAGGATTCTCGTTAAGCAGGCATTGTTTCAAAGACAAGCTAGGTGAGTTCGTTCATTAACATGCAAGGCAGGTTCTATCATTCTCTTAAGAAAACATTGCAAGCAAAAACACAGGTTATTATTAAGGCGTGCAAGAATCAGAGAACGAAGTTCTGCCCACTCACCTTGATACATAACGTCGGCGCGGAGCGGGGCGTTACATACTTACCAACCAACAAAAAGTTTCGTCCTCGAAACTTCAAGGATAAACTTCTCGATATCCCGAGTAGCGATAGTGCCGTCCCTCGCCGTACTCAATCGAAACAATCAAGCAATTCAAGTTCAGGAAACATTTTGCACTTTGAGAATATCTATGGACTTATTGTATGGAACGCTCTTTGCAAAACCATATCGATAATATCTCATAATCATAGCAACGGTTTGGGCCAGAGAATCGATTATGCTCTGATACCATTCTGTCACGCCCCGGTCCCGCCCGGGCCGCCGCTCCGCCCTGTCCCGCGCCCGTGCGGCCGGGAATTAACGAACCGGACACGTATCACCGTGCCTCGGCGCGCTGGACGCGAATCACCGCGCCCGTCCCGCAGGTGCGAGGGAGGAAGGGAGCCAAGCGAATGGCCCGTTCGAGCTTTCGGGGGACGTGATGCCGCACGGGCCTGGGGTTGCGCCCGTGCAAGGCCAATCGTTTAAGTTGATAGTTGGCTATCATCGCATCAATCGAGTAAGCAACGGAAAGGGACTTGTTGCATGAACAATGTATTAGCCAACTGAGTGTTCGGGACAATCGAGGCAACTTGGGTTTCCTTTAGCAAAGGCACACGTTCGTTCCATACATTATGCCCCCTTATACGATAGCATTCTCGGGGCAACAATCGAAACCAAGATTTCCGGGTCTTCGGGACTGTGGCACGCCTATCGCTCCCTCGGACGATCCAGTACCTGCGAACAAGTAAATTGTTGGTGGGTCAGCACTTTATACAAGTACTGGTGAGATAAATCAACTGAACAGAAACAAGCATTCACTCAAACAGGCACTAAGTAATCATGTTATAAAATATTACATTACTAGTGATCTTTCTAGTTTTACCTAGGTTCGTTTCATGCAGTTCTAGCAGAGTCGATTTACTTGTTTAGAAATATGTTTGGAAACAGAGTTTCATATTGAATATGCAAGCAAGCAAACCGTTCATATTTCAGGGTGTGCGTAGCGTGTCTCGTGCGACTCGAGGGTCTGATGCAAAGCTAGACACACGATGCACATTCTTAGGGGCAGTCACTATCCAAGCCAACACAATGACTTAGCTATATGCAGGGCGGTCCCCGAGTATCTCAGGATCAGCAGCTGGTGGAACAGCATACCAATGACTCTTTATCTGATGCTAGAGGCAGCTGTGACTCATGGTTGCTTTGCATTATCATGGTAGCAGCCGTGACACATGCAGTTCAGCTCTCCACCAATAGCCATTGTCCGATCGCGTGCGAATGCATGGAACACTATCAAATAAACTCTAGTATGCAGACAAGACGAACCATCAGAATACACTCATTGTTGCGGGGCAATCCGACTTATCACTTGAACACGTTCAGGCACAATATGGTTCTCTTGAAGCATAGACGATAGTGAACATATTCATGCACTCTAAGCAGGCGATTCAGGATTCTCGTTAAGCAGGCATTGTTTCAAAGACAAGCTAGGTGAGTTCGTTCATTAACATGCAAGGCAGGTTCTATCATTCTCTTAAGAAAATATTGCAAGCAAAAATACAGGTTATTATTAAGGCGTGCAAGAATCAGAGAACGAAGTTCTGCCCACTCACCTTGATACATAACGCCGGCGCGGAGCGGGACGTTACATACTTACCAACCAACAAAAAGTTTTGTCCTCGAAACTTCAAGGATAAACTTCTCGATATCCCGAGTAGCGATAGTGCCGTCCCTCGCCGTACTCAATCGAAACAATCAAGCAATTCAAGTTCAGGAAATATTTTGCACTTTGAGAATATCTATGGACTTATTGTATGGAACGCTCTTTGCAAAACCATATCGATAATATCTCAGAGTCATAGCAACGGTTTGGGCCAGAGAATCGATTCCGCTCTGATACCATTCTGTCACACCCCGGTACCGCCCGGGCCGCCGCTCCGCCCTGCCCCGCGCCCGTGCGGCCGGGAATTAACGAACCGGATACGTATCACCGTGCCTCGGCGCGCTGGACGCGAATCACCGGGCCCGTCCCGCGGGTGCGAGGGAGGAAGGGAGCCAAGCGAATGGCCCGTTCAAGCTTTCGGGGGACGTGATGCCGCACGGGCCTGGGGTTGCGTCCGTGCAAGGCCAATCGTTTAAGTTGATAGTTGGCTATCATCGCATCAATCGAGTAAGCAGCGGAAAGGGATTTGTTGCATGAACAATGCATTAGCCAACTGAGTGTTCGGGACAATCGAGGCAACTTGGGTTTCCTTTAGCAAAGGCACACGTTCGTTCCATACATTATGCCCCCTTATACGATAGCATTCTCGGGGCAACAATCGAAACCAGGATTTCCGGGTCTTCGGGACTGTGGCACACCTATCGCTCCCTCGGACGATCCAGTACCTGCGAACAAGTAAACTGTTGGTGGGTCAGCACTTTATACAAGTACTGGTGAGATAAATCAACTGAACAGAAATAAGTATTCACTCAAACAGGCACTAAGTAATCATGTTATAAAACATTACATTACTAGTGATCTTTCCAGTTTTACCTAGGTTCGTTTCATGCAGTTCTAGCAGAGTCGATTTACTTGTTTAGAAACATGTTTGGAAACAGAGTTTCATATTGAATATGCAAGCAAGCAAACCGTTCATGTTTCAGGGTGTGCGTAGCGTGTCTCGTACGACTCGAGGGTCTGATGCAAAGCTAGACACATGATGCACATTCTTAGGGGCAGTCACTATCCAAGCCAACACAATGACTTAGCTATATGCAGGGCGGTCCCCGAGTATCTCAGGATCAGCAGCTGGTGGAACAGCATACCAATGACTCTTTATCTGATGCTAGAGGCAGCTGTGACTCATGATTGCTTTACATTATCATGGTAGCAGCCGTGACACGTGCAGTTCAGCTCTCCACCCATAGCCATTGTCCGACCGCGTGCGAATGCATGGAACACTATCAAATAAACTCTAGTATGCAGACGAGACGAACCATCAGAATACACTCATTGTTGCGGGGCAATCCGACTTATCACTTGAACACGTTCAGGCACAATATGGTTCTCTCAAAGCATAGACGATAGTGAACATATTCATGCACTCTAAGCAGGCGATTCAGGATTCTCGTTAAGCAGGCATTGTTTCAAAGACAAGCTAGGTGAGTTCGTTCATTAACAAGCAAGGCAGGTTCTATCATTCTCTTAAGAAAATATTGCAAGCAAAAACACAGGTTATTATTAAGGCGTGCAAGAATCAGAGAACGAAGTTCTGCCCACTCACCTTGATACATAACGCCGGCGCGGAGCGGGGCGTTACATACTTACCAACCAACAAAAAGTTTCGTCCTCGAAACTTCAAGGATAAACTTCTCGATATCCCGAGTAGCGATAGTGCCGTCCCTCGCCGTACTCAATCGAAACAATCAAGCAATTCAAGTTCAGGAAACATTTTGCACTTTGAGAATATCTATGGACTTATTGTATGGAACGCTCTTTGCAAAACCATATCGATAATATCTCAGAGTCATAGCAACGGTTTGGGCCAGAGAATCGATTCTGCTCTGATACCATTCTGTCACGCCCCGGTACCGCCCGGGCCGTCGCTCCGCCCTGCCCCGCGCCCGTGCGGCCGAAAATTAATGAACCGGACACGTATCACCGTGCCTCGGCGCGCTGGACGCGAATCACCGCGCCCGTCCCGCGGGTGCGAGGTAGGAAGGGAGCCAAGCGAATGGCCCGTTCGAGCTTTCGGGGGACGTGATGCCGCACGGGCCTGGGGTTGCGTCCGTGCAAGGCCAATCATTTAAGTTGATAGTTGGCTATCATCGCATCAATTGAGTAAGCAGCGGAAAGGGACTTGTTGCATGAACAATGCATTAGCCAACTGAGTGTTCGGGATAATCGAGACAACTTGGGTTTCCTTTAGCAAAGGCACACGTTCGTTCCATACATTATGCCCCCTTATACGATAGCATTCTCGGGGCAACAATCGAAACCAGGATTTCCGGGTCTTCGGGACTGTGGCACGCCTATCGCTCCCTCGGACGATCCAGTACCTGCGAACAAGTAAACTGTTGGTGGGTCAGCACTTTATACAAGTACTGGTGAGATAAATCAACTGAACAGAAACAAGCATTCACTCAAACAGGCACTAAGTAATCATGTTATAAAACATTACATTACTAGTGATCTTTCTAGTTTTACCTAGGTTCGTTTTATGCAGTTCTAGCAGAGTCGATTTACTTGTTTAGAAACATGTTTAGAAACAGAGTTTCATATTGAATATGCAAGCAAGCAAACCGTTCATGTTTCAGGGTGTGCGTAGCGTGTCTCGTGCGACTCGAGGGTCTGATGCAAAGCTAGACACACGATGCACATTCTTAGGGGCAGTCACTATCCAAGCCAACACAATGACTTAGCTATATGCAGGGCGGTCCCCGAGTATCTCAGGATCAGCAGCTGGTGGAACAGCATACCAATGACTCTTTATCTGATGCTAGAGGCAGCTGTGACTTATGGTTGCTTTGCATTATCATGGTAGCAGCCGTGACACATGCAGTTCAGCTCTACACCAATAGCCATTGTCCGACCGCGTGCGAATGCATGGAACACTATCAAATAAACTCTAGTATGCAGACGAGACGAACCATCAGAATACACTCATTGTTGCGGGGCAATCTGACTTATCACTTGAACACGTTCAGGCACAATATGGTTCTCTCGAAGCATAGACGATAGTGAACATATTCATGCACTCTAAGCAGGCGATTCAAGATTCTCGTTAAGCAGGCATTGTTTCAAAGACAAGCTAGGTGAGTTCGTTCATTAACATGCAAGGCAGGTTCTATCATTCTCTTAAGAAAACATTGCAAGCAAAAACACAGGTTATTATTAAGGCGTGCAAGAATCAGAGAACGAAGTTCTGCCCACTCACCTTGATACATAACGCCGGCGCGGAGCGGGGCGTTACATACTTACCAACCAACAAAAAGTTTCATCCTCGAAACTTCAAGGATAAACTTCTCGATATCCCGAGTAGCGATAGTGTCGTCCCTCGCCGTACTCAATCGAAACAATCAAGCAATTCAAGTTCAGGAAATATTTTGCACTTTGAGAATATCTATGGACTTATTGTATGGAACGCTCTTTGCAAAACCATATCGATAATATCTCAGAGTCATAGCAACGGTTTGGGCCAGAGAATCGATTCCGCTCTGATACCATTCTGTCACGCCCCGGTCCCGCCCGGGCCGCCGCTCCGCCCTGCCCCGCGCCCGTGCGGCCGGGAATTAACGAACCGGACACGTATCACCGTGCCTCGGCGCGCTGGACGCGAATCACCGCGCCCGTCCCGCGGGTGCGATGGAGGAAGGGAGCCAAGCGAATGGCCCGTTCGAGCTTTCGGGGGACGTGATGCCGCACGGGCCTGGGGTTGCGCCCGTGCAAGGCCAATCGTTTAAGTTGATAGTTGGCTATCATCGCATCAATCGAGTAAGCAGCGGAAAGGGACTTGTTGCATGAACAATGCATTAGCCAACTGAGTGTTCGGGACAATCGAGGCAACTTGGGTTTCCTTTAGCAAAGGCACACGTTCGTTCCATACATTATGCCCCCTTATACGATAGCATTCTCGGGGCAACAATCGAAACCAGGATTTCCGGGTCTTCGGGACTGTGGCACGCCTATCGCTCCCTCGGACGATCCAGTACCTGCGAACAAGTAAACTGTTGGTGGGTCAGCACTTTATACAAGTACTGGTGAGATAAATCAACTGAACAGAAACAAGCATTCACTCAAACAGGCACTAAGTAATCATGTTATAAAATATTACATTACTAGTGATCTTTCTAGTTTTACCTAGGTTCGTTTCATGCAGTTCTAGCAGAGTCGATTTACTTGTTTAGAAACATGTTTGGAAACAGAGTTTCATATTGAATATGCAAGCAAGCAAACCGTTCATGTTTCAGGGCGTGCGTAGCGTGTCTCGTGCGACTCGAGGGTCTGATGCAAAGCTAGACACACGATGCACATTCTTAGGGGCAGTCACTATCCAAGCCAACACAATGACTTAGCTATATGCAGGGCGGTCCCCGAGTATCTCAGGATCAGCAGCTGGTGGAACAGCATACCAATGACTCTTTATCTGATGCTAGAGGCAGCTGTGATTCATGGTTGCTTTGCATTATCATGGTAGCAGCCGTGACACATGCAGTTCAGCTCTCCACCAATAGCCATTGTCCGACCGCGTACGAATGCATGGAACACTATCAAATAAACTCTAGTATGCAGACGAGACGAACCATCAGAATACACTCATTGTTGCGGGGCAATCCGACTTATCACTTGAACACGTTCAGGCACAATATGGTTCTCTCGAAGCATAGACGATAGTGAACATATTCATGCACTCTAAGCAGGCGATTCAGGATTCTCGTTAAGCAGGCATTGTTTCAAAGACAAGCTAGGTGAGTTCGTTCATTAACATGCAAGGCAGGTTCAATCATTCTCTTAAGAAAACATTGCAAGCAAAAACACAGGTTATTATTAAGGCGTGCAAGAATCAGAGAACGAAGTTCTGCCCACTCACCTTGATACATAACGCCGGCGCGGAGCGGGGCGTTACATGAATGACATGAAAAAATAAATTGAGGAATATTTTTCTTAAGTGTAAGAGCCTTATGTGATAGATGGGTAAATTCTAAGTTGGGTAGAAATTGCAGTATTAAACTTGAGGAGAATTCTTTTAGATTGTGATCAAGTAGGATTAGATTGAGAGATTAAGTCCTTTTAAATGTAGAGAATTTTAAAAGAGGGATTAAGATAATGAAGATTTAATGAATTTTAAAAATCTTGATATTGAGGACCCAATATTTATACTTTGAGCACATGATTTAAATTTTGAATATTGAAGGATGAATCATCGATTTAAATTTTGAGGATAAATATAGAATTTTAGACTTAAACAATTGGTTAATTAGATTTAAATTTTATAATTTGATGATTTGAATTAAAAGTTCAATTTTGATTGTTGGGTCACCTATTTGAAATATTGAGGATGTAAATTGAGTTTAAATATTTGAATAGTACAAAATTCTTAAGTTAAGAATAGGAATAAGATTTGATTAGAATTATTTATTGTTCAAAGTCTAGAGGAGATTATGATAGTTGGAAATTATGATATAAATTTTGATGTGTGATGTCATATAGACTTGAGTCAGATTTGGATGTTGATTATTTAAAAATCGAGAAGAGATTACGACAGGTTGAATTTTGATTTAAATAGTGGTTATATTAATTTTGAAGTGATCGCGATAGATTCGAATAGATTTTGTTATTTAAATTTTTGGAAGAGATTGTGATTGACATACCTTATGTACGAATGTGAAGGATTTAACAAATTATGTCTTATTTTAATTTCGAGGACAAAATTATTTTAAGTTGGGTAGATTGTAAACTCCCTCACCCAAAATAGATATTTTGTGTATATTTTATATTATTATATTTATTATATATGTTGAATTTATTTAGAATATGCTCTTAGTTAATTAGAAAATAAATTTCTTGATATATTTACTTATATAAATATTCATTTAGAATTATTTTAGGTTATTTTAGATTTTTGGAGATTTTTCTAGAATTTTTGGTAATTAAAACTTAGAAAATATAAATTTCTAGGACTTCTATGATTTACTATACGACCATACTTGCATGTAGTTCCTACCAAATATTTATTTTAGTTTAAAATATTTAATTATATTTTTTTGTAATTTATTTAGAATTTTAAGAAATTTATTTAGATTTTAAAATTATTTAGGATTTATTTGGATATATATAGTCTTAATATTAGATAGATACTAATTTAGTGTTAATAGATATTAATAAGATTTTATAAATTATTTGTATTATCTTTAATTATATTTAATATTATAAATTATTGAGATAAATTCAAACTCTATTTTAAATTAATTCAAATCATGAACCTACTAGGAAATCAACTTCATGCATATCCTATCCTTATTTAAATTCATCATAATCCTATCCAAATTAACCAATCCTATTCGTATTTAATTAAGTAGTGTCCACCATTATAAATACCTCATCCTTCATATTTTTCTTTCCCAAATTCCTCTATTTTTCGTCCAAAAAATTAGTCAAAATTCGTCATAAATTCAGCCTCATTTTCTACTAGTTATGACGAATTAAAAAGACGATATCTCCTAGCTCCGAACTCCAAACACACTCCAGTTTTTTTTGTTAGAACGATAATGAGGTTAGCTTTCTGATAAAATAAATTGTTTTTTTAAATTATTAGTATTAAATTCTAGAAAATTCGTAGAGCACAGCATATCCGAAAATAGACGTGTTTCGATGTTTTCGCGATTCCGAGAGAACCAGGAATCAGAATCACGAACCGTTTAAAGTTTCGGAAAGACAATGTCGAGATCATCGACATATATTTTTACCAGAATTTATATCGAAGTATTTACATACTGTTAATTCTTTAGAACTTCTAGGTTAGAATTTAACCATCGGTGCACAATACAAAATTTGTATGTGCCATAATTCCCAAAAGAATTTGAATTCAGATGAGCCGTAAATTCTAGTATATTTTTGATGCTGAAATCTACAGGAAATCATGCATGAAAGTCGAGTTTGTATCGGTTGACTTTTTGGTCAACAGATTGCCTCGATTTGCGTGCCATGAGTCTCGAGTTGATAAAATTCAGTTTCTTTGGACAAAATTTAGAAATTAACATAAAAATCAGAATAATAAGATTAAAATAAAATTTTAGAGTAATTATTCCAGAATTAAATAAATTAAAATAAATTAATGGTTATATTATTATATAGTTATATGAATATATATGTAAGTAAATGCTAATTGATAATTATGACTAAATATTCAGACTGTATGACCCTAGGACATCGTGGACTATCCCATACTTACCTTGACCATGTTGACCCTAAGAACTTGTGAATTTGTCTGCCATGCGTACACTAACGTACTGGCATAGACACCTGTCAGTTGACTGACTGATTTCGTACAGTACTTGAAGACGTGACACCAGCGTAATTCAATGCGTAATTGACCGTGTTAGATGACTAGTGTTACCCCTAGTATACCCCATGATTCCAGTGTAAATGTGGTTGAGTATGTGCTAGTGTAATAACTAATGATTCTATTATATTATATTTATGTGTACATAGGATATTGGATTGTTCTGCGCGATTTCTGGAGCAGGTTATTGGTACATTGCAGCTTCCTTGTCAGGCAAGTATACCTTGCCATTGTACTGTTATTTTTATTCCATATATTGCATGCATCTTTAATTTCTGTCTTTTCATATATTTTAACTGTTATATAAAAATGCGCGCGACGGTGTCGTCGCGGTATATTTTTATTTATGTATTTGCATTGACCTTGTTTATGAGACTACCCCATTATCATGTAGCATCATTAGGTTCATTGGCCGTGACACAGTTGTTACACGAGTTGTGAGTCTCATGTAGATCACGGACTTGCGTGCAGGTTGGCCTCCTGTACGTGTGAGCCGTGCGTTAGGAATAACTGCTGTTAGAAACTTTGCATGCTAGTAGACTTAGCAGTTATTAGAGGTCTAGGGACATAGCCTATTGTAGTACGGTGGTCCCATCCTTGTCCTTGTTTGGTTGCAGGATTGGGCTAGGGTACTAAGAATAGGCTATGAACCAAATCGTGTCATGGATGTGACATGCTTAGAGCATGGGGTGGGGAGAACAACAAGTACCGCATTTGAGCTCCTTTACACTTTTTCTTCTGTAACCCGGAAGCTCCGCTGGAGATACGGGCGGTGATGACCCCTTTACTACTTGGCGGGCCTCTGCCGTTCAAAAGACGACATGCCTTTGAGGCCCCTGGTTCTCCGAGAGAGTCATGCCAATCCCAGTTCTCAGCCAGATAGCTCACTTGTTAGAAAGTTGTTCTCAAACTGCATTCACATAGATGGTTAGGCGACCCATTGGATATTTATTTTAGTACTTTATTGGCATGTGTTTAAGTATCTTGTTATGTCCCTCTGAGGACCTGGTCCGCTGCCAGGTGTATCTTTTCTTGAGTATTTGCAGGAGCGCAGATTGGATGGTTACATGTGATCCGATGATGTCTTCTCTTCGAGCTGTGATGGATAGCTGGTATTCTTATATTGTTTGAGTGAGTTGTACTTATATTGTATTTACTTTTCCTATTTGAGTTGGTAGTGGATTTGTTTCCATACAACTATCATCCTTAGATACTTCTTATTGAGATCTAGTTTCATAGATACTGGTTATTTATTTCTATATGATTTTGGTGGATGAGATTTAGATTTTACCCTATGACTTGTGACATATGTTTATACCACTTGTGGATTTTGTATTCATATTACAGCGTATGTATGGATTTGGTTTCCATATATTGGAGTTGCCATATCCATGCGGCTGGCATGCTTACGTGTTCTAGTCCTACGTATTTTTGGGACTGGGGCGTGACAGGGTTGTTGGCGAATCTTAAAGTCAAGTCATCACTAGTGGAGAGGATTAAGGCAGCAAAAGTGAAGAACAGTCAAAAGTGCTCACACTACAAAGGATATACTAATCCGTGTATTATCGTGTTAGGAATCAAGTATAACACTACAAAGCTGGATGCATAGTAATTATCAAAATAATAAAAACTGTCAGAGAATGTACTCGCCTGATATCCGAAGTGAAGAACAGTCAAAAGTGCTCACACTGGAGTCCAAGAGTCCTAAAGATGGAATATCAGTGTTAAACAATGATTTGAAATGATTAACATGTGTAACTAGCTAAGGGTGGTATTATTAGGCCATTTCTAGGTCCATACTAGGTTAACTAGGTCAATACCTTGCTACCCTAGATTTTCTATATCACACCAAGGTATTTCTAGCCTGTACTAGTTATTACTACTAATACTTGCTAATATTATATATATATATATATATATATATATATATATATATATATATATATATATATATATATATATATATAATGGCATCATAGGTAAATACCTTAACTATGTAAACTTACCTTAGTGCTAACCCCCTCCTATTCTTATGCCAAAGTAAAGGTCATACCTGGGTTGCTCGACATACTCCTCAAGTCCTAGTCATTGCTATGAATTCACCTCTCCACTGCTATGGCACTCCTTATTACCTACTGTCAAACAACAACAACAATCCAACATCATCACACATACACCATCACAGTACTTACTGAACCTTGCAACCAAAACCTCACCTCACCTCTATACAACAGTTTTACATAAACCCTCGTACCCCCCCCCCCCTCTCTCTCTCTCTCTCTATATATATATATATATATATATATATATATATATATATATATATATATATATATATATATATATATATATACATTTAACAAACACTTAAAATGCACTAAGTCTAACACAATATATATATATATATATATATATATATATATATATATATATATATATATATATATATATATATATATATATATATATATATACTAACAATGAATATGACATTTGAAATAGGTACACACTCTAGTAGTGGTCAATTTACCAAACACATTGAGCACAATGTCAAGATACTCACTATTATGTCATGATTCACTCTCAACCAAAGTGCCAACAACTCCAATAACCAACAAACACTATTTATCCATATCAACTAGGGCCTCTAATACCAAATAAACATATTCACAAACACTTGGTGCACCAAATTCGGATTTTTTCCAATTTGGTCACAAAATCCAATAGAACTACCACCATAGGGACTCCTTACACCTAGTTCTTGGTCCAAAGGGTTGGTCATGGTCATGGGTGAATCCCTAGGGCTCAAATAAATGAAAAGCTTTAAAGTAAATTGGGGAAACTAGACTTTACCTATTGAGAGATGGATTCCCAATGCACTCCCTCAAATTGACACAAGCTCCAAGAATCTTTCTCTCCAAATGGTGCTCCATGCAATCCAAGCTCCTAGGCCTCCTTGATGATGTGAATGAGAAGGGATTGAAGTTGTTTGGTTGGAATTTGGTGGAGAAATGGGTGGATTTGGGGAAGAACTCAAATTAGGGTTTCATAGGATGAAATTGATGGAATGACTCTCCCTCTCCTCCTATATTAGGGCCGGCCCCTACTCCTTCTTGGGTCTCAAGCAATGTAAAATCCCTCTAATGCCTCCATTGGTTGTTATGAAGAATAGTTAATTAGGAGAGAATGTTCTATTCCTAATAAAAGGAAATATTCTATCCATATAACTAATTTAATAACTAATTAATCCGATTATAGTCATGACTATTCAATGGGCCTAGTTGGGTCAACTTGGACTTGTGGGTTGGAACCAATACTAGGTTCAATCTATCTAATTAGTACACAACTATATATATATATATATATATATATATATATATATATATATATATATATATATATATATATATATATAAAAGCATAGCAATTATGAAATGACAAAATTACTCCTAACTCGAAAAGTGGTAGTGACATAATGATCCCCTAAAATTTCGCTTGTGGAATAACTGAAACCGCTGCATGTTCGGTTGAGTTAGCTTATGGAGACTCTAGTTAGTCTGACGAGGCTAAGCTTACGATTATGCTAGCTTTCTTGGTTGATAGCTCGCCTATACAACGGTACTGGTCCTGCAATTTGCTTCTTGGTTGATAGCTCGCCTATACAACTGTAATGTGTAGGAGTCATAACAGTGTTGAACACCCTGATGAATCAAGTATCGACAAACATCCACTTGATGTCGGCATGATATGGAGAGAAATGAATGAAGAAAAAAGTGATGCAGGTGCATTCTCCCATAATCAATGTAATGTGAACTCAGTGACTAATTTTAACTTTGAAGTTGAACAAGTAGAAACTTTTGAGTTTTCAAGTTTGAGTTCATGGAGATTTTTTTGAGTTTCCTAGGTGTCTTTTAGTTCATCTATGCTATTAATTAGTTAAATCATCATTAATATGCCTTTTTTCATTTCCTATGTTACTTTATACTTTGAAAGGTTCTTTCAAGCCTATAAATAAGATTATGATCTAATGAAAAAGAAAAGAAAAATGAGTTAAGAGTTGTACTAAGGCATTATGTGTCCTTTTACTTTTTTGTTTAGAAGGAAAAACAATAGGGAAAGCCCCCTGCGTGTTTCATTAAAGAGAAGTTAATGAAACATCCACTACGAGGATTATACTGTGTTTCTGTTGAATGTGAGTGCTTTTTGTATCTCTGTGATGGGTCCAGAGCGGTGAATCGCCGTTCTTTTTTCTTTTGTAGCTTCTCTAGAGTGATTATATATGTATCTTTATGCCTCGTTTGGTTCGCGGAATCATGGCAATATAAAAGTTATTTCTTTCCTATGTTTGGATGTCAAAGGAATGTAGAATGATTATATATGTATCCTTTCGTCTCGTTTGTTTTGCAGAATCATGGAAATGGGAAAAGAAAGTTATTTCTTTCCTATGTTTGGATGTTAAAGAATGCAAGAGGAAATGAAAATGATTCCCAATGAAAAAAAAAGGGAGAAAAGTGGTTCTCTCCATCTATTCAAGGATTCACTTTCCCACCTTTAAGTGTTCACTTTTCCTTCCAATTTTCTTGACATTTTCAAACAACGGAAAGAAAAATCGATGGAAATTACAATTTTAGGGAAGAAAAGCACAAGGAGTTGATTTCCTTTCCTTCCATTTTCGCGAACCAATTAAGGTTAGAGTTCAGCTA
This sequence comes from Iris macrosiphon, assembly GCA_036927795.1. NCBI lineage: Eukaryota > Viridiplantae > Streptophyta > Magnoliopsida > Asparagales > Iridaceae > Iris > Iris macrosiphon. The sequence goes on from JAYESA010000007.1 coordinate 10,327,809, forward strand.
ACCTGAATTACAACTAACCTCAATTACCCGTCATTCATTTTAAAGTTGTGATATTTGTATCCTTCGATCAACCAATTCTTCATCCATTTCTGTTTATACTGTACTGCTATGGCCACGTTTGGTTCGCGAAATCAGATCCTTCGGAAAGAAAAGTCATTCATTTCCTTTATCTGGATTCCAAATGAAATGAGCATGAAAGAAAATTGATTCCTAAGAGAGAAAAAAAAAAGGGAAAACATGGTTCACTTACTCACCCATTGATTTACTTTCTCAACTCCAATTATTTACTCTCTTTTCTCCAATTTTTCGAGCCTTTCCAAATACCGGAAAGAAAAATCAATAAAAAATTCAATTTTCAGAAAATCAATAAAAATTTCAAGTTCAAAGAAAATAAAAGAGCAAATAATTTATTTCCTTTCGTTTCCTTTCCTTAACCAAACGAGGCCTATGACTTCCTTTGATGTCAAGTAATCCTGTTGAAGTATGTTGTACATTACTCTTCTGCTTCAAATGCATTTTTCTAGTATACCTAGGGGACAAAGATGCAGATACTTCTAAATAAACTCATTTGGTATTTAATGATATGCTATAATTTAGCCTACCTGTTCATGTATCTTTTTGGTTACTGTTACCTTGTCGAACCACATGTAACTCAGGACCGGCTCAGGAGGTTGGATTGTCCTAGTCGAAACTAAATTTTGTTGTTCCTTTTCCTTGACTCCAAAAGAAGATATATTTTTTTTTACAATAAGCCGAAAAAAGTAAATGTTGGGGTAGACCGCGGAGACTTTATTGGCGTGGTGGATTGCTAGTTCAACTGATAGAGAGGAGTTGGGGTGGACCACGGAGACACTATTGGTGTAGAGGTGGGAACTTAGGAGCCTGGAGGGGTTGCCCTAATCAGGGGTGTTGTCCAAACCCGATGGCTTGTCAGACTTACCCCAGGGCCGATCCTACACATGTTGTAGACTGTAACCTACATTCCAGCAAAAAGAGAAGTTCCCCATATGCAGCTTGACTATCATAAAGAAAAATGAGATGGTATGTAGAAGGATTTAGGATTGCCATCTTCCCAATGAATTATAGAAATAACTTAATTCTTTATATCATAGTTTGCAGTATTGTCCGATACCAATCCGATACGGTCGATACCAATATGGTTTGACATGTTCCGATTCGATACCGACCGATTTTCGATACTGACCGATACCCACATTGGAGGTCTCTTTTTGGTCAATTCGGCAAAGAAAATTGAACGAAAAAGACCAATCAATAAGGATATATAGTAAAGTTGTAATGTAGGAGAAGAAAACTTGTGTATCACATGTAAACCAATTGACAATGGTGACTACTATTTCAATCAATTTTAAAACTGCTAAGAAACAACACTGGAAATACTTAAAATTATGCCTAAACGTATAAAATATACTTTCTAAAATGTTAATAATTTGTTAATAATAATTTGTTTTCTGATATCAAAAAAATCTATTACTCCGATCCGAAACCGCCGATTCCGTTGATCCCGATACTCATAAGAATGGTCCAGTACCAATTCCGATGTTGCGAACCTTGCTTTATATGAGACAGCAGGTAATTTCTCCTTATGTTAAAGCTGTTACAAGGAACATGCTCTTTGGTAACAGCCAGAATGCAGCTTGTGTATCTATGGCCCAGATCTGGCACCCATATCTTAAGTAGAATGCTAATATGTACAAGATGATTTATTACAGTTAGATGTAAGCACAATGTACTCTGTGAGAATCAAATGAATAGTTCTTCCACATAAGTGGAAGTTTGCCTTCAGTAAAAGACCATCACATTTTCACTTCATATTATGAAACATAATTATCTACTGGATGAGGATGGTCCCTATGTTTGGGGTAGCGAAGTGATACAAAAAGAACTCTGTTCTGTGTTATGACGTGCTTGGATTATCAGCTCGAAAATAATCAGCAGTGAGGCAAGGATCATATTAACTGAATGCACAACAGAGGCTAATATATCACAAAACTTAAGGATGATATGGCCCAGATCTTGAGCATATGTGTTTGTAGCACTAATATGAATACAAGTGGAGGGTGATATAACACATGAATTCATAAATTGATTTGAAAGTTCGCATGAGTTGTTCACCCACAAAAGTGGAGGATTGCCTCCAGTAGAGGACCTTTAGCTGTAATGAAATAGCCAAGAGCAAGATCATCTTTTGAAAGAATCTTCTAGCAGTAGACATCGTCGTCGGTATCTAATTGATCGGGACACATAAAATTGAGACCCTCTCCAACATGATGGTTGGTCTATATATATATATATATTGTACTGTCCCGCTCATAGTAGTAGACATCGTGTTAGTTGTTGGGAACATGGACGGATCTAGGTAGAGCTTGGGATGGGCTGGAGCCCACCCCCATTTTTTTTCCATATAGATTTTTTTTTGTAGGAGTTAGTCCACAGCTAGTCCATCCTAATCCACTCTAGTCTACTTCAATTTATATTTCTGGATCCGTCTCTGGTTGGAAAATCGTCGGTATCTAATTGATCGGGACAGAGAAAATTGAGACCCTCTCCAACATGATGGTTGGTCTATATATATATTGTAGTGTCCCCTCATAGTAGTAGACATCGTGTTAGTTGTTGGCCAAATTTTTTTCCTTTTTTTTTTCCATATAGATTTTTTATTTTTTTGTAGGAGTTAGTCCATAGCTATTCCATCCCAATCTACTCTAGCCCACCCTAATTTATATTTCTAGATCAGCTCCTGGTTGGGAAATCATCGATATCTAATTGATCGGGACAGAAAATTGAGACCCTCTCCCATTCTATGGATTGATTTATTTGAAATTTAGTCCAAAATGCAGTAAATCGTGACTTGGAGAATGAACTCTATATACGGGTCTATTTTTCAACATTTTCATTGTTTGCTTTTCGTTGGATATTATTTCGCTATTGGTTTTGTTGGATGCTTTTTCGTGATTTGTTTTCGATGGATAATTTTTATTGTGTCTATCAATTTTCAAATTCATATCGAATTTTTATTGTGTTACAACATGTGTAACACAAGCTCAATTTCTAAGGCATCATGTACCATGATTTCTTATGTTTAGTGCTTAAAAGCTGTCAACTAATATGCCTGAAATGTATCTTCATAATGTAATGTAAGCTTTCACACTTGACATCCTCACAATCTTATATGAAAGAGTCGGAAGTTCTCAACTGTTGTTCAAAGTTTACGAAATCCCACGTTTACTACTATGACCTTAAAACTGACATCACGTTCTAGAGCAGTGAAAATGGAATAGAAGTCACATACACTGTTCCCTTAATGAATATGATTGTCTGTCTTAAATCTGTCCATAGACCTGCAGCCAGCCATGGCATTCCAATGCACAAATACACTTGTGGGTCGGTGTATTATTATAACGTTTATTTAGTTTTAGGATGTCGTATAATATTTGAAATTTACGTTTAGGCCTTCATATTATCCGGAGTAGTATTTGGTTCTCGTTTGACTTGGCTGACCATCGTCCAAAATAGAGACCTAAATGTAAAATGTTATACGAGACCCTAAAACTAAACAGAAATATGTGAGGGTTGTGTGACTTGAGTTATTTAGTTTCGACATTACCAATCAAGAATGAGACTTGGGACCATGTTGTTTGCTTCTATCCTCCTGATTTCAGCTGTCACACAACTCTTATGGCGATAGTTTCGATGGGGACGACTTCATGGACATCATGTATATCGGCATATGTCTCCTGTCCCGGTCGCATTGTTGAATGCTTGCAACTCAAGGGTTCCGAAAAGTTACGTGGTTGCTGAGATCAAGATGAAAATAAACAACAGTGTCACAAATCTCATTTCCGATTGGTCATGAAAAAAACTAAATAATCCAAATCACACAACCGTCACATATTTCTGTTTAGTTTTAGGGTCTCGTATAATCTTCAAAATTTACGTTTAGATTTTCATGTTGGACGGTCAAACCAAGTCAACTGTAAGGACGAGATCAAAACCCTCTTTTGAAGTTTAAACAATATAACAAATTAGACGTAAATTTTCAATATTATAAGAGATCCTAAAACTAAATAATCCTTATTATAATATCATTATGTTTGGCTAGGTGCTTTCCTGTCTCATTTTGCCATCATGCTTGGCCATTTCCATTTTGTTACCCCAACTCACCACTAAAATACATTCTCTTTGGTCTTTCTATTTCAGGTGAAGACAAATGGCACAACACAAAATGAAGAAACTCGTCTGGAAAGTTAAGGTGGATGTGTATTGTTGCCATGAAAAAAAAAAAAAAAAAAAAAAACTGAAGGCCAATGGAAATTATCATTGAGAAGAGGGTTTTCTTGGCATGTGCAATGTTTATATATTTAAGCATAATTTGAAATATTTTATGTGTTGTTTCTTAATAGTTTTGAGATTGAATGAAATAGTAGTCACTCTTGTAATTTGGTTTATTTGCTGCGATAGATATGTTTTTTTTTTTTTCATCTACATATTTTTATAATCTTACTATGCTTTTATATCCTTGTTGATTGCTCTTTTTTTTTTTCAATTTTTCTGGTCAAATTGACTAGTCCTTAATGTTGGTTTCGATATCTGATGGGGACATACCAAACCATATATCGGAACGATATCGGTGGATACTGCAAACTATGCTACAAACCCAACCCAGTTTTACTTTGTTTGAACAATTAGGATATTTTAAACTTGGGTGGGTTTCCGAAGGAGAGATGCTGTCAATATAAGCCTCCATCATATGCATCGGAATAGTTGTCTTGTGTCTGGAGCTGTTAGTTCTCCCAGCTCATACGCTCCCATATGCCTTGAGTTTATTTTAGTTGGCTGCAGGTCCCTTGCTGTTCCTAGTGTTTAGAAATGTATCTTGACAAATCTTTGCTGACACCAACCAGATCTGTACCGTTTTTTTTTTATATTCATATTATAGGTCATGACAAATAATGCCGAGAGGTGATAAATTAATTAATGCTTCACAATTAATATTTGTACTGTTGTCTAATTGTTAAGTGCTAATAAATAGTAGACGAGTCATAGTTGACTTGGTTGAGAGGTGTAAAGCTTAACCTAAGATGTCTTCTTGCAGTAGTATAATCAGAAATCCTAGCTCACGTCTTTTAATTAAATAATCACTTGTCTAGTCGCAATAATATTGCTTTTTAACCCTAAGACTCTTCATGAAAATACGATGATGGTGGCATATTAAAAGGCTCTTGATAAATACACTACAAAAATAACTCGAAGCTAGTTCAGTATTGGCGTTAGTCCAGTTAGAAAGAAATTTTACTCAGATTAGTCTAAATTTTACTAGGACTACCCACCCTCTTCACCTCTCTCCTCCCACGCCTCCCTCACTCTCCCCTCCGGCCTCTCCTCCTCCCTCCTCTCGTGATTTTTCGTCTCTTCGCGTCGTTGACATAGTCATCGACAGCGTTGCCGCCGCCGAGCCGCACCTCAAGCATCTTTCCGTCGGCTCCGTCACGAAGGCGATGAAGAAGAAGCAGCAGCGTGCGGGGGGCTGCGGCCACGTCTCGCCGCGGCAGCGGCGGCAACAGCAGCGGAGGCAAAAGCATCAACAGAAAAGAAAATGGCAAAAGCAGCAGCAGCGGTCCCGTCCTCCACCGTTCGCCGCCGTCTCCCCCCCCCCTCCCCCCCGCGCGGCTCCACCTCCTCCCGCTCCTCCTCCTCGCCCCCCCCCCCCCCCCCCCTTCCGGCCTCCACGCAGCCCCACCCTCGTGTCACTAGCGCAGCCCTTCCTTCCGGACTGTCAAAATTTTGACAGTCCTACCAATTGTTAGGACTGATTGTAAAAAAAATCAATTGGAAGTTGGCAGCCTGGTGAGTAATTTTTGGGAGTGACAAACTTATAATTATCAATGGTGAAAATTTGTTGGGCTATGTTATGACTACAACCAAATGCCTACAACCCTCATACAACCGTCACGTGGCACCCACGTGGCGGCCGCCCATTGGAGGAGGGGAGGGGAGGGGGGGGGACCCGGTGGCTGTTCGCAGGGTCGGCTCTGAGCAAGTGCACCGAGTGCACCCGCTCCGGGTCCTATATTTTTTGTGGCCCCATAATTAAGATATAAGTGTTTAACATAAAATAATCGTGGTGTAGTTATTAACATAAAATAATTGTGGTGTAGTTATTAACATAAAATAATTGTGGTGTAGTGGTTAATATATTTGTGTTGCACTCTAGATGTCCTTAGTTAGAATCTTGGTGATAAGGATAATTTTAATTTTAATTTTTTTTTTTTTTTACATTATATATGAGGACCTAATTTGAAAGTTCGTCTTGGACCCCCATGAGCTCAAAGCCGATCCTGGCTGTCCGGGTGGTCGTCACGTGATTGGAACGCCACGTGGCGGTCGTCATTGGGGGAGAGGTGGGGCCAGGGGTGGCCCACATAGCAGGAGATGAGAATGGGAGAATAGAAAATAGAACGGGAGATAAAAAAAAATGCCTTACAATTAGCCTTAAAAATTCAAATGGTTTAGGGTTAATTTTTGAAAAAAATTCTAAAATATTTTGTGTGTAATAAAAGAACGTCAAAAGCAAGGACGTTTCTTTGACATTTTTTTGGTATTAGAAAACAAATAATTATTAATACATCATTACAAATATTTAAAAAAAATATTTTATAGCATAATTTTAGGTAATTTTTTTTGTTATTGTTTCTTAATAATTTTTAAATTGAATGAATGATAGTCAACCTTTCTGATTGGTTTACCTGCAATAAATAATTAAGTTTTTTTTATTTACATGTTTTTACGCTCTTATTGATTGGTCTTTTTCGTTTAATTTTTTCTGCCGCATTGACGAAAAAAAAAAAAAAATTCAATGTTGGTATCAGTTAGTGTCAGTGGCTCACGGTAACAGATCGGGACATGGCAATGATTCGGTATTGGCCAATACCGCAAACTATGATATTTTATAGTACATCAGAAGACTAATTAACCACTTGATCTTATGCTTCATCTATAATATCAATCCCAACGTCTTTTAAGAGTTCATGAATAATTCCTCTACGAACCGTTGGTTAAGATTCTTGGATTTCTGCAACATTCTCGAGTACTTAATTTCTCCTTATCATGATCCTTTGGTGCTTCTTCTTGTCGCAGTCTCTCACTAGATTCCTAACACAATTTAATGGTATGTATGTATGTAGATTGTGCATGGAGCAGTGCAATGTAAACATCCACAAGAGACCATTCTTGTCTGTGCCCATGCTCTTTGGTCTCTTTGCTTCTGTCTTTTAGGAGTGGGAAGAACAAAACTTATTGTCACTTCACTAAAAGAATAGGTATTACTCATCTCTTTTCTCTTCCAACCTTATTCATGCCATTCATAACTTCACTATCATTTGATAGCTTGCTGTATAAATCACAATCATTCATCCCCTCCATTTTTCTGCTAGCTTTAAACGGAAACGACAATTAGTGACTCTTGATACGTGCTAATTACTGTATACTATAAGTTTTCTGAGGTTTATATATATGCCAAATTACACAATGACTGGGTTACATAAGCAGGTAAGTGTACTTACAGTGGTCATGCTTTTCGTACCGTTTTTGTCGTAGGCCGTGGAGTAGACGGCCGATGACGGGTTGACTGTGTAGGCATAGGTGAGACAACGTAGAGGAACGTCTATCTAGAAAAAAAAAATTGCAATTAAATTTTGTAAAATAAAAGAAGAGGGGACGTCACGGTTTCTGGCTCTGGATGTTCTTTATTCTAATTTATAACTAATGTTAGTTGAAAAAAATTCAACTCCATGTTCTGCATCAAAGATATTGTCAGTCTGAATAAACTTGAAATCCTTAAAATTATAAAAAAATAACTTCAATTTCTTGAAAATTTTATTTAATGTTTACATATATAGACAGTATGTGATACACACATAGACAAGATGTATTAAACACCTAGACAATGCTGTCAAAACTCTAGCGGCTCTTGTGGTTACCGAGAAGATGTATAAGACCTTGGCTGGGTGGCAGAAGATCAGTGGATCAAGCCACGGGGACATATTATTTCTTCCATTTATAAATGGTAGGAGTTGGGGGGCAATAAGTTCAAAGTCATGCAATGCACTGTGCACAAAGTTCCGAACGTTACGTCGGACCCCGAACGTTATGTCGAAAATTCAAAAGAAAAGCTTGACTCCATTGGTAAGAAAGAGGGAAAGGAAAATAAAACTGAATCATGCAAAACCGACAATCTCATTTTACATGATTTCACTTCCAAACCTTTGCTGATCTTGATATGTAATTTGACAAATTTTGCAATAAATTTATGTCATAGAAGCAAATCATTCTTTTCACTACATCAAGTTCAAACAAAGTTTCGCGGTATCGGTATGGGAGTCGGTAACGGATTATTTCTATGAATATCGGTATCGACGGTATCGAAAAATTGGTGATTTTGGATTGGAGTATCAGATTTTGGATATTTAAACTTTTAGAAAAAATATTTTATACTTTTAAGCATAATTTTAAGTATTTTATGTGTTGATTTTACTAATTTTGAAATTGAATAAAATTGTAGTCACCTTTGCTGATGGGATTACATGTGAGAGATAAGTTTTCTTCTTTTACATAATTTTTACAATTTTACTATATTTTTACATCATTGTTGATTGGTCTTTTTCGTTCATTTATTTTAACAAATTATTGAAAAAGAGACTCTCAATATCGATATCGACCGATACTTACAAGAGCCCAAAAGTGGAGTGTTACTTTACCAAAGCTAGGACCAGATATGTATTAATTAGTGGAGGACTCTGTCCCTTGTTGATCTCTTTGCATATCAGTCATTAACACTCGGAAACAAACAAGCAACACAAGTTGGAACTTTTCAAACCAGATGACAAGAATCCTCGTCAAGCAAGATTACAAATCCAAAGGTTTTGGGTCGCATTATCTGAAATATGTGTGATGAGGTTCCTACTAGTGCAACGTCTGCTAGTGCAAGCAATGACGAAGCAAAAATAGGGGCTGGGTTGACTCAGCCCATCCAAATAAAATAAAATAAAATATTTTATTTTATTTTATTTTGTATGAGTTTTGTCCACACGTGTAGTTCACTCCAGTCGATTTCTGATTTCGCACTTGAATGCAAGGTCTAGTGTCACAAGGTTCCTACTAGTGAAAGGGAGAGAGACAAGAAACATGCATCCTTATTCTCACTATATCTTGCTTTTTGACTAAATCACGATTAATAGAAAAATGCATGGCTAGCCATCTTTGGTTGATTTATAGTTCATGTTAGTTAGACAATCAAGCATCACATTTGCTGTCAATTATGGATAGGATAGGTATGTGGCTCCTAATCATGAGCTTAGTGACGACTCCATTACTGTTAATCCACACCATCATCTATCTATCTATTCGTTGCTCAATGCGAATAAGACATTTCTAAATAGAAGCAAAAAAGGCAGAGAATTGATATCATTCCTGTCATGAATTATAATTCCCCTACCCCAAAGCGAACCCACAAACTTTAAAAAAAGAAGAAAGAAAAATTTGTCTGAAAATCTGAATGTACACTCTGTAACATCTCTCTTACCACAATACACGCAAGAGCACTGCGACACGGACTCGTGTATTTCGGAGTTTCCAGCTTGAGTCGAATATGTGTTGGACACCGTGGCGTCATCGTCATCGTTTCTTGGGTGACATCGAAAATAAATTCAAGAAGGTTTGAGTGAAAAATGGTCATGGACCTAAAGGTAGAACCGCTGCAGCAGCAGCAGCAGCAGCGGCGGCGGTCCTCGAGCTCCGGCCGAAGGAGAAGAAGGAGCGACGAATCCTGCCGCCGGCGCTGCCGCTGCTCCCTTTCCCCCTCCGTATGATCTCCTGCACCGAAAGGAACAGCGCGCGGTCGACGGTCGAGGAGTCCATGGAGAACGACCTCCGTATCGGCTGCACCCCCGCGAAGCTCTCGTCCTTCTCCCTGCGGCCGATATCGATGCACTCGTCCCCCATGCTCGCCGCCTGCCAGAACGTCCTCGGCTTCGCCGACGCCGACGGCGCCGGCGCTTTCGGAGTGGGCGCATCGATGACCGGCGCTTGGGATGGCAGGGGAATAATGACGAATGGGTAGGTGTGGATGGGGACGCGGCTGATGTCGAGGCGGCAGAGGGGGCAGTTGGGGCTGGACTGGAGCCAGGTGTCGACGCAGTCGACGTGGAAGGAGTGGGCGCAGCCGGGGAGCACGCGGAGGAGCTCCCGTTCTTCGAACTCGGCGAGGCAGACCGCGCACTCCACGGGCGCCTTGCCAGTGTGGTGGCGGAGGGTGGGGATGGAGCGGATGGCGGAGTGGTCCAGCCCGCGCGGCCCCTGCGCGGACGCGGTGCGCGCGGCGTCGACGCCGCCGCGGGGGCGGAGAGCGGGGGTGAGGAAGGAGGAGCGGCGGAGGCGCCAGTTGAGGCAGCACTTGATGATGAAGAGGTAGTAGCTCAGGAGGAGGATGGCGGTGCCGAGGATGCCGAGGATGGAGATGGCGAGGATGGGGAAGCTGGTGGAGGAGGAGTGGGAGCGTAGGGGTGGTGGATCCATTGGTGGTGGTGGAACTGTTGGTGTAGTCTTTGATTTTGATTGTGGAGGGAGGGAGGGAGGGAGGGAGGAGTTGGTTGGTTATAGGAGGAGGATTTCAATAGGAGGAAAGGTGTGTATGTGTGTTGATGGACCAACCAATGGGAATGAGTGATGAGTCTTTTTTAGGGGAAGCTATCATGAGGTTTTTTGAATGAGAGAGGTGAACATAAACTAAATGTGATGGAGGTAAATAACAAAAAAAAAATTATTATGTGTGCAGGTCTCACTGCTCCCTTACTCGTTCCACTGTATAAAAATATGTGCATATACACATATTCATGCAATCTAGCGTCTGGTATGGAAGCTGCACAGCGAGGCCGACACACATAATACTATTTCGTGAATTAGAACTTGTTTGCAGGCGTAAGGTATTATTGGTTTTTTTTTTTTTACCGAGAATTAAATCAGATTGAATGCAATAGGAGATTCGGTTGGATTTAGAAGAAATTCGATTCGGTTTCGGTTTTAAAAATACTAAATAACAAATGCATATGTTTGTAGGGGTGAATTTTCTTATTTGGTTTCGGTTTGAATCCAAAACCAAAAATCGAATAATCTATAAATATTTTATGATTAAAAATATGTATATTTTGAAAATAATAATTATATCTATGTGTTTAAAGTCCAATTGAGATAATTTAACAACAAGTCTAATTTTGGACTAAACTTTGAAATATGTATAAAAAATTATATATTATTTAATATAATTTAATCATAATTTCAACTTTGGATCCGATTCATTAAAACAAAACAAAAAGTCCAACCGAATAAACCGAATTGATTATCAGTTCGATTCGGTTGAAACCGAGTAAATCGAACGCTCACCCCCTACTTGTTTGGGTACAAGTCCTTTGGATCTACCTTCTTTGTGGTATCAATCCTATGGAATTTTGTTGTTTGCCAAGAATTTTACTAGATAACTAGAAATTGAGTTACAATTTATGAGTTGTCTTCTTGATTAACTGAACTAGTGGAGAGAGAGAGAGAGAGAGAGAGAGAGAGAAAAAAGTTATAGTTTGCCTCTCCTCTCTTCTAGGAATTTCCATTAAGCACCCAAAAAAAAAAAAAAAAAAAAAAAAAAAAAAAAAAAAAAACCCGAGTGAAGGACTGACATGGAGATACAGGAGAGAAATGGACTACTGTCAATGATGGGAATGTGCTTGGTTTGTTAACTTTTAGGCAAATGAGCAATGGGAAAGTGATTGGTGGAATGGAAGGAAGGTCCAAAGAAGTGTGGATACTGCCTACTTGTGGCTTGACTTTCATGTGTCATTTTGGTGGGCAGTGGGTGGAGGCTCCATTATTGGTGAACAATAGTTTTAGGACCCCTTCAATGCACATTTGCATAATGAAGTCTTTACCAAGGACGGCCTTGACCTTGGATAAACTAAGCGATGGCTCAGGATCCCAAAATTAAAACAGTATTAACATGAATATATCTAATCAAGATGTTCTAAAGACCACTTTTAGTTCAAAATTTTTATGTTGTAGTGATTATCATGTTTAGATTTATACACTAAATACGTCCTTAGTTCAATTTCTAGTGGTAATAATTTTTTTATTATATTTATTTTTATTTTAGTTAGTTAATTTTAATTTTTCTTTATATTAGAAAAATTTTGACTTATATTTTATTTTTTTTATTTATATTCAAAGTGCATTTCATTGTTTTACGTTTATATATAAGATCCTCCATCTTTTATGGAATGGAGGTCTCGGATAGAAAAATAAATAAAAAAAATGAGCGCAATACAAAAATCAGATCGTAGATATGTGAAAATCATCTGTTATTGTTGGAGGAGTTTTATGCACCCCACTTATAATATATGAAACAAAAATTATTTAATAAAATATGTTTAAGGTATCTTTTTCCTAATTTAGCTATCCAAAATATATTTAGTGCCCTCTACTGTACCACTCCCTCCTCGTTTAAATTCTTCTAAGAAAATTTAAACGCATTTTTCTAGCAACCTCCGAGAGGATAGACCTCTCTCTAACCGCTTAAGCTAAAGGTCTTTGGGGTGTATATATATATATATATATATATATATATATATATAAAAGCAGAAAATTACATACAAATTGAGGGTCTTTATTATTTTTTGGAAATGGGTCCGCAAGTGAGTATCATCAATTTTTTTCTTCTTCTTCTTCTTCATCAGTGGAGCCAGTTAATCTCACTTGTTTTTTAGCTCTCGTTTGATTCACGGAAGAAAAATAAAATTTCTTGTATTTTTCATGGAAATGAGAAAGTAAGATTCTAGTCAATTTTTTTTTTCTTTGTTTGGTAAAACAAGTAAACCAAGTAGGAAAGACCATGTGTTTTTCTTTCTAATGTTTGGTTGGTGCATGAAAGGTAAGAAAAAATACATCAATGTTCTAATAATATCATGAAAGAGACCCAGAATACGATTAGTTAATTGGTAAAATCAAAATTCCTAGAGTAACTCATGAGTTCTTAATTTTTTGAACTCATGTAATTTATAACCGTTGGATTACATCCATCTTATCTTTTGACTTTTTTAAAATTTCTAAATACAAAATTACAAAAAACTAAACTGAAAAATTTGTCCACTTGTCATATCTTTATATCTTTATTGTAAGTTCAACTCATGAGTTCTTATTTGAGTTTGGGTAGTTGAACTATTGGTAAATAGATAATGACATATGAACATTTTTGTCATATTTTTTTATAATAAATAATGAAAAAAAGGAGTGGACGGTGAACCAAACGAGACGCACTTGGGTGTGCATAATAGCCAAAAGAGTAATATATTTTTTTTGTCTATAATCCCTCCTTTGACATATGAACACACAGAAAGAGTTGCATGTGCAGGGCTAGTAGAGTCATAGTCAAAGGGTTTGATTCTCTCCACATTTTCTCGAGCCATATAGAAGAAATGGATTCTGGCAACAGCAAGAGGATGGTGATTACTCTCATGAAATGGAACAAGAAGTCAAACGTCTATAGAAGAAAAAAAAAAAGCCCTTCGATTAAGGCACTACAAAAAATAAAAACTCAAAACAGTCTAAATTAATAATTATAAATTTGTTATTTTCAAAAATTATTCATCAGTCTGTTCACTTTAAATTAATTTTTTTTTATAATCAGGACTGTCAGAATTTTGACAGTCCTACTAATTGAAACGACTCTCAAAATTTTGACAGTCCTAACAATTGGAAGAACTGTTAAAATTTTGGCAGTCCTTCTAATTAGTAGGATTGTCAAAATTTTGACAGTCCGGAGAAGAGGACGACGCGAGGTGACACGAGGACGGAACTGCGTGGAGACCGGAAGGGAGGATGCTGTAAGATGAGAGGAGTATTTGATTCTTGGAATGAATAATTTGTGTTGTGTTCAACCTCAACTTGGCCTTTAAATAGCCATTTACAACTCTAACAGAATGCATAAAGATAGCACCCTCTAACCATTTTCTAACTAACAGATCAAAACAAATTAACAGCTTAGAACAAACAAAATTTCTAAAGACTAGGGATTCATTGAAATCCAAATAGCAACCGCTTCAACCTCCTCAACATGATTAAATCTAACAATTCACCCCCTAAGCCTGTTGCATGAGATTCACCTCTATGACGCCGAGCTTCTGTCTCATCTCAATGAACTTGACTCGCCCGAGCGCTTTGGTAAGAATGTCTGCAAGCTGCTTTTCAGTGTTGATGTACTTGACCTCAACCTTCCCTCTCTCGACACACTCCCGAATGAAATGATACCTTGTATCAATATGTTTGCTTCGGTCATGGAAGACGGGATTCTTGCTGAGGGAGATGGCGGACTTGTTGTCTACCTTGAGCATGACACTGCCGGTCTCCTTGTTCTTCAAGTCACCAAGGAGTTTTGCAAGCCAAATGCCTTGGCATGCCGCCGTTGTCGTGGCAATGTACTCGGCCTCGCAGGATGACAATGCCACGACCTTCTGCTTCTGATATTGCCAGCTAATGAGGCTACGACCGAGGAAGAATAACACGCCAGTGGTATTCTTGCGGGTGTCGATGTCACCTGCCATGTCCCTGTCGCTGTAGCCGATCAGCCGTGGTTCCTCCAACTTTTTTGCGTAGATACAACCAAAGTGACGTGTGCCGACGATGTAGCGAATGATGCGCTTGACGACAGCAATGTGTTCAGTGGTCGGGTTCTCCATGAACCGACTCACGTAGCCCACCGCATACGAGATGTCTGGGCGCGTGTGCACCAAGTACCGGAGGCTCCCGACGATGCTTCTGTAGGATGTGGCGTCAGTCGGAGAGGCTGAGCTCACCTTGCTTATCTTGAACCTCGGTTCTATAGGGATGTGGCACGGGTTGCAATCCACCATGCCACTCTTCTCCAAGATTTTTAGCGCATATACCTCCTGACTGAGGTTTGATGAAGCCATTGGACTGCTGCACCTTGATGCCGAGGTAGAAGGTGAGCAATCCCAAGTCACTCATTTTGAACAGGGCCTTCATCTCCTCCTTGAACTTGGCAATATCTTGTGGGTTCGTTCCGGTGATGATGAGATCGTCGACGTACACACCCACAAGTAGGCGAGCTGGACTTTTGTCGCGTGTATACACAACGTGCTCCTGTGCACTCTGGTGGAAACCAAGTGACAGTAGGCAACTGTCAAGCTTGGTGTTCCAAGCCCTCGGTGCTTGCCGCAGCCCGTACAATGCCTTGTCAAGTTTCAGCACTTTGTGCTCCTGTCCTTCGATAACAAAGCCGGAAGGTTGGGCGACGTACACCTCCTCCTTGAGGTCGCCGTTGAGGAACGCCGTCTTCACGTTCATGTGGTGCACCGTCCACCCCTCATGCGCGGCAAGTGCGATCAACAAACGGACGGACTCAAGGTGAGCAACTGGCGCGAACACTTCCTCGAAGTCCACTCCTTGCCTTTGCACATAGCCTTTTGTCATGAGCCGCGCCTTGTACTTGAGGACGGCGCCGTGCTCGTCCTTCTTGAGCTTGTAGACCCACCTCAAGCCGATCGGACGGTGGCCGGGTGGGAGGTCTACGAGGTGCCATGTACAGTTCTCCTCAATGGAGCTCATCTCCTCGAGCATCGCTTGGAGCCAACATCGGTGTTTCTCGGCTTCAAAGAAAGTAGTAGGTTCCTCGTCAACCATGAGGAGAAGCTCGTCGACATCGAGCTCGCGGACGGTGGTCGTGTCAAGCAAGCTCGCCAAGGTCCTGTACCTGCGTGGCCCATCGTCATCGGTGTCGAGCATGGCCGAGGCGTTGGTGGGTGGCAAGACAAATTTCACTCCACGTTCTACCACCGAGTCGGATGTTTCTGCCCCGGATGCTGGCGTCAACGGCCCTGGACTGGGTGCCACTGGTGTTGATGGATCACCACCCCCGTGCACCGGTGTGCCTGCGTGTTCAACATGTGGTATAGTATACTCAACAGTAAATGTCTCACCCACATTTTCTTGCACGTCCCAGTCCCACTTGGCTTCCTCGTCGAAGACAACGTCGCGTGTGACGTGCACGCGCTTGCCAGCGGGGTCGTATACCCGGTACGCCTTGGTGCTGGGCTCATCGTTCTGGCACGTAAACATCACCGTGCCACGCCCTCGGATGTCAACGAAGGATCCGTCCCCAAACTTGATGGAGCCCGTGATCCAGTGTCCAGCTCGGCGAAGACCTCCTTGCAGTCCATCATATGGTTGCTGGCACCAGTGTTGAGGTACCATGCTTCGCCATGGTGGTCGTCCTCACGGCCCAGATGCACCTGAGCGTGCACCTCGTCGAGTACGACGTTGTTGGTCGTGCCCACGGTGGTCTCGACGAGCATGTACTCCTGCGCCATCAGCAGTGCAGGCTCATCGTCGTCGACTTGCGTCAGATTGGCACGTTCATCGCGCTTCGGCTTGCGGCAGTCCTTCGCCCAGTGGTTGTTGTAAAATCCCTAATTCTGAAAACCGTATTAATTATTTAATTATAGTAGTTATGAGCTAAATAGAGGAAATAAATTTTATTTAATTTTATTTGAGGTGTTTGTGCATTTAGGGGATTTATGGAGCCATTATAAAATTTTCCTAATTTATTCCATGTAGGAGACCCTTTGGACAGTTGTTAGTTTAATGGTATGCACAAAAAAATTCCTATTGGATCTCAACCCGAAATCCAAACCCTCTATCCTAGACCCACTACCCGTTTAGCCCCTACCCGGACCCGTTAGGAGAAGAAAAATATCAACAACAGCAGTAGCAAAAATCAACTTTTCTTTCCCTTCTCCGCGCGTGTGAGCCGACTCATTCCTCCGCCTCTTTATCTCTATTATATTACTAAACTCTCCTAAACCGAAAACCAAAACAAACAAAGAAAGAAAGAAACAGCAGCAGCAGCGGTTTTTGAAACCACTAAATTACCCCCCCGCGGAACCGACCTCTTTCCCTATATATATCCCATGCAGTACACCCTAAACCCGAACCCTAATTCTTCCACCAAACTAACACCATTTTGGACGCTTGCACTATACATATTTCTTGCCAGGCAAGTATACCTTGCCATTGTACTATTATTTACATTCCATATGATGCATGCATATTTTATTTCATGCATGTTTTATTTCTGCTTATTTAGTTCATTTATTTTAACTACTATATAAATTGTGCGTCCAAGGAAACTTGGGTGCAACGACGGTGGCGTCGGGTTCTGTTTTTATTTATGTATATGCATTGGACCTACTTTATGAGACCACCCCATTATTATGAGGTATTTTATGTTTCATTAGCCATGACACTATTCTTACACGAGTATGAGTCACATGTAGGACACGGACTTGCGTATTCGGCTGGCCACTGGTACGTATAGGCCGTACGACGGATAGGGATAACTGCCAATAGAAACTTTGTATGCTAGTAGACCTGGCAGTTATTTAGAGGTTTTATCGTGTCATGGATGTGACATGCTTAGAGCATGGGGTGGAGAGAACAATAAGTAAGGCGTTTGGGCTCCTTTGCACTTTTCTCATCACCGTTCGGATTCTCCGCCGGAGAAACGGGTGGTGATGACCACTATATATTATATTATCAGGCGGCCTCTGCCGTTCAAAAGATAACATGATTTGTAGGCCCCTAGATCTCCAAGAGAACTATGCCAATCCCATTTTTGGCCAGATAGCCCACGTGTTGGAAAGTTGTTCTCAAATTGCATTCACTTAGACGGTTAGGCGACCCACTGGATGTTTACTTTTCAGTACTTTATTGGCATGTTATTATGTATCTTATTATGTTCCTCTGAGGACCTGGTCCCTTTCCAGATATAGACGAGCAGGAGTATCCGCAGGAGTACGGACTTGGACCTGACGCTACTTACCAGATGGAGGAGGTCTTACCCTCAGAGTATCTGCGATTTATTACCGCTGTTTAGAGATCCTTGTTGCTAATTCAGTATAGTCGTTTTGTAGTGGATTTGTTTCCATCCGACTATCAGACTTAATACTCATCTTTGATATTCAGATATTATTCAGCTCTTTATTTCTACTTATTATTTGTGCTGTGGATGAGATATAGATTGTGTGTGACTTGTTGTGACAGTATATTACCACTGGTGGATTGAATATTCATGAACAGCGTACGTGTGTATATGGTTTCCATATATTGAAGTTTGTATACATACGGCTGGGCGTATTACGTATTCTTAGTCCTACGTATTTTGGGACTGGGGCATGACAGCCGTAGATGCCACAATTGTGGCACTTATCCTTCTTGTCGCGCGTGCCACCAGACGCATTGCCGTTGCCGTAGTTCGTGTTGCCGCGGCCACGACCTCTTGGCTTGCCGCGCCCACGACCATAACTTTTGCCACCGTCGGAGTAGGCATCGCCTTCCTTCCTCTGTTTCGTACGAGCGAGACACTCCTCTTCGAAGAGGAGAAGGCGGCTACTTATGTCGCCGGAGTTGCTGCCAAGATCGTACCGCTCCTCGATGGCTAGAAGACGACCGGTAAGCTCTTCAATTGACAGCGTCTTGAGATCCACTAAAGTCTCAATGGCAATGGCGACTTGCGTGTACTTGGATGGAACGACTCGAAGGAATTTTTTAACTACCTTCTCGTCGTCTATTTCATCGCCGAGTAGTTGCAGGTCGCTGACGAGTCCCGTGAGCCGCATCGCGAAGTCCTCGACGGACTCGCCGTCCTTGAACTTCATTGATTCGAAGTCAGCGCGCAATTTCTGCGCCTTGGCCTCGCGCACGCGCTCGACCCCCATCCACATCATCTTCACAACGTCCCATGCTTCCTTGGCAGTGTCTTTTACTGCCAGTGTCCGCAGCATCTCTGGCGGCACAGCACTGAGTATGACGGACAGGGCCATCCTGTCGTCGTGGTAGTCGGCTTTTTCGGGTTCGATCGCCTCCCACAGGCCTTGCGTCTGCATGTTGACTCTCATTAAGAGAGCCCAATCCGCGTAGTTGGTCCGTGTCAGCATGGGGTACTTGAAGGTGAATGACGTCTCCTTCATAGATGTCGACGTCGTGGGGCTTTGCTCGTCATTGGTTGCCATAGCTCTGATACCAAATGTAAGATGAGAGGAGTATTTGATTCTTGGAATGAATAATTTGTGTTGTGTTCAACCTCAACTTGGCCTTTAAATAGCCATTTACAACTCTAACAGAATGCATAAAGATAGCACCCTCTAACCATTTTCTAACTAACAAATCAAAATAAATTAACAGCTTAGAACAAACAAAATTCCGAAAGACTAGGGATTCATTGAAATCCAAATAACAACCGCTTCAACCTCCTCAACATGATTAAATCTAACAGATGCGGAGCTACAGAGACGGAGGAGCGGGAGGAGGAGGAGGAGGAGAAGGCCGGAGAGGGGCGAAAGAAGGAGGTCGGAGGGGAGCGGAGGAGCGGGAGGAGATGGAGGAGAGAATCCAGAGAGGAGGAGGAGGGAAGGATGCTGAAGGGGGGAGGAGGAGGAGAGGATCCAGAGAGGAGGAGGAGAGGAGGATGCTGAAGGGGGGAGGAGGATGCTGGAGGTGGGTAGGGGCGACGGAGCCGACGGAAGTCGACATCGTCTGTCTCCGCCGTCCATCCGAGGAGGACTCCGACGGTGACGGAGTCGACGAAAATGTGCTTGATGTGCAGCTCGACGGCGGCGGCGCGGTCGATGGCAATGTCGACGACGCAGAGAGGCAGAGAATCGCGTGAGTAGGGAGGAGAAGAGGCCGGAGGGGGATGGGGGTGAGAGAGGAGCACGAGGAGAAAGATGAAAATGGTAGATAGTCCTAATAAAATTTAGACTAATTTAAATAATTTTTTTTTCTAACTAAACTAACATTAATATTGGACTAGTCCCGAATTAATTTTACAATGCCTTTATACAAAACCCAAAAAAGAGAGAGACATCCATGTAACAAATGAACGAGAAGTGATGTTTTCTCTATTGTTTTGGTCTTCTGCCTTAATTAAAGTTCTGAGACTTCTGACCAAGAAAACTACTGTTGACTCGCTGGAATGAGTAGCATATATAGCTGGAAGAGATCTAATGGACTCCTCTTTTGACCACTTACTATCCTTAGGCGACAGTAGATACGAAACATTTCCAACTGTCTTAGAAAATAATCATGAGTATCTATGATTGTTTTCAGTTCTTGTTCTTGACCGAATTTCTTCTTAACCGAATCTGTAACCTTCAGTACTGTTAGTTTTGACTTAAATCGGACCGGTCCGGTTTGATACGGACCAGATCCGGTAAAAACCCAACCATAAGAGTCGGATTCAACATGAAGTGCGTCTATATATAGAGATGTACCCAGAGGCGGATCCACATGCAAAAGACTGGGGACCTGGCCATAAGAATCGGATTCAACATGTCAAGTGCGTCTATATATAGAGATGTACCCAGAGGCGGATCCACATACACAAGACTGGGGACCCCGTGAAAAGATAAATTTCAAATTTTAGCATTTGTTATAATGTCCACTCCAATTTTTTTGACTGAAATTTTAAATTAGAAGAAATTCATAAAATCATACTATTGTATACTTTAAATTTATGCTTCTAAAGTATGCTAAATTAGAATTATTATCTAGACATATAACAAACACCCGAATTCTTTCTAATTAACTTACAAATTAGAAACATACATTAGAATATAACAAATACTAAAAAATTTCAAACGTTTTGTATTTTTTTTAGAAAGTATACTTCATAGAAAAAGAGTTGCTTACTAGTATTACAAAAGATGTTGTAGTTAAACGCTTTCAAAGTATAAAAACTCGTAGAGAACAATTGTGGGATGTAATACTTTATTGTATAAAAATAGTACTATTTAATATAATAAAATATAATTATATTTTAAAATAAATTCGGAGACGTTGTCTCCGAACCATCTTATGATTGTGCTCCCAGTGAATTATAATCCTAGATCCGCCACTGGATGTTCCCCGTATGTGGTGTATAGGTTCGATCACATGGATTAAATAGGAGAAACCCTAACCAATATCTCTCGGTTTTTTTTCCCCTGCGCTCCAATTTTTTTACAAAGGAGATTAGTTGTGAGATGACGTACGGTAAGATATCCAGTAGATCCCGCCGGTTTTCATCTACAGAAAAAGTGTAGAAGGATCAAAGGTAATTATGTTTAAGTCCTTCTTCTCCAGACCCTTTGATGTCATCGTAGATTCTAGTAAATCGTACTAAAGTCGACGATCCACAGATTCGTTTTCATGCATGTTAGAGATTGTGGAACTTTGATCAGAATTTTTATCGTACATCGTCCTAAATAAATTAGTAAGGGATGGTTTGATAAATACATGAAATAATTTAGCATATACCACTATTTAAAATATATAAACTAACGTACTCCCATAATTTTTAATAATATAGCATATGCTCCTATTCAGTGTAAACCACGGTTAAAACAGTGAGAGTATATCTTAAAATTTTAAATATTCTGTACACATAATGAGAACATGTGCTAGATTTTAAAATTTATAGAAGTATATATATGTTAGTTTGTATATTTTAAATGGGAGTATATGCTAAATTATCCCTAAATATATTGAAGTTGAGGGTTGTCCTAATACAATAGTTACTCGATAATTTAATACCTGAATCGGACCGGTCTGGTTTGGTATGGACCGGATCCGGTGAAAGCCGGCCATAGGTCAAGTGCGTCCATAGAGATTCTTTAGGACAAACCCTAACCAATATCTCTCCAGAAAGTTGAACGTAACCCATGTGGTGTATAAGTTTGATCTACTTAAGAAGCGTAGAAGGGTCCGTGGTTAACATCAATTAAAGGTTCTTGTTAGATTTATTTATTTATTTATTTATTTTTTTTTATTTTTTTTTTCGATATCATCAAAGATTTTAGTAGACCGGACTAGAGTCTACAACAAACAAACTCGTTTTCGTGTTAGAGATTATAGAACTTTGATCAGATTTTCTACTGTACATCAAGTCCTAATTAAATAATTAAATTAGAAGTGATAATTCGATAAATATATTAAAGTCGGTGGTTGTCCTAATATAATGGAAACTTCATATTTACTACCCGATTAATTAATAACCTCGGTTTTTTGGATGGTCCCGGCTTGTTGGACATAAAGTGCTAAATTAATAATTCTCTAAATTTATTATAAGACAATACATTGTAAAAGAATTCATAAAGGTCCATCGTAAAGAAATAATATGCATAACGATTGATGCTTTCCTAATGAATGTTACTTTGGATTTTATCACTAACTTTTCTTAACATTGTAAAAAATTACAATATAATTTTCTCATACCGCAACAAGCAATTATTCAATATCATCAATGCTAAAGTGCTTCTTTTCGTTAAACGATCTTCATGGTAGTACTATCATCTTCTTCTTCATTATTTCTTGATTATTTCTCATGCCGCTTTCAATTATTTGCTTGTTAGTTAACATGTCCGAAGTTACCTTATTTTTTTCAGGGTAGTACAAGATGTTCTCAGGAGCTATTCCATTAAGATAATTCAGTTCTTTGATTACATTTTGCACTTCTTGAATGCCTCCGCCATATAAATGTTAATAAAAAAACACTAAGATAAACTAATAAGTTATTATTAATCAATAAATTAATAAATTGTTGATGATTAATATTTATAAAATTAATATATATTATTTGGTCCTAAGGCTGTTAATTTATAGATAGAGAATTAACACTATCATCTCTTATAATTATAATTGAAACTAAATTATTTTTTTGTGTGCGGCCGATTAACTAAGAGAACTTTCTCCTAACAATTGCAATCTTGTGTAGTACTAGTGTTTCTTCTTCTTGAAGAGTAAAACTTTGATACAGATAAAGATAGTCACTTGAAGAGTAAAACTTTGATACAGATCACTTTATCAAAGTTTTGATACAACCACTGTATGACAAGTGGATCCCTTATCTCTTTTCATAAAGCATGCATTATATATATATATATAAAATGAGACTTCAAAACGGTTCAAAAGTGAGTCATCTAAGTCGTATGTATATATATCATCAATTAATTATTTAAAAAAATTTAATATTACATAAAAAATTATTAAATTTTTTTAAATATGTTATAAGTAACACTACATGGATTTAAACTCAGCCAACCAGGAAGAATACCTCCCACCTTAACCACATAAGTTACAAATTTTATTTATTTATAATTAGATAATATTACATAGCTAATCGTTTTCAAGACTCTTTATGAAAAGTAGAAATATATCCATAACTAATTATAATTAAAATATAATCAAATATATAACAAATTCTAATTAAAATATAAAAATATATATAATAAATTTTAAATTAAATATATTTAAATAATTTTATATTAATATTAGAAGAAAAAGATTATTTTACGCATATATATATATATATATATATATATATATATATATATATATATATATATATATATATATATATATATATATATATATATCAATGAGTTCTTAGCCTAGTGGTTAAGAGGGAGCCACCCAAGAGCTTGCTAGTTCGAGCAACGAAGATGCATTTTAATTCCCTTTAGGAGTAATTAAGTGTGAAGGTGGTGAGTGTGGTGGATGTGCGGTTCGGTGAAGGCGGAAGCGGTACAATGCGGCCCGGGTGGTACGCAAATCCGGTGTGGGTGCACAGGTGCGGTGCACATGTTTGAGAGCGGTCCGGGTGCGCAGGTGCATGTGCGATTGCGGTGTGGTGCGGTGCGCATGTACGATTTGCGGTGCTCCATGCAACCCTGGCCTTATGCGTTCCAGACTTTATGCGTTCCATAGATCTCTGATCCCATGCGTTCCAGATTCCATGCGTCCCATGTGCCTCTGGCCCCGTGCGTTCCAAACGCTATGCGTTCCATGCGTTTCAGACTCCAAACGTCCAACGTTGCAAGGTTCCTTGAGATAAAAATTTTCTGTTGCGATTCTCTCCAACTGAATGTGGGCCACGTGTCAAACTGATCAAGTCACGCAAACGGAAGACGAGAACCGCCAGAATCTCCAGCAAACAGCAAATCTCAACAAAACGTCCACGCGGCAGCGTGCCCTGGACTCAACCCATACTATGCGGCCACAGTTGCAACCGTATTCTGTTGAAGGAGTCCCCTGTGCCCACCAAACAGAAGGACATGCGACACCTATAGCCCATCAACAGGATAACTATAAATAGAGGCAACTTGGACGTCCCAATTCTCATTCTCCGCTCCCAGAATACTGGATAAATACGAGGACTGACATACCCAACCGTACCTTGCAGAATACCGACGTAAGCCGCAATGTGTTAAGGTTGTCAAGAATACATATTTGTGAACTCTAGTATGCTATGACGTCAGTCCTAAGGCCGACAAATCCTATTATCTCAATCTATCAACAACAAGTATAATAGTATATCATATGTGAAAGTAAAAGGACGTCCCAAATTATATACCACATATGATCATGAAGCTAGTGAATATAAAATGCTACACTAGCAGAGTATAATAATACATGATCAAATATATCAGCCATGATCTAATATACACATCATGTTGACCGTAGTATCACAAATATAAGGAGCTAACTCTGCCCCTAGCTAAATACCACAAAATGAAGTAATCAAGACGAGGGGTGGAAGAAGGAAACCCACTCGCGAGCTTCGGCCGCAGTCCTACGAGTGCGATCCATCTTGCTAGATGTACGGTGGATCCTGGTTTTCCTCAGTGTAATCTGGCCATACAAAACTAGTGGGATCAGAACCCCAAGCGACAAGTACCACAAGGAGCTCAAGGTGATAGACAAAATATATCACAACATTAGCAGAAAAGAGACAGATAAGAATAAATGCAGATCGATACTTGTACGGTACCAATGTACTTGTCTCAAGAATATACTGGAAGAACTGATAACAAGTGCTATATAGAGGAAAGTAAGGCGACGAGCGACAATAGAGCATAAGAACTACTCTGGATCGGGACCGCAACCCTTAAACCAAATAAGGACCGGGGTTGCAGACCTTCACCCGAGCAGAACTTAGCACCCTAACCACGCGCCGAAAGAAAAATAAAACTAGAAGGGCGAGCTATAAATAAAAGTAACACCATTCATTACACGGACAAACATCTCTACAGCTTGCTACGATTAACTATCTAGGGTTGTCACATGCCTTAATTTTTAAATACATGTTTAAGAATATTGCTACCACCGGCACTGCAGTCAACCCGGATGGCCAAGGGTACGCTTGACGAGTAAAACTTAAATGCACATTTAACATTCAACAACATAGCTTGTTACTTGCCACAAACTGAAATTGAACTTATAAGCATAAACTTGTGATCATAAACTTGCTTTATAAACATGAACTTGTATATAAACTTGTCTCGTAGTGCCGTAGCACACGTAAACTTGGTCAGTCATGGAGCCCTTGCCTAGCAGGGTGATTCCATGTTGCACGGGGCCCTTAGAGATCAGGGTAGCCGGTAGCGAAATATTCTTTCCTCCCAATGATCTAGGTAATTCTTATCTTGTTTAGTCATTACTCCCAATGATCGGGGTAGCCGGTAGCGCAATATTCTTCCCTCCCAACTATTAAAATAAATATAATTAAAGAACTACAAAATGCACACAAGAATTTTTGGCCGCATGCGTCCACTGGCCGCATGGACTCACTTATCGCATGCACCCACTGGACGTATGGATTCACTGGCCGCATGCTCTCACTGGCCGCATGCACCCAGTGGCCGCATGCTCTCACTGGCCTCATGCTCAGGGTTAAAGTCTATTCCTTGGGGCAAGTGCTAAGTGATGGGTCAATAAATGAAGTGTCAGTGAAGTGAGATAAAGTGATTGATGTGACATGCCATAAAGTGTGTCAGGAAGAAAAAGCCAAAACCAAAAAAAGATGTGCAAGGGCGACAGAGTTATGCATCAAAAGAGAAGAGGCGCATAGTGCCAATGCCCATAAGTCCGTTTGTCGCACGCTCAGATTGCCGCATAGATGCCCCTCTTGGACTTAGCAAATTTTTTATTCGTTCATCGAGTGAATACACAAGGAGTTCAAGGACTTAGTTTCAGAACACTTTGTGTAATGAACAGTCATGCATCTAATAAGATGGACGCATGCTGTCAGCATACGTCAAGGAGTTCAGGCCGCATAGCCCTTTCGGGCTGCATAGCGCTCTCTGTCGCATAGGCCGCTGTCCGCATGAAGAATTCGTCTTCTCTAACAACAGGTTCAGCCATGGCCGAAAGCTCCAAAAACTGAAAATATTATTCTTCATAAAATATTTATTTTAACTCCAAATCAAGTAAAATAAAAGCCAAATTGCACGAAATGAAATGATCTATCATAAATATAGTATCCTGCTCCGCATTGGCACTATGTACAAGAGATATCAGTTTGCTGACTCGAGTAAAAGTCTTCTCGAAGAGTTCCCGATCGAAACACAAGACGATTGATCTAGGTGAGTGGGCAGAACTTCGTTCTTTGATTCTTATACGCCTTAATAATGAATCTGAGTTTTTGCAATTCTTGTTTGCTTAATAAAATAACGATCGCATGAGAATAATAGAACGAGAACCTGCTTGCTTAACTAGAGAACTTTTATGCTTGTTTAAAAGAGATAGAACCATTGCCATGCTAAGTTAAAGAATTGAATATTGCATGCTTAGTTATATGGACTATCGAACGAACCACTGCCATGCTAATAAATAAGAGTAAGAGAATATTCATATATTTTTATTGTATGCTAAACAAGAATAGAACTGCATGCTTAACTAAAGAAGATAGAAGAATCGTGCCACGTTTTGCTTGTCATTGATGCTTGAAAGATAGAACTGTTTGAATAACTTGTATAGTATTCTATTGAACTTATCGATTACTTGAAAGAAAGAAAATTGAATATATCAAAATGATTGAACCTATCAAATTGATTGAACTTATCGAACCTATCGACTTGATTGAAAGAAGAGAATTGAGAGTCTTGGATCTATCGCTTGATTTCATGTTTGCTTGTTTATGGACATGTGCATCATATAGTCTTTATCTGATAGAATTATATTCATGCATTGGTCTGACAACTTGTGCACGAGGTATCGGGTCTCTCGAACGGTTCCTGGGGAACTGGAAACCGTTCGTCCTGGGAGAGACTAATCGAACACCCTGAGGCTTGAAATCCTCGCGATTAGGGAGGTGTGACTTTTAGTGTAGTGCTGAACCATGAGTCTCGGTTGCTATTTTGAGCGTATTTTAGTGGATAGCAACCATGTGTCTCAGCAGCTATTAGCCGATTCGTCATTAGTGAGAAGGGCTTGCACGTGCCAATTGCTAATCCCG
This sequence comes from Iris macrosiphon, assembly GCA_036927795.1. Lineage (NCBI taxonomy): Eukaryota > Viridiplantae > Streptophyta > Magnoliopsida > Asparagales > Iridaceae > Iris > Iris macrosiphon. The sequence continues at coordinate 10,355,209 of JAYESA010000007.1, forward strand.
AGGATCCACACTCGGGGGCCATCATATAGTTAGGGTGCATGCTAGGCTAGCCTTCTTGCATACCTAACTGTTTGATGCAGAGACGGACATGGAAGGAGAACCTAGTTTATATATGCATATGTTGCTAACTTGTATGTCTGCTGCAGGGATAACCGCTCGACAAAAGGGGTAAGAATCACTATATAAGTGATATATTATTTTGCATATTGTCTTGCATCGCATCTAGACTTGCATGATTGCTTGAATTTGATGATCGCCTTGAATATTATAAGAAGATAGTCCACTAAGATGAATGCTAGTCTTGAAAGAAATAAATATGACTCACGAGACACACTGCACACAAGAGATAGTAATTGAACCTACATATAGTGCATGAACTGCTTGCCTGCTTGCTTGTATATCGAACATGAACTCTGATTTCAAAGATGTTTCCAAAAAGAAGTAATATGACCCCGTTCTTGTACTGCATGTAACGAACCTAGGTAAAACTAGAAAGATCAATAGTAATGTAATATTTTATAAATAATTACTTAGTGTTGGTTTTAGTGAATGTTGCTTCTGTTCGTTGATTTTATACTCACCAGTACTTTCTCCAAAGTGCTGACCCACCAACAGTTTGCTTGTTCGCAGGTACTGGATCGTCCGAGGAAGCGATAGCTATGCCCCATCCCCAGGACCCAAAAATCTGGTTTCGATGCCTTGAGTCGTATCGATGTTTTGAGCTACTTTTGTATATAGGGACATAATGTATGGAACGATGCCATTGTATTCAGAGAATCTCGTGCCTTGATCTTTGCCCCGTATACTCAGATGGATTATTGTTTGCAATGCCATCCCTCCGCTGCGTACTCGATCGATTCGATGATAGCCACAACTTTAAAGATGTTGCCTTGTGCGAGCGCACCCCAGGCTCGCACGCCATCATGTCCCGATGGAAACGATCGTCCCTTGGGAGCGCTGGCGCTGTGATTCACGCCCGGTGGGGATGGCCGATTCCTGCGGGAGATCGGGACGTGACAAAATGGTATCAGGGCAACTCGATTCTCTGGCCTTACGCCCATTTTGCTGCTGTTCTTACATGACGTTTCCTTGTGCATTGATATCATTGCTGAGTTGAGCGTTCCATACAATAAGTCCATATATATTCTCAAAGATGTGCATAAAAGTTTTCTGGATTTGATTTATTGCTTGAGAATTATGGCTTCTGATTTCTGTTTGCTTGAGTGATTGTTATTGATTGCTAGAGTTTTTGATTGAGGATGGTGATGGATGAGGACTATCGCTTCTCTGGATATCGAATATTTTTTCTTGATGTTTCGAGGACGAAACTTTTTCTTGGTGGGCAAGTATGTAGTGCCCCGCTCCGCGTTGGCACTATATACAAGAGATATCGATTTGCTGACTCGAGTGGAAGTCTTCTTGGAGAGTTGCCGATCGAAACACAAGACGATTGATCTAGGTGAGTGGGAAGAACTTCGTTCTCTGATTCTTGCATGCCTTAATAATGAATCTAAGATTTTGCAATGCTTGTTTGCTTAATAAGATAACGATCGCATGAGAATGATAGAAAGAGAACCTGCTTGCTTAACTAGAGAACTTTTATGCTTGTTTAAAAGAGATAGAACCATTGCCATGCTAAGTTAAAGAATTGAATATTACATGCTTAGTTACATGGATACTGCATGTAATATTCTATGGAATTGGGGTATGACATATTGGTATCAGAGCACGACTTTAGATCCTTTGGCCTCGTGTCAGAAAAGTTTTCATAAAATGACCCTGTCCCTCCAGTTGAACTCTTGAAAATTGTTTGGCCAAAATGAGATACGTTCCATATAGTGAGTCCGTAATACTCTATGATACTGATGCGAGTTCTTTATTTTTGAAGGAATGACTCAAACGCAAGGAACAACGCAAGTAGGAGTGCAAGTGCAAGCAAGTACTTTAGGCACTTCGACAAGCTCCGGGAGCCAACGACCTGCGCCCCCCGTTGATCTAGTTGAGCGGATGATACAAATGCTTGAGATACAGCAGCGAAGGGACGAGGCTCGATAGGAAAAATTCGAAAAGAATCTAGAAGCTCGGTTCGTGGTCCAACAAAAGTAAGTGGATGCCCTGCAACAGATTGTTCAGACCATTGCCTCCAACTATTCCGCAACGACAGCGGCACAAGTGGAGCAACCAGCAAATAAAGTTGAGACGTCTCAAACTCCAAAGAATAAGGATGTGACTACCTTCGACTTTGTCGACTTCAAAAAGGTCTGTAACACGTCTTTTCCCGGGATCGAGGACCCTGTCGTGGCTCTAGATTGGCTAGCCGAAGTAGAAGACTACTTTAAACCGCTAGAAGTACCTTAGATCAAGAGAGTCGCCTGTGTCCAACTCCAACTCCGAATGAACGCACACGATTGGTGGGACGTGCATCGAAGATCTTTTCCCGGAGATGGTGAAGACCAGACGATCGCATGGTCTACCTTTCGCAGCGCATTCGAGGAGGAGTTTATACCCCCACATGGTCGTCGATAAAAGGAGAACGAGTTCGTGCGTCTGCAACAAGGAAGCATGTTAGTGAAGCAGAATGACGCAGAGTTTAACCTGTTCTCCAAGTTTGCCAGCCTTTACCTACCCGACGCGGCAAGTAAAGCAAGATAATTCAAAGGCGGCCTGCGACCTTCCATTCACGTACACATAGTCGCCCCTGAGTACGAGATGATACAGGAAGTCCTTAATCATGACCTCGTCTTAGAACCGCAATATCCTTTAACTACTGTCGGCGCTGTGCAACATTCTCATCACAAGTGCCTAGTAATACGGGAGGACACAATGCTCATAAGCGTGCAAACAATGGTGGTCAGCAGGACAATCATCGAGGGGGAAACCATGGGTTGCGTTGTGCCAAATGCAACCGAATAGGACACCAGGCTAGTGAATATCAAAATCAGGGATGCTTCCATTGTGGTCGGCTTGGCCATTAAGCTCGTGACTGTCTTGATCACCCAACCAGTTTCTTTCGCGCCGTCCAGAGAAGCAAAATCCCCCTCAAGTACCCCAACAAATCGTCCTGCGCAACAACAAGAGTGTCGTCGAATGTTGTGGTCTGGGTTTATGCATTGAAGCGGGACTAGGTGTTCGCCTCGGACACCATAGTGACAGGTATATTGCTTTTCAATAATGTTCCTGCACGAGTACTATTTGATTCTGGTTCCTCACATAGTTTTGTATCGGCAAACTTTGCTAGGAAAGACGAATTCTCTCAGACACCGTTAAGCCTAAAGCTTAGTGTCAGTACCCCGTCGGGCATGGACTTGCCTGCTAACTCAATTTGTCACGACGACTGCATTTGCATCGGAGTAAGGAAATTGTCGCTCGATGCGATAGTTCTAGACATCAGGGACTATAACATTATTCTGGGGATGGATTGGCTCGGCGCTTGTTTGGCTACCATTGATTGTGTCAAAAAGAAAGTCGTGTTTCGTCTACCTGGCGAGACCGAATTTTTTTATGCGTGCAGTCCATCGCCGAGAACGTCGAACATCTGCATGGTTATTTTTGTAATGTCTGCTCGGCGGATGATACATTCTGGCTGTGAAGGGTACTTGGCGTCCGTTTGAGACACTCAGCTAGATTGCGCAAACGTAGAGTCTACTTCCATTGTGGCAAAATTTTCTAATGTATTTTCGGAAGACTTGCCCGACATGCCGTCCGACCGAGAGATAGATTTCACTATAGATACATTTCCAGATACTCGGCCGATTTTCAAAGCTCCATATCGAATGGCCCCTGCCGAACTGAAGGAGCTGAAGGTCCAACTACAATAACTGCTTGATCGTGGGTACATCCATCCGAGTGTATCTCCATGGGGCGCACCAGTGCTATTTGTGAAAAAAAATGATGGTTCGATGCGGCTCTGCATAGACTACCGAGAGTTGAATAAATCCACCATCCGAAACAAGTACCCCCTTCCCAGAATCGATGACCACTTCGATCAACTGCAAGGCGCATCGGTATTATTTAAAATTGATCTTTGTTTGGGCTACCACCAACTGAAGATCAAGCAGACGACGTACCGAAGTCAGCCTTCCGTACTCTCTATGGCCACTATGAGTTCTTAGTTATGCCGTTTGGATTGACCAATGTCCCTGTCGCCTTCATGGATTTGATGAATCGAGTATTCCGGTCGTGCCTTAAAAAGTTTGTAGTAGTGTTCATTGATAATATCTTGGTGTATTCAAGGACCAAGGAGGAACATGAGGAGTACTTGCGGACCATGCTTCAGACTCTTCGGGACAACAAACTATACGCAAAACTGAGTAAGTACGAGTTTTGGCTAAGCATTGTATCTTTCCTCGTGCATATCATTTCTTCAGGAGGCATCTCATTCGATCCAAAGAAATTTGAAGCAATTGTCGAGTGGAATCAACCTGCATCAGTCAGTAAAATTCGAAGCCTTCTCGGGTTAGTGGGCTACTACAGACGGTTCGTGAAAGACTTTGCTAAAATTGCTTCGCCTTGACTCGCCTCACTCAGAAATGAGTCACATTTGAGTGGTCTGGCGACTGTGAGGCTTTGTTTCAGGAATTAAAATAGCATATCATCTCTGCTCCGATACTTGCACTGTCGAACGAGGATATGGAATTCCAAATCTTTAGCGATGCCTCAGGCCAGGGCTTGGGAGCTATGCTCATGCAAAAAAGCAAGGTGATAGCTTTTACTTCAAGATAATTGAAGCTGTATGAGCACAACTATCCGACACATGATCTAGAACTCGCGACGATCATATTTGTACTGAAGTTGTGGCAACACTACCTTTATGGTACGGCTTGCCAAATTTTTACTGATTACCAGAGCCTCAAGTATCTTTTCACTCAGTCGGACCTAAACCTACGACAAAGGCGTTGGCTAGAGCTGATCAAAGACTATGACTTGTCGATCAACTACACTCCAGAAAAAAGAAAATGTTGTAGCGGGCTCGCTGAATCAAGTATTTACGGGATCTCTATCCGTCAACTACAGGATACAAAAAGAATTAGAGAGTATGAGAATTGAGCAGCGAATTTGATATCGAGGCGGGCCGATTGGTGGATCACTAGCTCAGTTACTCCTTGAACCGAACCTTATAGAAAAGGTCAAGTGCGCTCAGATGAACGACCCATTCTTGTTGAAGATGCGCGAGCAGATTTCAGCAGGAAAGACGACTGACTTTATAGTGGATGAAACCGGAACTTTGCGGGTAAGAGGAAGACTATTCGTGCCCAATGATGCAGAACTCAGAAAGGAGATCCTCACGAAAGCTCACTATGCGTCCTACGTATCACATCCAGAAAGTACGAAGATGTATCAGGACCCCCACACAATCTTCTGGTGGGCCGACATGAAGAAAGATGTAGCACTCTTTGTGTCACAATGCTTATCTTATCAAAGAGTAAAGGCCGAGCACCAAAGGCCGGGCGGAGAGATGTAAAATATTGCTATTCCAGAGTGGAAATGGGACCATATTACGATAGACTTTATTGTTGGTTTTCCAAAGACGCAATGGGGAAATGATGCCATCTGGGTCATCGTCGACCGATTAACCAAGTCAGCGCATTTTATTACCATCAAAGTTACTTGGAGCATCGATCGCCTGGCTCAGATATACCTTGATGAGATAGTTCGACTATACGGTGTGCCAGTGTCTATCGTTTCAGATTAGGACGAACTGTTCTTATCACGTTTTTGGGAAAGTCTTCAGTCAGCTATGGGGACCAAGTTGAAGTTCAGTTCAACGTACCATCCTCAGACGACGGCCAAATGGAGTGGATGAAACAGATCCTTGAAGACATGCTATGCATCTGTTCGATCGACTCGAAGTCAAGTTGGGACATCTATCTACCGTTGGCATAATTTTCATTCAACAATAGTTACCAGTCCATCATTCAGATGGCTCCGTACGAGGCTTTGTATGGGCGGAAGTGTAGATCGTCTATCTGTTGGGATGAAGTTGGTGAGCGATAGATCCTCGGTCTGGAGCTAGTAGAGCAGACCGTTCAGAAGGTTCGGCTGATCCGAGAGCGATTAAATATGGCACAAAGTAGACATAAGAGTCATGCAGACATCTAAAGACAACCCCTTGAATTTGCAGCTGGTGATCATACGTTCCTTAAGGTCATGCCAATGCGAGGAGTTACGATATTTGGAGTAAAGGACAAGCTAAGTCCGCGATTTGTTGGTCCGTCCAAAATTCTCAAGCAATTCTCCCCAGTTGCATATCAAATTGCCCTACCACTGAACTTATCAGACGTGCATGATGTCTTTTACGTGTCTTAGTTGCGGAAGTATGTCCATGATCCGAGTCACGTGGTGGATTTTTGTCATTTGGGTTTGCAAGAAGACTTGTCCTATATAGTAGAACCTGCAGATCATCGATCAAAAGGATAGGCAGCTCCAAAATCATTCAGTCCCGCTCGTGGGAGTACTCTGGAGGAACCACATGGTCGAGAAGTTGACCTGAGAACTCGAATAAGACATGAAAAAAAAGTTTCCCTTGTTATTTTCTTAGGGGTAGGTTCCATTCCTAGGTTTCGAGGACAAAACTTTTTATTAGTTGGTTAAGATGTAGTGCCCCGTTCCCCCTGTTCGGGGAGTGCAGCTAAGAAATATATGGTATCGTTCGATCAAAAAATATTGAATCAAGATCATTTCCTCATTATGGATTGGTTTCTTTGGAATTAAGTCCCACATTCAGCGGATCGTGCCTCGAGAAAGGACTCAGTGGAAGAGTTGGCCTTTCCCTTGTGCTGGTTTCTTAGCCCGTTTTCGATGTCACTTGGTTGCTTTCTTATTGGTTTTGTGACTTGCGTTTTCTTGAACAATTTTAATGGATTTCATTGTCTTCGTTCCTTGAACTTCATATTTCGTATTGAACTCTGGGAGACCGAGGCAGGAGATATTGATTATCTGTTGGTGCGTGCAGGTGATTGTATAAGCGACGCGTAAGCGGAGTCTTGAAGATCTCTTCTCTCTCCTCCTATTCACCAACTTGTGAGTGGCCTTACTTTTGATTAGCTCCCTTATTCCAAGTTCTCACTCTTAATAATCTAATTCGTTTGTGCATTCCGATCAACGATACCATAATGATAATAACCGAGTCCAGATAATAAGTAGTAAACTTGGAAACACTTGGTACATGTCACACAAAATTACTAAACGATTATAATGTGCGTGCTTGTCCGTTGCATGTATTTATTTTATGTTCAGTTGTAGCTAGAACTTATTCCTCTATAAATATGCAAATAAGTAGTGCAAAGGATTGGAAATATGAACACTTGAGCGGGTAGACTATGCCATCGCACTGTGCTAAAGTAGATATGTTCATTCTGATGTCTTGAAATACTTTATATGTTAACTTAGTGTTGAGATGTCGTATGTTCGAACAACTTGTGCTTCCTGCGAACGATCTCCGGGGCACTGGGGCCAATTCGTTCCAGGCATAACTCAGATAGCTATGCTAGCAAGATTAGCACAATTAATACGGGGACTTGTAGCGGGGCTTGCTACCCGCGCTGCAATGATCACTATCTTATTGTAGCTATTGTCAACGGTGGCAATGTGTGCCATGACCCATCATATTAATGCATTATCTGTTCAAGCTAATGATGTCTTCTTGGCATGAAAGAACATGGTAAGTCTTGTGCAGGTGGATGCAACACTGCAGGTAAAAAGTCACCGAACGATGACACATTTATTCAGTCATTTTATATAATTGTTGCATGCTGTAACTTGAAATAAGGCTATATAGATAGACTATAATAATAATCTTTTTGCTTCACATGAATACTGTGCCGAATTGGTTAGTTGGGTTAGCTTGCCCTCACTGGTATTTTTCAAAGTACTGACCCTCATTGCAACAGGTTTCCCGAGCCAATGCGATACGGCGAGGAGCTGAAGCTTCTTCCCCCAACCAGTCCATTACTCGACGCACCTCGTTCGTATCTTTTGAAGCTTGTACAAATCATCCGGAGCTTGTGCACACATCTTATGCAGCTCCGAGGCAAGGCAATAGCTTCGCCCGAAGGTGTCTATTATCTTTTAAAGATTTAATATAAGATATAATGTATAAAACAACTATCTTATTTTGCGTCCATCTTGTAAGCCCGCGCGACACCCTTTTACTTTTGAGACAAGAGTTTGTAACAAAGATGAACATTATCAATAAAGAGAACTTTTTTTCGTTGTAATGTGTGTTCTTTAACTTCTGCACTCTGTTATTGTGTTTCTTTATATATATATCTCATTATGCTAGGTCTTATGCGGGCATGCCTGACGCTCATACGACATCACGCCCGGGGGACGAATAACGATTCTGCAGAATCGGGACGTGATATATTGGTATCAGAGCACGACTTCAGATCCTTTAGCCTCATATCAGAAAAGTTTTCATAAAACGACCCTGTCCCTCCCAGTAGAACTCTTGAAAATCATTTTGCCAAAATAAGATGCGTTCTATACAGTGAGTCCATAATACTCTATGATACTGGTGCAAGTTCTTTATTTTTAAAGGAATGGCTCAAATACAAGGAACATCTTAAGTAGAAGCACAAGTACAAGCAAGTACTTCGGGAAATTCGGGAAGCTCCGAGGGCCAACGACCTGCGCTCCCCGTTGATATAGTTGAGCGGATGATAAAAATGCTTGAGGGGCAGTAGCGAAGGAACGAGGCTCGACAGAAAAAATTTGAAAAGGTTCACGAAGCTCGGTTTGTGGTCCAACAGAAGCTGGTTGATGCCCTACAACAGATTGTTCAGACCATTGCCTCTAACTATTCTGTAACGACAGAGGCATAGGTGAAGCAACCAACAAATGAAGTCGAGATGCCTCAAACTCCAAAGAATAAGAATGTGACTACCTTCGACTTTGTCAACTTCAAGAAGGTCTGCAACACGTCTTTTTGCGGGACCAAGGACCCTGACATAGCTCTAGATTGACTAGCCAAAATAGAAGACCACTTTAAACTACTAGAAGTACCTAAGATCAAGAGAGTCGCCTGTACCCAACTCCAACTCTGAATGAACGAACACGATTTGTCATGTCCCGATTTCCCTCATGTAATCGACTGTCCTCGCTAGGCACGAATCACCATGCCAGCGCTCCCGCGGGACGATCTTCCCTATCTGGACGTGATGCAGCACGAGCGTAAGCCGCGCCCGTGCAAGGCCATGATCCGAACAAGCGCTAAGAGGTCTAAGCCACAGAGTCACCCAGATTATCCGAGTGTATCGGAATAAGAAATGTACAGGCGGCTGGTAACAAGTTCACAGAGTCGTCAATAGCGGAATCATTGAATAACACAAGTATAGAAGTGAAACAAACTCTTTATTGATATTGAACAAGTGTTATGAGCGGCACTAGGCCAAGATTACAGGTCGCTCAAGCCCTCTCTCTCTGAAACACTAAAAGCGTGCCAAGTGGCTACATTTGTAGAATGATACATAGGCGATGTTCCAATATTATATCTTGTATATGTGTTTCAGTTCTGGATGCAACGTTCCAAGGCTTCAGAGTAAACTCCATGCCTTAGCACACACGAAGGGGGCATCCGCACCGAACGAGGTTTTTCCGCACCCTGCAAGCAATCTGGCGGGTTATCAGTACATGAATGCACTGGTGGGGAGGCTTCTCGCCCGCTCGACAAATCCAAACATGTTATATAAGTTCCGTGCACCATCTATTAAGTTATCTTTCAAGTCTTGACTTAGGATCCATTTCATGGCATAATAAAAACCTACTCGTGTAGCAGTGCGCCGTACGATATAAGAGAAACACAGCGAGACTTACCAACTTACCATTCGTCATTCCCTGTCCAAGGAAAACTAAGTTAAACCAAGCACGAATATATATAATAAAATCCAGGGGCAATAACATATGCAAACACAAGTATCGTGAGCGGAGTTTTGTTTCGGGTGCACGAGTTATACAAATTATCAGGAGTGTTGTAGCAGATGTTCAAGTGTTCAATATGTACAAGTATGTCATATTCATATCCGTTCAGGTGTTCAGGTTACTGGATGCGATACAATGACTCACACGCAGATTGCCGCTAAGAGATGATGACTTATCTATATGAACAGGAGTCGCTGGCATAGCCATAAATGATGAGTTATAGTCATTGACGAGGATAAAATGCAACAAAATCATAAGAGGTGCTACAAACCATCCCATCAAAGCACACGAGACTATCAACCTTTATTCGTAAAGGTGGCACGGCGTTAGAGGAGGCGCTACCCAGCTCGTACACGAAGGCTGCATGAGTTCCATCCGGATCGGATCAGCCCCGTTGCCCCGGAGACCGTCCGTGGAACGAGATCCGAAGATCCCCCTTATTTTCAAGTTGTCTGCGACATGCAAGTCTTGGTCTTCCATATTCACAACTTGACATGATAATCCATGATTCTTGTTCTGAACGAGCATTACTCCACGAGCTGTGATTCTTGATTTACTTGACATGATTCTCATTCAGTGTTCAACTTGACTTGATGCATTCCCCTAGTTCAGGGATACCTTGGCGACCTAACGATCCCGGATACTTGCAGGTTCATATTGCACAGAATGACTATTTGATAGTCTTCTGGCTAACTAAATACATGCACGATACGGATAAGGTTACTTGATTGTGGCATAATATAAGTGACAAGCATTAAAATGAGGTAACAAGTACAAGCTACAATGTAAGCAAGCAAGCATGCATTTATATGAAACATAAGTGTTTACGTTGGCACGGGTGTAAGGGTAAAGCGAGGAGTAAAATCATACAGGGACATACCAAACAACATGATCTAGGGACGTGTAGTGTAAACAAGTAAACTGTGCACTACGAAGAGTATATATATATCGTTCTCCTCGAGGCATAGCGGGGTCTACTTGCACAAGGCAGAGGTAGTAAGCAAGGGTCCAATTATAAGCAAAGTTTTATTTTCATGTTCTAACACAAGCAATATAACTTGGGATTATTTCCTTAGCTTGGTGCATTGTATTCTTTTATTAGCATGCATGGGGGTGATTCACCTAGTGACTAGCATATATAGTCCATATTTTAAGTGTGTTGGCTAAGTAAAGACAAGTTCATCGTAGCCACCCAACTTAGCGATATTTTGCCTCGGTCGAGCGATACTCCGAGCGAGCCTTTGAAAGCCTAAGTCTGAACTCCTGAAGGGCCAAGTCTGGAAATCCATTGCCTTAAAAGAGTCTTCTCGCTGAGCAAAGCGAGTCGGGTCATTGCACTTGTGCCGTTTGAATCGATTGTCCGTTTGAACGAAATGGGTCGTTACATTATACACCACTCAGAAAAAGTCTCGTCCTCGAGACTTCCTGAGCGTAAGCCATTCTAACGAATTATCGAATCTATCTCAGGCATAACAATCGGTACCACTAGATTTGTTCGAACATAATTTCCTACTCGTTCCTTATACCATGTTGCTTGTATGATGGATCGGTCTCATTGAATGACTCTATCATTCAATCCACGATCTGACTCAGTCTCTACTGCGCCTTAGCGCGGAACATATAGCTTAACGCGGGGTACGTTATAATCCATCTTGAATGATGATCTAAGGCTGAGGCAAACTTATCCAAATCTTTATACTGGTCCATGCAAATCTAAAATATTCAATTGCACTAGCATTCGAGATCAGCATATCGCGAGTCTGGATCGTGTACATATTCAAAGTGTCCCTCAAACATATACATGTCAACCAACTTAGCGATAGCGAAGTCTTTGCACTCGAGTTTAACATATCACTGGATTTTGTATCGTGCACACGTTGAAGGCGTCCCTCAAACATATGCATTCAACCAAACTTAGAGATAGTGAACTCGGACAAGCTACTTGCAAAAATCTCAAGGGTTCTCGTCTTATGAACCACAAGGATACTTCTGACAGGGTCAATAAAATTCTAAGTCATTTCCATTCCAACCAAGAATCAAGCATTGTACTTCCGTTAAGCATGATCTATCCGATCAACCGACTAGCATCCATGTCCTATCGTACATTCCGTTTGGGTCTAACTCTAAGTCTTGCTGCCCCAGTTCTATGGCTTGCTCAAGAAATATGCTAAAGTCGGTCCCACAAGTTCTTTCATTCGGTATAGGGTCGTCTGCTTAATTACTAGGTCATCTCACAAGGTCATAGGTACAAGTTCAAGCACACGATTCATCGTGCAAATTCGTCGCACGATGCTCGCTCCAATTCCTAAGGTCAAACTATTGTTCTTTTGCACGGGATATTCTACCCAAGCTCGTTTCACTCAGATTTTTAAACATCGAGCACAGATCATCCTATACTCATTAACATATTCGTTTATATAGGGTTCGAGTCCGTTCAGTAAAATCTATGATATATCCGAGTCGCATGACAAGCCTAGCAATTTGCATAGTCTATCTCCTTAACATGTTTTGATAGAATCCATATATCCATTTTAAGTCTATACCACCAAGCAATTATTCAGTTTTAAACCTTTGATTATAACTTTAAGTCGCCCAACATGATTCATGTATCCGTTCATGAAACCATCAAGCGTGATTTACTCCAGGTTCTAGGCTAACTTATCCCTGAAACACTTTCGATTCACTTGCATTCCCAAATTTGTCTTATCGTGTCGAATCAAAGTCAAGTCGAACCATCAGTTGTCACGCTCCGGTCTTTCGTAAGTTCGATCATCCTCGTTGGACGTGAGATCACCACGCTAACGCCCCTACTGGATAATCGTCCTAATCTGAGCGTGACGTATGTACGAGCATAGAGTTACGCTCGCACAAGACAAGAACGTCGAACATTATGGTTATCTTTGAAACGATCGAGATACCTTAATATTTTTTACTTCGCTCCATCCAAGTTATATATATATATATATATATATATATATATATATATATATATATATATATATATATATATATATATATATATATCCACCAAGTCATGTCCATTCATGCAGTGATTATAATTCGTCTAGCAAAATCATCCAACTTTAATGTTACCGTTGGATAAATCCATAGTATACCTCTAGAAATCCTCAAACAACTAAGTTTCAAATATTCAAGCCCAAGTCTATCCACTTTTGATACGTTCCATTCATCGAGTTCGTTTGGAATAATCACGGAACATGTTCCCGTGAGTTCGATTATCCCCGCCGTACGTGAAATCACCACGCCGGGGTTCCCGCAGGATAATCGTTCTCGCTGGGACTGATTTCGATGGTTATCCTTTCAAACTAGATTCAAGATCATTCTTCCAAATTTTAGGTCAAATCCTTTATCGCTTATCTCTTTCATCGAACCATAATATTCCTTCCTCAGGCTAACTTCTATTCAAGCGATATTTTATTCAAGCTTCAATCCGTTTATTTCAATCCATAATCGCTCGAACGATCCTCCAAGTTTTCAAAAAAATTTCTTTGACCAAGATATTGATTTCCTTTTCTTGAATCCCTATTCGATATAGCCTTATCACTTGTTCAAGACATACTCAATCGCTCAATCCAACTATCGTACGAGACCTATAAATTTGTTTGAACATTTCTAAATGATCCATACACCACTCAGGAATCGAGTCACCCAATTAAATCCTCAATCGTGTTCGCATCAATCGCTAGTATATTCACCAAGTCGTTCCTTAGAATTCCTGCACGATACCTAAGCATCGCCTGATAAATCTTAGTCTCGTATATATATATATATATATATATATATATATCTTATTGATAGTCATCCAAGTAAACCATATCTGATTTGTATCTGCCGACACAAAATATCGTTCGAGCTATATCCCAAAATTCAAGCACGATTCTTATATTCGTCGTAGTGACAATCTGATAATATTTCTATCGGTTGCCATTCTAAGTCTGACTTATCTTATCTGAACGATATCCCAATCTCGCTTGTAAACTTGCTAGCACCAAAGGGTCTTGGCGCGCGATACTCAACACAATTTAGCCTAAAGACTGTGTGCATAGCTAACCGTTCGGACGATATTCTATCCCGCACACTAACCAGCTAGAAAATCATGTATAGATATTCATGTTTGTACATAACTTGCAAATTCTAGCACGAGTCTATTCCCACAAAGCCTAACACAGGTCGGCACAAAGGCCTTCACATTATAATTTCGTACAAGCAATCATATCATTCACATACACTTTTTGAAATTATTTAGACTCATTGTATGGAATATTCCATCGGGTCAAAGAGAGAGTGTATGCACATAACCCACGAACGAGCTTTCAAAACTAAGAAAATTTATAAGAAGTTCAAAGGGGTAAAGCCATGCTCTGATACCAATATGTCACGTTCCGATCTCCCGCAGGTAATTGGCCATCCCCGCTTGGTGTGAATCACCGTGCCAGTGCTCCCGCGGGACGATCTTTCCCATCTGAACATGATGCCGCACGAGCGTAAGCCGCGCCCGTGCAAGGCCATGATCCGAACATACGGTAAGAGGTCTAAGCCACAGAGTCACACAGATAGTCCAAGTGTAGCGGAATAAAAAATGCACAGGCGGTTGGTAACAAGTTCACACAGTCCTCAATAGCGGAAGCATTGAATAACACAAGTATAGAAGTAAACAAACTCTTTATTGATATTGAACAAGTATTTCGAGCGGTGCTAGACCAAGATTATAGGTCGCTCAAGCCCTCTCTCTCTGAAACAGTAAAAGCGTGCCAAGTGGCTACATTTATAGAATGATACATAGGTGACGTTCTAGCATTATGTCGTGTATATGTGCTTCAGTTCCGGATGCAACGTTCCAAGGCTTCAGAGTGAACTCCATACCTTAGCACGCACGAAGGGGACATCCACACCGAACGAGGTTCTCCTGTACCCTGCAAGCAATCTGGTGGGTTATCAGTACATGAATGCACTGGTAGGGAGGCTTCTCGTCCGCTCGACAAATCCAAACAATTTATATAGGTTCTGTGCACCATCTATTAAGTTATCTTTCTAGTCTTGTCTTAGGATCAGTTTTATGGTAATGAAAACCTACTCGTGTTGCAGTGCACCGTACGATATAAGATAAACACGATGAGACTTACCAACTTACCATTCGTCCTTTCCTTTCCAAGAAAAACTAAATTAAACCAGCACGAAGATATATAATAAAATACAGGGGCAATAGCATATGCAAACAGAAGTGTCATAAAAGAGGTTATGTTTCGGGTGCACAAGTTACACGAATTATCAGGAGTGTTGCAGCAGATGTTCAAGTATTCTATATGTACAAGTGTGTCATATACATATCCGTTCAGGTGTTTCAGGTTTCTGGATGCAATGCAATAACTCGCACGCAGATTACCGCTAAGCGAGGATGCCTTATCTATATGAACATGAGTCGCTGGCATAATCATAAACGATGAGTCATAGTCATTGACAAAGATGGAATGCAACGAAAGCACAAGAGGCGCTACAAACTATCCCGTCCAAGCACACGAGACTATTAGCCTTTATCTGCAAAGGTGGCGCGGCATTAGCGGAGACGCCACCCAGCTCGTACACGAAGGCTGTATGAGTTCCATCCGGATCGGATCAGCCCCGGTGCCCCGAAGACCGTCCATAGAATGAGATCCGAAGATCCTCCTTGTTTCCAAGTTGTCCGCGACATGCAAGTCTTGGTCTTCGAGATTCATAACTTGACATGATAATCCATGATTCTTGTTCTGAACGAGCATTACTCCACGAGCTGTGATTCTTGATTTACTTGACATGATTCTCGTTCAGTGTTCAACTTGACTTGATGCATTTACCTGGTTCGGGGATGCCTTGGCCACCTAACGGTCCCGGATACTTGCAGGTTCATATTATACAGAAGGACTATTCGATAGTCTTCTAGCTAACTAAATGCATGCACAATACGAATAGGGTTAGTTGATTATGGCATAATATAAGTGACAAGCATTGAAATGAGGCAACGAGTACAAGCTACAATGTAAGCAAGCAAGCATGTATTTATATGAAACATAAGTGTTTACGTTGGCACGGGTCTAAGGGTAAAGCGAGAAGTGAAACCGTACATGGACATACCGAGCGACATGATGTAGGGACGTGCAGTATAAACAAGTGAACAATGCACTACGAAGATTATATATATCGTTCTACTCGAGGCATAGCGGGGTCTGCTTGCACAAGGCAAAGGTAGCAAGCAAGGGTCCATTTATAAGCAAAGTTTTATTTCCATGTTCTAACACAAGTAATACAAGTTGGGATTATTTCCTTAGCTATGTGCGTTGTATTATTTTATTAGCATGCATGGGGTGATTCACCTAGCGACTAGCATGTATCATCCATATTTTAAGTGTGCTGGCTAAGCAAAGACAAGTTCATCATAGCCACCCACCTTAGCGATGTTTTGCCTCGACCGAGCGATACTCCGAGCGAGCCTTTGAAAGTCTAAGTCTGAACTCCTGAAGGGCCAAGTCTGGAAATCTTTTGCCTCAAAAGAGTCTTCTCGCTGAGCAAAGTGAGTCGGGTTATTGCACTTGCGCCATTTGAATTGGCTGTCCGTTTGAACGGAATGGGTCGTTACATTATACACCACTCAGAAAAAGTCTCGTCCTCGAGACTTCCTGAGTGCAAGCCATTCTAACGTATTATCTAATCTATCTCAAGCATAACAATCGGTACCACTAGATTTGTTCGAACATAATTTCCTACTCGTTCCTTATACCATGTTGCGTGTATGCTGGATCGGTCTCATTGAATGACTCTATCATTCAATCCACGGTCTGACTCTGTCTCTACTGTGCCTTTGCGCAAAACATATAGCTTAACGCGGGGTACGTTATAATCCATCTTGAATGATGATCTAAGGCTGAGGCAAACTTATCCAAATCTTTATACTGGTCCATGCGAATCTAACATATTCATTTGCACTAGCATTCGAGATCAGCATATCGCAAGTCTGGATTGTGCACATATTTAAAGTGTCCCTCAAACATATACATGTCAACCAACTTAGCGATAGAGAAGTCTTTGCACTCGAGTTTAACATATCACCGGATTTTGCATCATGCACACGTTCAAGGCATCCCTCAAACATATGCATTCAACCAAACTTAGAGATAGTGAACTCGGACAAGCTACTTGCGAAAATCTCAATGGTTCTCGTCTTATGAACCACAAGGATACTTCCGACAGGGTCAATAAAATTCTAAGTCATTTCCATTCCAACCAAGAATCAAGCATTGCACTACCGTTAAACATAATCTATCCGATCAACCGACTAGCATCCATGTCCTATCGTACATTCCGTTTGGGTCAAACATAGTACGCACTTACCGTTCCAAGTCTAACTCTAAGTCTTGCTGCCCCAGTTCTATAGCTCGCTCAAGCAATATGCTAAAGTCGGTCGCACAAGTTCTTTCACTCGGCATAGGGTCGACTGCCTAATTACTAGGTCAACTCACAAGGTCATAGGTATAAGTTTAAGCACATGGTGAAGACCAGAAGATCGCATGGTCTACCTTCCGTAGCGCATTTGGGGAGGAGTTTATACCCCCACCCGTTCGTCGACAAAAGGAGAATGAGTTCGTGCATCTGCAACAAGGAAGCATGTCAGTAAAGCAGTATGCCACATAATTTAACCGGCTCACCAAGTTTGCCAGCCCTTACCAACCCGCTCGGCAGCCGCAAGCAGATGGCCGCATGCGGCCAAAACAACCACCGAAGTTTCGTCTTCGACCTAATTTTACGCAGCGCTGACTCCATGCGCCTTCTGAAAAAGGAAAGATGTGAACTTGGACTCTTCATACTACGCACCAGCGTGTGCTCGGAAGAATAAGTCTAGGGCAATGCGAGCTTGCCAAGCTCAAGCAATTGCTCATTTGACCGACCGTCAGCAGGCGCCGCTTACTATGGTTGCCCCTGACAGAAAGTCTTACAAAACTGGCCCATGCGTCCAACCCATAGTGGCAATCGGACATGGTCGATCTAAAGAGTCTTCCATAGGAAACTTGCGGCCAGTTCTTGTACGAATCCCAGTTCAGGAAGCACAGTCAACACCTACGTACCCATGTGCTCGGTCTACCCGGGCTCATAAGAAGGATGCAAAGGTGAGTCAGCCCTCGCTTGACTTGCGCAATGTGATCAATAACAAGCACAAAACGAGAAAAACAACCACGACATACGAAGTATTCTCCCCAGGGCATCACTGTGCCAATATTACCATCAACTGCTGCTGTAACAAAATAAAAGTACTGACAAAAAGGCAATCGGCATTCCAGTGACTGCAACCAACTGCACCCACCCGACTGTAACGACCCGTTCCGTTCAAGCGGACAACCGATTCAAACGGCGCAAGTGCAACCATCCGACCCGTCTTGCTCAGCGAGAAGACTCGTTTGAGGCAAATGATTTTCAGACTTGGCCCTTCAGGAGTTCAGTCTTAGACTTTCAAATTCTCTCTCGGAGTATCGCTCGATCGAGGCGAATCATCGCTAAGGTGGGTGGCTACAATGGACTTGTCTTTGCTTAGCCAGCACACTTAAAATATGGACGTTACATGCTAGTCGCTAGGTGAATCACCCCCTGCATGCTAATAAATAATACAACACACCTAGCTAAGGGAATAATCCCAAATTGTATTTCTTGTGTTAGAACATGAAAATAAAACTTTGCTTATAAATGGACCCTCGTATGCTACCTTTGCCTTGTGCAAGTAGACCCCGCTATGCCTTGACTAGATCGATATATACTCTTCGTGCGTATGTCGTTTGACATCGAGGTATGATATTGTGCGAGCCTGGGGTTGCGCTCGCACAAGGCAACATTGTTAAAGTTTGTGTCTATCATCGAACCGATCGAGTACGCAGCGGAGGGACAGTGTTACAAAAAATAATCCATCTGAGTAAACAGGATAAAGCTCAAGGCACGAGGTTCTCTGAATACAATGGCATCATTCCATACATTATGTCCCTCTATACAAAAGCAGGTCAAAACATCGATACGACACAAGGCATCGACACCAGATTTCTGGGTCCTGGTGATGAGGCACAGCTATCGCTTCCTCGGACGATCCAGCACCTGCGAACAAGCAAACTATTGGTGGGTCAGCACTTTGAAAAAAGTACTGGTGAGTATAAAATCAACGAACAGAAGCAAAATTCACTAAAACCAACACTAAGTAATTATGTTATAAAAATATTATATTATTAGTGATCTTTTTAGTTTTACCTAGGTTCGTTACATGCAGTACAAGAACGGAGTCATATTACTTCTTTTGGAAACATCTTTGAAATAAGAGTTCATGTTCGATATACAAGCAAACAGGCAAACAGTTCATGTACGATAAGCAAGTTCAATTTCTATCTCGGGTGCACAACGTATCTCGTGAGTCATATCCATTCTCTAAAGACTCTAGCATGCATCTAGTGGACTATCTTCTTATCGTCTCTCTCTCTCTCTCTCTCTCTTATCAACAATTATAATCTTATCGTGTGAACGAGATAGAAGCATATAAGTAAACAAGACATCTCCATGAAAGCATTTAATACAAGAGAGCATGTTCGATAGCATGATTATCACTTATCCAGTGATTCTTACCCTTTCGCCGAACGGTTATCCCTGCAACAGACATACAAGTTAGCAAAAATATACATAAGCACATATATTATATTCCTAGTCCGCCTCTGCATCAAACAGTTTGGTAAGCAAGAAGGTTGAATCCTAGCATGCGACCTAACTATATGATGGCCCATGAGTCTACTTTCTCATGATTAGAAGCGATGTTATCACGGCCCAGTACTGCACTAATATACTCACTCATATACTATCTGCATTGACACGTGAACCAGCTATCTAATAGACATGAATACCCCCTTGATCGCGAGGACTTCTTTGCCTTAGGGTATTCTCTCTGATCCCCCCTAGGGCGAATGGTCCCCAGTGACCCAGGAACCAGTCGTGGGATTACCCTTGTGCACAAGTTGTCTAAAGACCAATGCATGAATACAACTATATCAGATAAACTCTATATGGATGCAATAGTTCAATAAACATGCATATAGTCAATCTCTTCTCTGTGCGGACAAGCCGCCATCTCTATCTCTATGCGGACTGGCCGCCATCTCTCTGATATCGTTCAAGCATTTCAAACAATTATATCTTTTAAGCATCAATGACAAGCAAAATATGGCACGATTCTTCTATCTCTTTTAGCTAAGCATGCAGTTCTACTCTTGTTTAGCATACAATGGAAATATATGAACATTCTTTTACTCTTGTTTATTATCATGGAAGTGGTTCGTTCGATAGCGGTGTCCGTGTAACTAAGCATGCAGTATTCTATTCTTTAACTTAGCATGACAATAGTTCTATCTCTTTTAGACAAGCATACAAGTTCTCTAGTTAAGCATGCATGTTCTCGTTCTATCATTCTTAATGCGAACATTATCTTATTAAGCAAACAAGCAATTCAAAAACTCAGATTAATTATTAAGGCGTGCAAGAATCAGAGAATAAAGTTCTATCCACTCACCTAGACCAGTCATCTTCTGGTTCAACAATGAGCTCTTCAAGTAGGTTTCCTTTTTTAGTCAGCAAACCGATATCTCTTGTACATAGTGCCAACGCGGAGTGGGGCACCACATATCGTATAACTTTCTATTGGGACGTCTATGGATACATCAGTATATGATTGTGCCGTCAATCTTGTACCAGTGCTTGAAGTACGTGGACGATCACGGCATCGTCAAGACATAATTTGTTGACGTTGACCCATTCAAAGGTGTCGAGGCCTACTACTCTGACTCGATCCTCTACAAGCAAGTCCAACAAGATGAATGTGGCAATGATGTCAACAATGAGGCAGATACTGGGATAACATCGGACGAGCCATTGAGAGTCCATCTCAAAGCACGCGCTCCCGGCACATCTCCTTCCCTCAGGGTAAAACTGCCCAGGAAAGAACCTGAGCCTCTGGTCGTTCGCCTTCGTAGATCGATTCGATCACGGAAGGAAGATCCGACACCTACTACGACTTTCGAACCTCTATTGGTAAATCTCTGCAGGAGACCTCCAAAGTCGTCGCTCGCACTGGGGTAGATCTCGAAAAGGATGAACTGGAGGAGTACGTAGCTGCTCATGCTTACGTCCCTTCTCTCGATGATGTAATTCTGGAAGACGAGATACCTTATTTTATCAATAAATGGATATCTTTGAACTACTCGGATGTTGCACATCTTAATGCGCTCTATTCCCTTGAGCACGATCTTGGCTGCACCTGCATACACAGGTGACTACCACCTATGTAGTCAATCAGATTCTCGTCATTCAGAACTCCTACTTCATAGTTCCATCAAGGAAGAGGGAAGACAAACTCATCATCTTCGACAGAGTAAAAAGTCTCCAATCCTTTGAACCAGAGGAACTGGTGCCATAACAAGATACCGGCAAGATATCACGTCATTGGTACAACTCTCGAGCTAAGCACCTAATCCATAAGATATGATATTATCTGAAAGTCGCAAGGGACTTGAACTAAGGCAACGATCGACGGTTGCCTCTGCGTCTGCAGGCTCCTGAAGGCAAGCCTGATGATTACTACCATAAGATAAAGCATGGCTTAGGGTACGTCACGCCTCCCACAACCCTTGAAGGCTCGAATGAAGAAGAGAAGTTACACTCTCACTCTTCAGAATATTTCTATTGGGACGATGACAATAGTATCAGAGAGTTGCTCAAACAAATATTGTCTACCAACATAGTGTCAGCCGACCCTGAGGAAGACGACGAGGATCCACCTGGACTCTTTGAAGTAGAACTGTGGGCCCAACGCCTAGACGCACAATGGGAGATACAATTGGAACAACGGGAACCTCCCACTAAGGACTAAGTCGTACAAATTGATTTGGGCTGCGAATCCTCCCCTAAACCGATCTTTATCAGCAAGAGTCTGTCCAATGAGGATCGAGAATCCCTGCTACAGCTCGTCAGAGAATAAATCGATGTCTTTGCCTGGAGTTACGAAGATATGCCGGGACTGGACCCCAAAATTATGGTCCATAAACTCAATATCTTGCCGAACGCTAAGCCAGTCAAGCAACAACAATGGCAGTTCCGGCTGGACATCATGAATGCCATCGAACTGAAGTCAACAAACTGATATCTAGTGGCTTTGTCCGTGAAGAACAACATTCAGATTGGGTATCCAACATCGTGCCCTTCGTCAAAAAGAACGGAAAGATCCGGATCTGCATTGACTTCCGTGATCTAAACGCGATATTCCCTAAGGACAAGTTTTCCCTTCCGATCACATACATAATGATCGACAATACATGTGGCTTCGAGCGCATGTACTTCATGGACGGGTTCTCAGGATACAATCAAATTAAGATATTTCCTGACGACGAAAAGCACACATCGTTTCGAACGGCGATAGGAGTATACTGCTACACAGTCATGCCCTTCGGACTAAAGAATGCAGATGCTACATACCAGCGAGCTATGGGCACCATCTTTCATGAACATCTACGCAAGACGGTGGAGTGTTACATTGATGGCGTCGCCGTCAAGAGTCACTCCAAAGATGATCACCTTCGGGACTTGAAGACTGTGTTCGACCTCATGTGTGCGCACCACCTCAAGATGAATTCCACCAAATCCTTCCTAGGAGTCTCCAGCGGCAAGTTCCTGGGTTTTGTCATAACTTCGAAGGGTATTCACACAGACGCTGACAAGACTAAAGCAATCCTTGAAATACGCCCACCGAAGAACCTCAGAGAACTTTATGGCCTTCAAGGAAGACTGGCATACATCAGGAGGTTCATATCAAACCTCTCTAGATATTGTCAACCGTTCACTCAGCTTTTGAAGAAGGGAGTCTCCTTTGTCTGGAACGAAGAATGCCAACGCGCTTTCGACGACATCAAAGAGTACCTCATGAATCCCCTAGTATTGGTGGCCCCTGTTGTGGGAAGACCCTTCTTACTGTATTTACTTGCAATGGATCACTCCCTCGGAGCTCTGCTAGCCCAGATAAGCGATTCCGGTCACGAACATGCCATCTATTATCTCAATAGAATGATGGCCGGCGCAGACCATAGGTACAACCCCATCGAGAAGGAGTGCCTCGCTCTAGTCTTCGTCATTCAGAAGAACCGACATTACGTGGCAGGACAGACCATCCATGTAATCTCACGAGTTAATCCTCTCAGGGTTCTTATGGCTAAACCCGGAGCGCTCAACTCTCGTCTAGCCACATAGGCAATACTGCTATCACCATACGATATAGTATTTGTCCCGCAAAAGGAGGTCAAAGGCCAAGCATTGGCAGATTTTTTTTGTAGCCTACCATGTACCGGAAACCTCGAAGCTCTACGAGGAGATCCCAGATGTGGTAGCGGACTCAAACATGACCACAAGCGCAAAAACCGTTTGGCGAATGTTCTTCGACGGTGCTTCAAGAACAGGGCCCAAAGGTGATATTGTCGCTGACGTCGGGATAGTACTGATTTTTCTACATGATCTGGTCATCAACCGCGCTTACTCTCTCACAGAGCCATGCTCCAACAATGTGGCAGAGTACAACGCCCTCGTCATTGGGCTCCAACTCGCTAAACAAGTGTGAGTTGACTACCTGGAAGCCTACGACGACTCCAAATTGATAGTCAATCAAGTCCGAGGAGCGTACGAAGTCCGGAATGAAGACTTGATTCTCTACCACCAAGTCGCGCTCGACATTATCTCCACCTTTGAGGGGTTCTTCATAGAGCACGTCCCTCGACTGCAAAATATCGAGGCTGACATCCTGGCTGGCCTCGTAGCCTCTTTAGCTATTTTTGTCAATACTCATGAACTGATTACCGTGGTCGGTCAAGAGTTGGTCTGCCCGAAGAACAACCTCTGTCTGTGCCTGAGCTACTCAGTAGAGACAATCACTGACTCCCAAGACCGAAGACTCCAATTCATCGACTACGCAGTCTATATAATTCTTCCTGAGAACCCAAAGGAAGCCACTTCCATCATAAGACGTTCCCTCCGGTTCTATTACGATATGACTACCAAAATGTTATATCGTCGTTCCTACGACGACCTTCTGCTACCATGCCTGTAGAATGCAGAAGCGAAGTACGCTCTCCGCGAGGCTCACGACAGGTTTTGCGGTACCCATCAGCCCGGACCCAAGCTACATGACCGTCTTTGGAGAATAGGTTACTATTGGCCGACAATGGTCGCAGATGCTGTCAACTATGCAAGAAAGTGCCAAGCGTGTCAAATCCACGTTGACTTCATCCATCAACCCTCAAATTTCCTATATCCGACCATTGCGTCTTGGCTATTCGAAGCCTGGGGAATGAACACTATCAGACCGATTAGTCCACCTTTGTCGAAGGGATATCGGTTTATCCTCGCTATTACCGACTACTTCTCCAAGTGGGCGGAAGCTGTTACACTCGCTGAAGTCAAGACCTCATACGTAATCTGCTTCGTCAAGCATCACGTCATATACCGCTTCGGCTTGCCACAGAGGATCATCCATGACAATGGTCCACAGTTTGCAAGTCATATTTTTTATCGGTTTTGCGACAAAAACCAAATTCAGAATATAGCCTGAATGGCCTACAACCCAGCAACAAATGGTCTGGCAGAAGCATTCAACAAGACCATCATAAAGCTACTCAAAAAGTTTGTGTCATCCAACAAGCACGACTGGAATGAGAAGCTGGGTGAATGTCTCTGGGCTTATCGAACAACGGTCTGGACCCCGACTGGTAGCACGTCATTCTCCTTGGCTTACGGAAACGAAGTGGTCCTCTCCCTCGAGGTCGAAATTTTCTCGCTCCAAGTGGCTCTCTCCAACCGGCTAACCGTCGACGACAATCATCGTCGACGGCTACAAGAGTTAGAAGCACTTGATAAGAAATGCATTTTAGTTCAACATCACATTTAGCTGTACCAAACGTGCCTCTTAGGATTGAACTTTTATCTTTATATTTATATTTATTTTAGTTACTTAATTTTTCTTCTTCTTTATATTATGTATGAAAGTTCCATTTAGAAAGTTTGATTTGGACCCCATGAGCTCATGACTGAGCTTGATCTTTACTCAAAATTGAGGTCGCTATTTGAATCCTTATGTTCGAGCTTAAGTGATATCATGTTGATTTGGATCTTTGTAACACGTGTGATACTTTTTTGATAAGCTATTCATATATGCATACTTGAACGCAATACAAAAATCAGATACAAAAATCAGATCGTAGGTATGTCGCAATCATCTGTTATTGTTGGTGTAGTTTTATGCACTCCACCTATAATATAGGAAATAAAAATTCTTTAATAAAATATGATTAAGGTATATTTTTCTAATTTAGCTATCCAAAGTATATTTAGGACCCCTATTGTACCACATCCTCCTCGCTTAAATTCCTCTAAGAAAATTAAAACGCTTTTTCCGTTCCTTAGAACTAGCAACCTCCGATAGGATAGATCTCTCTCTAACCGCTTAAACTAGAGGTCTTTGGTATATATATATAATTTAAGTAGAAAATTACATACAAATAGAGAATTTTTATTTTTCTTGGAAATAGATCCTCAAGTGAGTATGATCAATTTTCTTCTTCTTCTTCTTCTTCTTCATCAGTGGAGTCAGTTTACCTCATTTGTTCCTTAGGTCTCGTTTGATTCACGGAAGGAAAATGAATTCACTTGTATTTTTCATG
Organism: Iris macrosiphon; assembly: GCA_036927795.1. Classification (NCBI taxonomy): domain Eukaryota; kingdom Viridiplantae; phylum Streptophyta; class Magnoliopsida; order Asparagales; family Iridaceae; genus Iris; species Iris macrosiphon. Next base: position 10,380,891 of record JAYESA010000007.1, read on the forward strand.
GGAATGGAAAAGTAAGATTTCTGTCAAATTTTTTTTTTCTTTGTTTGCTAAAACAAATAAATCTTGTAGGAAATACCATGTGCTTTTCTTTATAGTGTTTGGTTGGTGCAGGAAAGGAAAGAAAAAATACATCAATGTTCCAATAATATCATGAAAGAGGTCCAGAATACGAGGAGTTAATTGGTAAAATCAAAATTCCTAGAGGAACTCATGAGTTCTTAATTTTTTGAACTCATGTAATTTACAATCGTTGAATTACATCTATCTTATCTTTTGACTTTTTCAAAAATTCTAAATACAAAATTACAAAGGACTAAACTGAAAATTTGTCCATTTGTTATAAGTTCTTATTTGAGTTTCAGTAGTTGAACTATTGGTAAAATAGATAATGACATATAAATATTTTTGTCATATTTTTTGTAATAAATAATGAAAAAGGAGTGGAAAAATATCAATTCCATGGATTTGAGAGAAATCGTTTTCTCTCAATTTTTTTTTTTTTTTTGGGTCAGAAAAATACTTCTCAAGTTTGTGTCAGTCGAAGAAACAAAAAAAAAAGTTTTCTTTTTTTTCTTTCTTAAATCGGTCAACCAAACGAGACGCACTTGGGTGTGCATAATAATATATATATTTTAATCTATAATCCCTCCTTTGACATATGAACACACAGACAGAGTTGCATGTGCAGGGCTAGGGCTAGTAGAGTCATAGTCAAAGGGTTTGATTCTCTCCACATTTTCTCGAGCCATATAGAAGAAATGGATTCTGGCAACAGCAGAGAATGGTGCTTACTCTCATGAAATGGAACAAGAAGTCAAAATGTCTATAGAAGAAAAAAAAGAGAGACATCCATGTATAACATACGAACGAGAAGTGAAGTTTTTCTCTATTGCTTTGGTCTTCTGCCTTAATTAAAGTTCTGAGACATCTGACCAAGTGACTCGCTGGAATGAGAGCATATATTATAGCTGGAAGAGATCTAATGGACTCCTCCTTTGACCACTTACTATCCTTAGGCGACAGTAGATAAGAAACATTTCCAACTCAGTCTTGGAAAATAATCATGAGTATCTATAATTGTTTTCAGTTCTTCTGCTTGACCGAATATGTAACCTTCAGTACTGTTGGCATTAATCTGAATCGGACCGGTCCTCAACTCAGGTTAGGCTTGTACTTCTCTCTATTTCCACCAGGACAACAAAAATGTACATGATTCCCCATTTTTGTTGTTCATCTCCAGTGAGTGCTTATGCACGACATTACCCTTCCTCAACAAGCCATTGTCGGTATTCAGGAGTCCTGAATACGCAACGGATAGTGGATCCTCAAAAGCTCTCCAGCGGAGCAGTTTCCAGATCCGTCTGCACACTTCCGCAAGGACCACTCAAAAATCAGTCTTGTTAGACGCTAGTCATGTCCATATTACCTCTGAGCTATCGACCTAACGATCTCCCCAGCGGAGTAACCCTCAGGTTTATCTATATTCTCGGTGAGTTTCTCGAAAATTGGTTTACGTCCATATTACTTCTGAACTACTGTCCTAACATTTCTCCCCGGCCGAGTTTGCCATGTCCATATTACCTCTGAGCAAATCTTCCGGGTTTGGCTATCGATTATCACGTCTATATTACCTCTGATATCGATCGTCATCTCAACTTAGCACCCGTACTTAACTCTAAGTACGCCAGCGGTGTTAAGTCCACAAAACTTGCCACGTCCATATTACCTCTGGCATGACTTGTCTCAAACCTATTACTTGCACTCAGGTGCGCAAGAGGTAATGGGTCCACAAAACCTATCACGTCCATATTACCTCTGATAGGGTTTCGTTTCGAACTTATTACTTGCACTCTCGTGCACAAGAAGTAATAAGTCCACTAAAGTCTCCCAGTGGGATTTTCTCGATGGAAGCAAACAATTCACGTCCATATTACCTCTAAACTATAAGCTGCCAATGTTCTCCCTCCAAAGAAAATAGCCACGTCCATATTACCTCTGGCTCGTTTCCTTTTTCTTCCACAAAAATACCAGGATCGTATCTAACCTCTGGGTATGACTATCGTTTAGTTCACGTCTACGTTACCTCTGAGCTATCGTCCTCACATCCTTTCCAGTAGGATTTTTCATGTCCTTCTCACCTCTGAACAAACCTCCCTACTTGACTATCGATCATCACGTCCATATTACCTCTGATATCGATTGTCGTCTAAACTTATCACCCGTACTTAACTCTAAGTACACCGACGGTTTTAAGTCCACAAAATCTGCCACGTCCATATTACCTCTGGCAGGGCTTGTCTCAAACCTATTACTTGTACTCAGATGCGCAAGAAATAATAGGTCCACTAAAGATCCCCCAGTAGGATGTCCGTAAAAGACTACGGTGTTGTGCTACATCCATATTACCTCTAGTACGACACCCAAAGTTCACATGAATAATCCCAACAGAAGAAAAAAAAGCTTTTATTTCTTCCAAACAGGGAACCAAAAGAAAACTACATTTGAGGACTTACTAACGCCTCAATCAAGAAAAAAAGGGAGGAAGAAACAATCACTGATGCTACTGATCAGTGCACAACTCTTCTAATCGTCCTCGGAGACGGACAACCCTGGCATCAATCTTGGCTTTGACTCGGCGCTCGGCCTCTTGAGCTACAGCGGAAGGATTATCAAGGTAAGCGTGAGCCTGATGCGTCTCCTCCAATATCTTCAGAGTCTCTTCATGGGCAGCCGAAGACTAGGCCACGGTAAGAGATTATCAACAGATAATCTCCCGTTCTTGGCGGGCCTCACGAATATGACCCTCCAGGGTCTTGAGGTTGGTCTGCAGTTATGCAATCTTCTCCTGGATCTCAACAATAGTATAAGAAAATCTATCTTCTCGAGAAAAGCAAGCCGTCTCGTCTGCGTCCAACTCGGTACGTTGGAGTTCCACTTCTTGAGTTCTTGCTCAAGTATCTCCTTGGTCTTCCTATAAGCAGCCTTCACTTGTTCCACGGAGTCCAGGAGACGTTCATACTCTGTGGCCACTTTCGCTGTAACATCAACCTGTTGCACCTGCTGTAACTTGTTCAAGCACTGTTCGACTTCAGTTAACTTCTGAAGCAGCAAGTTAGCCGTCTGCTCAGAGCCAGGAAGGGTCTTCAAAATCTGTATCTGGCCCAGGGCTCCATGCTTAGACCAAACGAAAGGCATCTCTTGTCCCAGTACATTTTTGACTCATTGCCTTAAAAATATGTAGAAGCCCTGAAGGATAACCTTGGAAGTGGCTAATACCGCAACTTTCGTGGACGGCGTCAAGGGAACCGAAGTCGAAGGGATTACATAAAATTCGATAATCTGGGTAGCCTGTAAAGCCGATGGGACATCACTTGACAAGTCGGGTGGTGGAACCATATTTGCTGGACGATGAGTTGCTTTTGCGGCGGCCAAACTCTGCCCCGTCAAAAGTAGTGTCTGGACGCCAGACAAACTGGAAAGCTTGGCCTTCACACTGGTAAGACCAGGAATGGATCCCTCGGAAAGACCGTTACCCCCATCAACTGAGGGAACTACAACTTCATGTCGCCCAATGTCATCCCTAGGAGATGACTAAGCGGTCGCCGTACCAGGTTGACCCGCGACGGTAGAGGCTTTCCCTACACTAGCCTCAAAAGGAGGCACCGTCGAGTGATCTCCACCCGCAGGAGAGTGAGAGTAAGGGTCATCATCCCCGTGAGCTCCTTCTCCTTCCCTCACGCCTTCCTCGACAACCAAACTCCGGGGAGATCGGTATCAGAAGCAGGCCCCGTGTCTGTCGAAGGTCCCTCAAGTGGTTCTCCAACCACAGAGGAAGATGGGATTGATCCAGGCCTTACCCTGATGAGCCCTGGTTCAGCCTCCTTCTCCATGCTCTCTTCCGCCGCCACGTTAAAAATATTTATCATCGAGGAAGGGCCTGCCGAATCAAAAAAATTAGTGAGTAACTTAACCCAAATGATGAAGAATTGAAGCAAAAAAACCTCATCTATCGAGAAACGACGAAACAATATACCTGGGTGAGGTATCGGAGTTGGCGGTTCCGTCGGAGCAGACAAGGTCGTCCCCGTAGCGCCCATATCTCCAACCGAGGGGTCGGCCAAGGAAGCGTCCCCTTCCTCGTCGAACCTTCACATCATCTCAATGACAGGCTCACTAATATATAGTTCGCAGGAAGATGATGTCTCCTCCTCCCGGTAAGAAACTCCTGCCGTAGCGGCCCGTAGAGGAAGTTTCCTCAACCCAGCTCCCTGTCTCTGCATAATTTCAGGTAAACCAGGTCGAAGAGGGTCATAAAAATGGGACATGGCAATAAATTTAAGAGGACGTAGGGATATTGCCTCGGCATCAAGAATGAGATCCGTTTGGCGAATCACCAATGCAAGGGGCCCTACCTCCTCCTCTTTCTCATCTTCCACGGCATGCATGGGGTCCTTGGTAGCAATCCTCTTCCGATAACTCGACCTCGCGGCCGTAGATGGTTCCTGTCTTCTCTTCTTGGAGGGAGAGCTCCGCCCCGGAGACGCCCTGCGCTTCATTGAAGAGTCCACCGGAGGCGATGGGTCGTCAGAAGTATCCTCTTCCCCCGTCATCGAGTCAGGGTCAGTAGGCAATGATGCAGCCTTCCCCTTGCTTTTTTCCCGATCTTTATTGGATCCACCACTCTGGGGCTTCAGTTTAGTGCCCACGATGAAGCTAGTATCCCTATCAAATCCGGGTGGTGGTGCATTCACGGCTAGATGAAAGTTAGCTGTTGCATGAATAATATGGGCCGAAACCTTAGCATCCGGCAACGTGAATCATACATGGGTATTGGTGAAAGAATAATAATCCCATGCTTGAGCCCCATCAAAAAGGCTACCCTCAAAACCAAGACAGGGCTGGGATTTCTCAACATGGGTTGGATGTACTCGAACTAGCGAGCAAACCTACTCGACAGATAAGGGTCCAAGAAGACAAGGTTTCGATTTCGGTACACTAAGTGTGAAGGTCGGATGAAGAGCAAGCAGCTGAAGAGCCTCGGAGATAAGACCTGACGGTCAGTACCACCATCACAGTGAACTCTATCCACCTCATCCTCGGTAAATTTTAGGACCAAGACGAAAAAAGAATAATTTTCCATATGGGCGAGTGCGTGTTGACTCATGGGAACCGTAGTGTAAGCCCAAGGCATCCCACCATATCTACGAATGAAGGCGTCAGCTTCTGTCGTCATCCCCTCCTGTCTAGGACTCATTAGAGATGGGTAGTGCATTAGCAACCATCCTATTAAATAATGATAAGGCATCTCGATCCGGTTGAAATCTTCGGGACTGTCATGGTCCAGCACCTTGCTGGTAAAAGCACGAAGTCCGCGATGGATGCTGCAGACCATTGCTGGGAGTAAGATGAGGCGGTGAAGAAAAGCCAACTTTATAACAGGGAGGATGAGGTTGCAGCTAGCCCTCTCGATCGACCCAGAACCTCCTGAGACTAAGCAATTTCGTAGCCACACAATCAAAAATCCAGCCATCACAGCTTTGTCCGACAATGGCTGGGTATCTTGATAAAAATAGCTGAAGGTATCGCAAGGGCCACCAAACCCCTCACTGGTTGTAGTCGTCCTCTTAGTGCTGCATGCCATATCATGTATGAAAATGTAGGACTGGAGTGTTCGAACGGTGACCTATCCGAAGCTGCAATCTCAAAAAGATGATGGATCTAGGCAGTGGTATGGGGGTAACGTCCTCTCCGTGCTTTTATCTCTCTTCTTCGAGGTCTATTGACAGGTGCTTTGGTGACACAACAACTCCTAGTACACTACAAGGAACCCATGGTGTTGTTCATCCAACTCCTCGAACTCCTCATTATCAGGAGTATACATTTCATACGGCTCCACGTCCCAGGGCAACCGCGAAACATCGTACATCTCGTGAAGGGCGAGTCCCACCTCCCTGCCAGGGGTAAAGGAGATCCCAGTGCGATAATTGTACATTTCGGTCAAGGCCACGAACAACATCGGATTCTTCTCCAGGCCATAACAGAAATCCCTTATGGCATAATAGAGATTGGCCTCCTTTAAAAACTGCTCATTCTTCTCCAGTACCCATATGGTCAAAATGATCCAAGAAGATAAATAATGTACCCTGTTGAGAAGAAAAAATTTCCCTGTTGGATAGGACCCCTTGTCCGCAAGCTGGTTCAAGAAAGTATCAACACCGTAGAAATGAACATTGGCCCCTATTTCACTAGCGAAGACGCCGGGTTCCAACCCACGAAGGGAGTAAGAAAATGACTCCTTGAAAGTCGCTACTTCCCTCTTCAGCTTGGAGTTGTGGCGAATACGGTCGATCAGGACTCCCTTTTGGTCGGGAGTCAGGTTGCCCAATATCCTCTTCGGAAGAGACACCATGTTGAAAGTCGACAAGGACAAATGACGCTCCATTGTAGGTATGTGTATCTTTATCCCGCCAGAGGAAAAGTCTCAGTTCTCTTTTATCTTCACCACCCAGGGGTCCGAGATAGTAAGAGCATCCCCAAATAGGAAGATGGGCTTCAAATGGGGAACATTCTTGTTATCCTTAATCAGCCCAAAGTTTAGTTGGCTGAGCAAGTAAAATGAAGGGTGGTCTGCTATCAACTTCAGTCTCGCCTTAGATTGACCATTATTTATCTGGACCTGGACATGTTCCACGATAAGGTCAAATCTTATGCTTAATGCAGTCTGAGCATGCCTAATAAGCACCTCCCCTGACGGTGCCATGGGTAAAGTCACTGCAAAGATCGGAAGACAGTTAGAACCATCAAGATAACATATGCACCAAGAGGCAACTTGAAAATATAAAGGTTTACGTGCGGCCAAGGCATGTCAGACGCATATGATGCCTTATATGCGACAGTCATGTCAAGTTCATGACATAACGTCTATGTGGATGAGTGAACTCTCGTTGCAGTAGAAGAATAAGAAGCTTCAAAGGTTGCACGTATTTCAAAGGTGACCTTGGACCACACGATGACGAAGAAGTGCTGTAGAAGAATAAGAAGCTTCAAAGGTTGCAGGAGAAATTGAACTCTCGTTGCCAAAGTTGTCAATCAACACTCTCTGTCTGTACTCTCTCTCTGATTCTTTCTCTGCCTTTGATCCTCGATTGATCGATCTCCCCCGCCTCTGTGACCAGGAGTTTCTATATATAGAGCTCGATCACAGTAACCGTCCAATTGGCGTAGAAGCCAAACTGTGGAGAAAGGGGCATCTTTTACGCGACGGTTATAATAACTGCTACCCACGTTTGAATGATCCTCTGAGTCTGCGTGTGACGCGTGTCCCATTATGCGGTAACGCATATAACTGTTTCTCGAATGTTACGGCATGCAAGACACGTAGATAACTGCCCCTCGCGTAGAGATGGTTGGCATAAAAGCCCCAATAACTGTCTCATTGGTTTAAAAAGCCAAATAGCTATCCTGTTTGCGTAAAAGCCAAATAGCTATCCTGTTGGCGTAAAAGCCAAATAGCTGCTTTGTTGGCGTAAAAGCCAAGTTCTGCGTAAAGCCTGATGCTGCATAATGGGTAACCAGCGTAGAAATAGCCAATTATCTTTCTAACTGAGGTCTTGAGCATATTCTAGGCCAAATAGTCTTATCACGTACCTTTGCAAATATAGCCTGAGTTGGCGTATTTCGAGGAGATAGCATACGGCGTGCTACTATAGTTGAAAATAGCTTGGTTGGCATATTTCGAGGAGATATCATACGGCGTGCTCCTATAGTTAAAAATAGCCTAGTTGGCGTAACATGCAGGGATAATGATGTGAGCGTATTAGCCCTAGTTTTAGCTCTCCCAGTCATTAAAAATAGAATAAAATCTCGTGCATTAAATGCAGAGATCTGCCCCCATCTCGCGCATTAACTGCAGAGATATGCCTCGAGTTCTGTACGAGAGACAGCTTTTGATATGGCGTCTGATTTCGTCTTATGTTGAGCGTAAAAACTCATCTCTGCCTGTGTAGAATAGGCAGCGTAAACTTTGAAGGCGTAAAAGCGACTTATATCAAGGATATGTCACTAAACGATAGCCTGGGCCCCTGTGCAGAATCATCATTACAGCCGTCCTCTCGATCGCTGTGCAGTACTTTTGTCAGGAGTCAGGTTCACTGTTTTGTCTGACAGGTTCATTCGAGGAATACGAAGAGTTTCTCGTACAACTTCACGTTGCATTAAAAGCAAACGTATTTTACGCCGGAGGGAGATGTAGCAACCTTTTACGCCAAGACAACCTTGGAGGTGCTTGCCTTACGCGGGTTGTTCTGGAGCTCTGTTTTACGTTGAATAGCGCTGAAGTGATATTTTATGCCACACAGTGCTGAAGCTCTATTTTACGCGGGCTTCCTGCATGTTGTGGATTTTACGTGTATAGCTCCCCAGCGTATTTTCATGCTTCTACATTCCCATGTCCAGACCCCTTCTCCTCCTTACTTTGGATGGGTACCTGAACGTCTGGGTGAAAAGTCGGGACCACATCCTTGGCCTTAGACGAGGACTCAGGGCGCTTCCCCTTGTTGTCGGCTTTTCTGGCCATTGACGAAGATGACGAAGCTTTGGGGGCCATGGCAATCGAACAGAGAGTCAGAGAGAGAAGAAAGGTTGAAGACTAAAGATAAAACTCGAGTTGAGAGAAAAAGTTCTCTCTCATCGGCAAAAACCCTTATTTATAGGGCAAAGAAGATAGTGGCGACTCCTTGATTCTTGCGCTACATCACTAATAGTGACGACAACTCTTGGGTTTTCCACTCAACCTTATCCTTTGAAAAAATTGTCACTTCGGGATCCTTACTGAGAGATGGTGTAGAATCCCAAGAAAATCCTCGGAGATCGAGCCGAATCCTGCATTAAATAGAGATTTGACATTCTGACAAAGACTTGTCCATACAACCCGCCCTCCATGTGTCCCAAAGTCATTTTCTCCATGCTTCTTATTCAAAGTATCACAAACTTATCAGTTTAAAAACTTTGAAGGGGTCTTGTAGAAAAATAGAAAATCTAGATCCATGCGCTCAACAAACAGCGCCCCAAAGTTGGCTCAGAAGAAATCAGGCTGCAGGATGACCATGCGGCCAAGAAAAAGCTGCATCATGCGTCTCCAAATATTGGTCGAATAAAGGCCTGACACCAAGATTACGTCTGACAGAGAATCCTGAAAAAAATGATTTTCTAAATGCCTCGAATGATGTAAGCACACTAAGCGACAAAAAGCTCTCATCAGACTAATAATGACTTCTGACAAGCGTACATCGCCACGTGTACGAGGCCTCATGCGTCCCAGACTCTATGCGCTCGATGCATCTCTGGCCCTATGTGTCCCGAGCTCCATGCGACCCTTGTCCTATGCGTTCCAGACTCCTTGCGTTCAATGCATCTCTGGTCCCATGCTTTACAGATTCCACGCATCCTATGTGCCTCTGGTCCCATGCGTTCTAGACGCTATGCGTCCCATACGTCTCAGACTCCAAACGTCCAACGTGGTAAGATTCCCTGAGATAAAATATTTCTGTTGTGATTCTCTCCAACTGAATGTGGGCCACTTGTCAAACTAACCAAGTCACACAAACAGAAGACGAGAACTGCCAGAATCTCCAGAAAACAGTAAATTCTAACAAAATATCCATTTGGTAGCGTGCTCTGGACTCAACCCATACTATGCGCCCACAGTTGCAACCGCATTCGGTTGAATGAGTCCCATGCGGCCAACAAACATAAGGACTTGCGACACCTATAGCCCATCAATTGGAAGACTATAAATAGAGGCAACTTGGATATCCCAAAGGCTGGCTTTTTTCTGCTTCAAAGAGACCATACTGTAACGACCCATTCTATTCAAGCGGACAACCGATTCAAACGACGCAAGTGCAACGACCCGATCCGCTTTGCTCAGTGAGAAGACTCGTTTAAAGCAAAGAATTTCCAAATTTGGCCCTTCAAGAGTTCAGACTTGGATTTTCAAAGGCTCGCTCGGAGTATCGCTCAACAAGCTGCTTTTGACTGCCTCCATCAGGAGCGGATTTGCTCATTAACATCACCAACGTCTCCCATCTTTTCGGCAGAGAACTCAAAAGCAGAAGGGCTTGCATCTCATTCTCAATCACCATCTTTATCGCAGACAGCTGATTGATGATTGTCTGAACCTCGTTCAGATGTTGTGCCATCGGTGCACCCTTCGTGTACTTCGAATTGACGAGTTGGCGAATCAAAAATGCCTTGTTACCAGCCGTCTTCCTTTCGTACAACGAATGCAGCTTCTCCGACAATGATTTTGCAGAACTCTCCATGGACACGTGGTGAAATACCGAGTCGTCTAGCCATTGGCGGATGAATCCAACAACCTTCTAATCTATTTGTTTCCAATAATCTGTACCTTTGTCCATCGGCTTTGCGCTGTCGCCCTCCAACGGACCATGCAAGTCCTTGCACCAGAGTAGATCCTCCATAATTGCCTTCCAAATCGCCCAATTTTTTCCTGTGAGGGTGATCATACGAATGTTCATCTGCTCCGTATACATAGTTGCACCTTCCCTCTCGAGAAGAACCTGGCTCTGATATCACGTATTGGGAACATGTGCGCTCTAATACCACGTGTTGGTCGTGCAGCTGAAGAAGCGCTTGCTAACCCACCTGAGATGACCAACCAATCTACGAACACCAAGCACATATGAAGATAAGTATATGGCGGTGACTACGTCACCTGGACAAATCCTAACCTTTATAACTCATATGAAATTACAAAATTACAAAAAACTAATATTGAAATCCTTTGCCCTAATAGGTTTAACCCCCTCACCACATTCAAGAAGAAAAGCAGAAGATTATAATTGAAATCACTCACCAACCCGTAGCAATTGTAACGCCCCGCAACTGCTCGGAGCGTTACGCTGAATCGGATAGAATGAATCAAATGCTGGTTACATTTGAAATGTCGGATTTCGGGAAGAAGGATTTAATCGAGTTGGTTTCAATGTGCAGATGGCTAGCGGGTTCGATGGAAATCAGGTGTTCGTTCAGAACAGCACTGAATAGCTGGATGGAAGCGATAATGCCGTCTTCCTTAGTCCGATCGGTCGGATGATTTTGAGAGCACGGCCTGCTCGCACGGTCATACCAGTTGAGTAGATCGCGCTTGCATCGGACCACGGGTTCAAGGGATTGGCCGTATCGGCAGGACAGGATGCCTAACGGATTCAAACAATGTGAGTGGGCTCTTTCCCTTCTCCTCTACTCCTTCATGCCTAATAATATGGAAAACACGTAATGGCTTGTACACTTGGGCTGAAACATCGGGAAGCACTACACTGAGGCGTGCATAGAGTGTGCGTCGTTGGCTTGGTAGGATTGTGGCTTGAAATGGTTTACGCGTTGGATAGTTGGATACGATAGCGGGATTATTCATTTGAGGCAGTCGGTTGGAAACATTGGGATTATGCTTGTACGGTTGGAAATATACAAGTTGGAATGATACAATTGAGGCAATGGGAATATCGAGAATATCGGGAATTCGGGCGAGCGAGCGTGCATCCGTGTACGAGTATCACTGGGTCGCTTTGTCTTGCAAAGCGAGCAGTTGTGGTTCGAAACCGAACAACTGCATCGGCGAGGGTATTGTGCCACTGTTGGGGCATTATGCCATGGGATTATTCGGAGTGTGGGGTGTTGCACCCAATGTGAAACACTGTGTTGGGAAGCGGCAATGTGAAACACTGTGGATTTTGGTGCCTTGGGATTAAATCCTGAGGCCGAGATTTGGACTCCTTTGGGAGGATATGTTGGAAGAATGGTTATGGATGCTTCGGTTGGGTTTATCGATGGAACGAGTTTAGGATCGCTTGGTGGGGCGAGAATGTTCGATCCTCTCGCCTCACCTACCTTTTTGCATGTCACGGACAACCTGGGTGCACAGGGTGTGGATTTCCTTGAAACGGTTTTTATCCGGGGCACTGGAGCCGTTTCAATCCGGAGGGAAATATTGATTCGTGCTTTGTCACGATGCTTAGCGGGACCTCCAGCAGGGCTTGCTACCCGGGCTGATAGGGCGCGCCGCTAAGGCGGAGAAATATGTCCTTTATGGCTTGGCCAGTGACTTCATATAGACTAAGAGTTGGCTTGCTTTTCTTTGGTTGGTTTGTGCATCGTGTAGGCGCGGCCACCTTGCCTCGGCAAGAGTGTGCATTCGAGATGGGAATATATAACTTCGGTTGAGGATGGATATTGAGGCGAGTCTGATGGTTCGATATGTTATCGTGCAAACGATGGCATTGAGTTAGACGGGTCGGCTATATATAAACTGCTTGTCGTTTGGTTTGAGAATGAATGCTTGCATGCTTAAACTGCTTTACTGCTTTCCTTAACATGTCATCCATATGCCATGAAAAGAATCTAGGATTCAACTAGAAAGATCACCATATAACTGCGTGCATTCACTACTTTACTTAGTGTCGGCTTAGACGAGTGGGTTACCCCGCTCACCAGTACGGTTGTGTACTGACCCACGTTTGTGGGCAATATTTCAGGTACACAGGCGTAGTGGCGCTGCTTGGATATACGGGACAAGATGTATGAACTGTAAGTACCTTTGTGGGCTAGAGAAAGAGCAAGAGTTATTTCATCGTCTCCGTGGTATCGCCTTTGTGGCGTGGCCTTCGGGGCATCTCATTTGGACCCTATCGTGAGCTTCGCTGCGTATACTCTGATGTGTGCTTGGTACACAATTGGCTTCCGCTGTAACTTGGTTGTTTCGATGATAACTTTCGTGTTTAACAACATCGCCTTGTACGAGCGCAACTCCAGGCTCGTACGGCATCACGTCCCGAATAGAACGATTGTCCCGCGGGAGAGCTGCAACGTGGTGATTTCACGTTCAGCGGGGACTATTGGGCTTGCGGGAGTTTGGGGCGTGACAGCAATCTTCCTAACCGAAGTTGACGACTCCTCAATTAGATCTCCTTCTTCCTTCTGTCTTGGATGGAGAAGTCCTAAGAGCAAAGCACGGGCTTTCTCTTAGATTTCTTGTGGACAAGCACTCTGAATCCCCAACTTGTGCTTCTACTTTGTGCCTCCACCATCCTCCATATTTATAGGATAAGAAACCTATTTTAGGGTTAAAAAAATCTAAAAATAGTCAACCATACGATCCAGCCGTCCATTAGCATCCAACGGTCCAAAATATAACATAAAACTCCAAAATTCGAGTAGCCGTTGCCGACACCGAACTCGGACCGAGTTCGGTTCGAAGGTTTTGGAACACCACACCGAGTTCGACCCGATCTTGGTCAGGGACCGAGATTGAACCGAACTCTGCCCTCCTTCAGCAGACTTGATTCCCAACACCACGTGCTTGTGCGCCACCTTGCTTTAACTATAACCGTTGGGGGATACTTTTATCGTTTTATCTCGTTATTAACTGTTACCTAAATGTTTTGGGAGGATATTTTGGTAAACAAAATCTTTAAAAACCTTATTCAATGACACTATAGTCTATCGGGGGCATTTTTTTATATCAAGATACCCACATTTTAAACCATTTATAAACGTTACTAAAGAATATTTTGGTCTTTTGGCATCTGAAAATTCTTATAAATAAGGCTTAATTAATTCAAATTTACCACAATAAATTTTTTCAATCTCTTCTAATATTTACAAGCAATTTGGTATTCTATTCGTGAAGTAGCTTCTTCTTTACTGCAATAGAAAATGAACAACCACCACCACAATAACAAGATCAACATCTCAACTAGTACTGCAACATAAGGGGGTACAAGGACCTTAACTCGAGCAACATGACACTAGGCTACGGAGAAGAAATGAATCATAATTGGCTAGAATTAAAAATTTGACCTCCATTTTTGCAGAGTTTATAATGAGCGTAATACAGAAAGGAGACATTCACATCTAACACTTGTTAAATACATGCATCGTGGGAAGCGAATAGAATGTGCACCTAATTGTGGCATAGAAAAACTATGTAGGCATAGAAACAATTGTATCTCATATCTTGCATCTTATTTAAAAAAAATGTCTATTATAAATTATTTAGCTATTAGTACTAGGAATTATGTAGTCACAATTATCTTGTATTAGTTCAAAAAATTAACTCCAAAAGCTTTCTAGACTTACTATTTTATTTATCATTAGTTGGAATTATCATATCATTTCCCAATATATGCTAGTATTGTTAAATAGATTTTTGTCTTTTATTTATTTATTTTATACTACTTATGTTTTGTGTTTTGACTTTCAACCTCTTTGACTAGAATAGAGATTGAAAGGTGAAACACAATATATCAACATACAAAAAATTCTCAATTGTTTTTTTTGTTACTAGTTTTTCATATAGTCAATGACCAAAGCACAGCCCCCAAAACCCATGGCCCCTAAAGCCCAACATTATTTTTGGAATTTTTTTTCTTAAAAGAAAATTCTGGCCAACTCAGGTCGGGCTGGACCGGTAGTCAGGTTAAATCCTAACCGATTTTTTTTCGAGTTGTGGGCCAAACTCTCTGAGTCTGGCTCGACTCAGACTGGATTTCCTTATAGGCTGGCCAAGCCCATTCAAACTTGGTTAAAATCGGGTCCGACCGACCCATACAAAATCTCTACTCTAAGACGTGATGATGATTGTTGATTACTTGAGCTCTTGCCTTGACCTTTATCGTGGGCTTGTCCCAAGTTTTATTTTCTTAATTTAATAAATGTTCAAAAATAGAGTATTTTATGACGTAGGATGGTGTCATCAAGAATCATGGAGTTTTGATAGCTTTTATTTGTTGGAATGGCGAGTTGATTAAGCATCCATCTCTTAATCCCCACACATCCATCTCTATAGCAGATGTCTCCATTTTTTTTTTTTTAACAACGTTCATTAAATTAAGCAAAATAAAAAAAAAAAAAAAAAAAATTGAACTTCAACAAACTAAGCGATTATTGATAGATTTTATTTGTTGGAATGACGAGTTGATTAAGAACTTTACGTTTCCGTGATTCGATCCACTGATCTTCCGCCACTCAGTCAGGATCTTATCTTTCTTTCCGGTAACCACAACAATCATTCGAGTTCAGTCTATAACCTTGTTGTTGCAAGTAAAATTGCGGTTAGTACATAACAGATTTATTGCTTATTGCTTGTGGCACATATTTAACTTAATTTTAGATAAATCAAACACTATATTGTAGATTAGCGCAATACCCTTAGCTAGTGTTGCGATACTCTAGACCCTACAAATGTTGTATCGATTCTTACAACATTTGTTACAGCTATTTTGGCTGCAATTTCAATTACAATAACAAATGCTGCAAGGAAATTTCTAATTTTATAAGACCGTGAAAATAGCAGGCCCTACATCAAAATGTAGAGGTTATATTTGAAAACTAAAATTAGTTTCATTGGACTTAAATTTAAGTCTGGTTTAATATTTTAAAATGGCCAAAGAGTAACTGTTCACATATTTCACCAATTAAATTCAGCATAAAGACATCATCATCAACCTACTAATTCCAAAGCCTCTTTTTTTTTAACTAAATAAAAATAAAAGCTTGAATTCTAAATAATTTTCCTCATATGTTATAATTTATGATCTATATTTTTGCCATCGCTTGGTGTAGAATTTTGTTTTTTTTTTCTGGTCTAAGCCCACCGATAACCTGTTGATGAAATTGGGCCTTCATGATAGGCTGAGGCCCAATGGTAAATGTTTCGAATATAGTTTAACTCGTTTGTTTCGTTTGACCTAAAAGAGGCTATTTGGTTTACTGTAAATGCAATTGCGGATAGGATTTATTCGAGACAAGAATTCAAGTAGGAGGATGAACGACACAACCTTTTTTTCTTTTTCTTTTCAATCTTGAAAGTAGATGTAGAAATGAATTAGTGACCCAAGCAAGACCAGGAACAATACTTCAAAAAAAAAAAAAAAAAAAAAAAAAAATGGGGACCAGGAACCATACTTCAAAATATTTGTTGTGGAATTTACACTTAGAATCATTAATACAACAAAAACTGTAATACATATATCAATTTCTGTAACATTCGTTAAAGTCGTTTTGTTCTGGCATCTATACTTACAGTCATTTTGGCTACAACTTCAACTATAACAACAAAAATTGTAGTATGCATAAATTTTTGATTATAGGGAACAAATCAGACCCAAATAAATGTTACATCTCTCCCAAGAGTACACTGTTGGGTACAGTCTGGATTTGGGAACATTATATTTGCGAGGCCCAAATCTAAATCAAATATTTGATTTGATATGATTTTGATGTCCATAATTAATGCTAGACTATTTTAGGATTTTCTATTACCTAAAATATGTCCTTTTATTTTAGTAATAGGTTTTCTTATTTTAGGATATCATATTTTAGGAATTTCTATGACCTAAAATAGACTATATATATATATATATATATATATATATATATATATATATATATATATATATATAAAATATTCTCCCTAAGGCATTAGCCTAGTGGTAGTGCGGAAGGACACCCACGGGTAGGTCCTGGTTTGAATCTCCCCCCCCCCCCCCCCCCCGGGACGGCTAGGTGGCTTATATAGTCCGAATGTCTACAAACTCGGTCCGAAAGCCCACCATATCCCGGTCCGAAGGTCCCACTCATCTCGGCCCGTAGGTCCGCACCTACACATGCACCGCACTTGAGCCGCATCTGTTCTGCCTAGTGGTTAAGACCGATGCATATTACCCAGGAGGTTGCGGGTTCGAGCTTCCTGGAGGTCATTTAATTTTTCTTTGGAGAAATTAAGTGGTGAGTTGGTGATGGGTGCTAGACATCATTTGTATATATATATATATATATGAGTTGGGGGTGGAGGCAATAGGAGGAGCTGAAGATGGAGATTCGATGAGCCAATCCACTGAAAATCTAAGAGAAAGTCTATACATTGCTCTTAGGGCTCACCATCCAAGACACTTGGAAGAGAAGATCTATGCAGAGAGTCGTCGTCTTCGTACAAGGAGATCGCTACGGGTAGTGTTAGTGATTTCAAGTTGTAATTTTTTTTTCTAGAGTTTGATGAGGGTTGAAATTTTGGACAAAATATTCAACATAGTTTATTCAATATTGTAATTCCACTAGAAGATATATAGATTGGAATTTGTCTAGGAGACATAGTCACCGAACATATACCGTATTTTGTTTGTCTTGGTGCTTACGTTAGACGGGTGGTTGATTATCTCAAGTGGATTGGTCTGGCTTCCGTTGCGGTCAGTTTCAAATACTGTAGCGGAGCACGGTATCGACACTTCCGGTCCCAACATACACTAGGGTCTAAAGTATTTGTACTTTTTTTTTTATGTTTATGAACCACAAAAAAGGTTGGAAAATATGTTTTTTTTCTTAAAATTCTCATGCAGTCTTTCCTGCTCTATACCCGACCTACTCCTCACAGACATGTGGGCCAAGGCACACAGTGCTGCACACTGGTGTTTCTGTTGTGGCCTACATGTGAGTGAACATCATTGAGTCTATTTTTGTTCAACCATCAAAACTATGATGTTTGTTCACCCTCCAATTAAAACTTGACACATATCAATTCAGCTATCATAATACCACTTTGAAAGTGGTTTTGTTCACCCACCAAAGTGGTTTTTACCTTTAACTTGACACATGTCAAGTTTTTAATTGGAGGATAAACAAACATCTTAGTTTTGGTGGATGAACAAAAATAAACTCGAACATCATTTGTCTTCGAGCATAAAACATAAATTTGGACACACGTATCCTCTCCCGATTTGGATCTGGAGGGAGAATTAGGATCTATCTTCTCAAGAAACGAAGAGGATGTTAGAGTTGATGAAGACGATCACCATCAATCACCCTTTAGTTGCTATTTACTTTTCAGTACCATTCACACCTAAACAATTGCTTGGCTTCTCCTAAGCCAATTGCCGATCACTCGTTAATCATCCCAACATTCTTCTCCCCATGTTTGGACCACACTCTTTTTCACGATATGGATTTTAATCACGAGTTAGTTTAGCCCCTAATTGAGATTGGAGTGGCTAACTCATGTTAAAGGAAGGATGAAAAGATTGGCTCGACACCAAGAAGATCATCATCATCATCAACGTACAATAAGCATGCAATATTCTAACGTTGGTGCAGTTCAATGTATGTGACCCAAAGTAAGTAGTGTTTTAGTATTTTAATTGTGAACAACTTATAGTTAGATCCCAACCCCAAGAATCTAAGCCGTCAATGACGTCCTCATTGTTTCTAGTTCCCAAACAAAGCACTACCTAGTCTCTATAGCACAAGAGGATTAATTAACAATTCAAATCATATAACTCTTTAAAAAAATAAAAATAAAATAAAGAAAGAGAGACATTTACTCGACAAAATCATACGTATGCTCCTTCCTTGGCCATCGATTTGAGTCTGACTCATCTAACTCCCATGCAATGAACTCAACCATCAGTCACGTTTGGCTAAATTGCAACTTGATACTCTAGATTATTTTACTTTTTAACTTAATATTTTAAACTTTGATATATATTAACTTAATATTCTTAAAAAAAAATTAAATTATAACTTAATACCCTCAACTATTACAAATATTTAACTTGATACCCTCAACTTTGATAGACATCAACTTGAGATCCTAAAATTTAAAAGTAATCAAATTATTACCGTCTCTCCCTTCCGACGGATGCACTACTCCCCTCCCGACGGTTGTACCTCTGTGCCTCCTCCTCCCCCTCTTCAGCATTGCGTCCCAACCTTGGCCCCTCAGCCCGCGGCGGTGGCGGCACCAGCCTCCCCCTTCCTCCCTCTCATGCCCCCCTCCCCCCGGCCGTGGTGCAGCCGCATGGGTGGTGCAGCCGGGGGGGGGGGGGGAGAGAGAGAGAGAGAGAGAGAATAATTTGGTCATTTTTAAATTTTAGGATATCAAACTGACGTCTATCAAACTTGAGGGTATCAAGTTGAACATTTGTAATAGTTGAAGGTATCAAGTTGTAATTTAGCCCAAAAAAAAGTTAAACTTGTCCATGCCCATCCCCTTTTCCCTCCTCCCTCGTCTGCCCCCCTCTTCCCGGTCGGCTACAGCACCCCGTCACGTCACCCCCGTCCTCCCTCGACTGTCCACTCTCGCTTCGGCCGGCTGCACCAACCCCGCCCCTCCCCTCCGCTCAGACCGCTACCGTTGCTGTTGCCGCACGCGGAGAGAGGATGGGCGGTGTCGGTGCAGCCGACCGGAGCGAGAGGGACATTCGAGGGATGAGGGGGTGTAGAGGGACCAACCGAGGGAGGAGAGGGGTGTCGATGGCGGCGGCAACGATGGTGGTGGTGGTGGTCGGCCGGGATAGAGGATGAGGTGGGGGTGATAGTTTGTCTTTTTTAATTTTGAATATTCAGTTGTAACTATTAGTCGAAGTAAAATATTATATTAATATCTATCAAAAGTTTAGAATATCAAATTGAAATACTCTCTATCAAGTTATAATTTAGCCGTCACGTTCTATAAGAATAGTTCATTCTCGCCAAATTTATACTCTCCCCCAACGTAAACATTCTAGTTGCCAACCAAACACCAAATGGACAACAAGTGCACCACTAGAGCCAAGGAGCTGGGTGAGGGTGGCCACCACCGCCGAGTCAGGCACCGCGGGGTGCGGTGCCGGCCGTGGGGGGAAGTTTGCGGCAGAGGTACGCGACTCAAACCACGGAGGGGTGCGGGTGTGGCTCGGGACGTACGCCACGGCCGAGGAGTCTGCGAGGTCGACGTCGACGTCGTGCGGTGTTCCGGCCGTCTCTTCTAATTCGATAGCGACGACTACGGATCAGAGGGAGGTGATAGACTTCGAGTGCCTCCATGACAAGTTGTTGGAAGGGCTACTTGGAACTCCTAGATTTTGATTGCTTAATTTGTGTTCATGTCTTTTTTTTTATTTAGGTTGTTTTTGTTGTTTCAAATTTAAAACTGCTGCTTTAAGAATTTTTTTTTTTTTTTTTTTTGAAAGAATTGCAAGTGTCATATGTTATGAAGTGAAAGAGTTATGGAATTAAAGTGTCATAGGTTATGAAGTGAAAGAGTCATGAAATTAAAGTTGAAAGTTTTGTTTGTCTCTTGGTATGGCATGGTAAAGCCTATAAAAAGTGGGCTATTGTATCTCATTTTATTCAAGCGAAGCAAAGCAAAAATTTGAATAAAATTTCACTTCTCCATTTTACTATAAAATTTCACTTCTCCATTTTACTAACTTTTTCACCTATAAACAAAGTATAGAATATTAGTTCATTTGACTAATATTCAACAGTGGTATCAAAGCCAGAATGAGCTCCAACATAGTCCAACAACAAATTCCAAGATTATTAAAAGATAATTATGATTCATGGTCTATCCAAATGAGAACCTTGTTTGGGTCTCAAGATTTGTGGAAAACCATTACCGATGGTTATTCGGAACTCACTGCTGAAGAAGAAGCTGTATACAATGAAGAGAAGAAAGATCTTAGGGAGCAGAGAAAGAAGGATAAAAAAGCTTTGTTCCTACTCTATCAAGGATTGGACGAGACTACCTTCGAAAAAGTTGTCGAAGCAACGACAAGCAAACAAGCATGGAAGATCTTAGTCTCCATCTTCAAAGGCGATGATCGGATGAAGCGCGTCCGTCTCCAAGCATTACGAGGCGAGTTCGAAGCCTTTCACATGAAGAATGGAGAATCAGTGTCCGATTATTTTTCACGATTGCTAGTAATCGTGAATGGCTTAAAGAGAAACAATGAGAAGATATATGACATCCGTATTACTGAAAAGGTAATTCGATCCCTTTCTCCCAAATTTGACTACGTAGTTGTAGCTATCGAAGAGTCTAAGAACTTGGAGAAGCTTACAATTGAGGAATTGTTAAGTTCACTTGAAGTATATGAGCAAAGGATGCAAAAGCAGACTAATCATGAAGCATTGGAACAAGCATTAGAGTAAAAAATGACTCTAAGTGATATAAAAAAATCCAACTCTAACCGTGGTCGTGGTAGAGGCCGCGGGCGTGGTACTCATTAACAACCTAGCCATGGTCAACAAGAGTATCAAAACTCTAGATGTCGGGAACGAGAATATAACCGAGGAAGAGGAAGATCCTATGGACGTTGAGCCAGTAGAAATATTCAATGCTATAACTGCAAGAACTTCAGATATTACGCCTCCGACTGTTGGTACAAAAATGATGAATAAGCTATGTTGTAGAAGCAACAAATGGTGTAGGTAATGATTCTATCGTACTCCTTGCTCATGATGATTCTGATGCTCAATGTGAAAATTGGTACCTTGATTCCAGTGAGAGCAATCATATGTGTGAAAAGAAAATCTGTTCATGGAACTCAAGGAAGGAATTCACGAAAATGTGAATTTGGGAGACTCCTCCAAGCTCTCAGTTGAAGGCAAAGGGACAATACAAATATATCAAAAGGATGGTAATTAAGAAAGGGTATATCTCTGATGTTTATTATGTACCTAACATGAAAATCAATATTCTCAACATTGGGCAGCTCCTGGAGAAGGGATACAACATGCATATGAAAAATAATTCTCTTATCTTGAGAGATACATGTGGAAGAGTTATAGCTCATCTTCCAATGACCAACAATCGCATGTCCCCCCTACATCTTAACACAAAGTCAGAGAAGTGCTTCTATGGATCTAAGAAAGACGAGTCATGAAAGTGGCATCTTCGCTTTGGTCATCTTCATTTTAGTGGTTTAAAGCTGCTATCTTCATCAACCATAGTGCATGGGTTACCAATGATCGAGCCACCAAGCAACACTTGTGAAGGATGTATACTTAGCAAGCATGTACGACTTCCTTTTCCTAACAGAAAATCTTGGAGAGCAACGACACCCCTACAACAAGTTCACACTGACATATGTGGACCAATAGAGCCCATGTCGTTAGGAGATAATAAATACTTTATTACTTTCACTAACGACTTTAGCAGAAAACTTTGGGTTTATTTTCTTAAAAAAAAGTCAGATGCCTTTGTTGTATTTAAGAATTTTAAAACTCTTGTTGAAAACCAAAGTGGTTATAAGATTGCAACTCCCCGCTCTGACCGAGGTGGAGAATACACCTCGAAAGCATTTGATGAGTATTACAGGGAACAAGACATAAAGCATCAATTCACTGTTGCATACACCCCACAACAAAATGGGATCGCCGAAAGAAAGAATCGTACCATTCTCAACATGACAAGAACTATGCTAAAGGATAAAGGAATACTGAAGCAATTCTAGGCGGAAGCTATGGCATGCTCAACCTATGTACTCAACCGTTGTCTTACCAAAAGTGTCAAATATATGGCACCTTAAGAGCCGTGGAGCGGCAACAAGACAAATGTTGCACACCTAAGAATATTTGGGTGTGTTGCATATTCACATATCCCCAATTCCAATAGGAAGAAGCTTGATGATCGTGGTGAGAAATGCATCTTTCTTGGATATAGTGAGGAGTCAAAGGCATACAAGCTCTAAAATCCACTAACAAAGAAATTAGTGGTTAGTCGAGATGTTATCTTCGATGAAGATAAAGTATGGAACTAGAGTGACGAAGAGAAGGCTAAAGAGCAACATGTGCTTGAAGAACTCGAAGAGCCTTCACCAGAAGTTCCACCAGCTACGCCACCATCTCCTCAACTTGCCACATTCTCTCCTACAAGAACCTCTCCAAGTTCGGGTGAAAGCAGTAGCAGCAGACCTCCTATACACCAGAGTCCCATCAAAATGAGAAGTCTTAAAGAAATTTACGAGCAGGAAGAAGAAGACAAAGAGACAAATATTTTCTTCTTATATGCTGACCACGAGCCCCTCACCTTCCAAGAAGTTGTTGGAGAAGATTTTTGGCGATCGATAATGGAGGAGGAGTGTCACGACCCGCACCCGGAAATTTGGGCACGAGTGCGTGGGTACGTCCAGCCTACGCCGCAGTGTCGACGGTAGTACGCTGTCTAGGTCATTTTCTGGGGTCAATAAGTATCTATCTCATCCACAATAATGAACATGCAAGAATAATCACAGGAAATAGGAATGCTAAGATTTCATAATATTTAATCTGTGACAACCAATCCACAGTTAATACAAGCCAGAAGATGAATCGGGGACAAACACGAGTATATGCTGAAAGAAAATAAATAAGTAGCTACTGCTAGCTAATCCACGGAAGTAGCCTCCTGAGTGGGAACTGGCTCCTCATATGGGTCACCTGCTAACTCATAGTGGACATAATAGGTAGGGGCAAGGTCCTCATCATCGCCTAAAACAACGAATCCAGTCAGGAAAGGAGCAAAGTACACAATGCACAACAAGATTAAACTAAATATTTATGATAATTAGATTGAGTATCATATTGAGAATATGTATAAAAGAACAACAGTATCTCAGAGTTAATGCTATAAATAGGAATATGAGAAAACAGGGATAAATAAGACAGGAAATGAAACTACAACAGTCAGCAAGAACTATAACAAGACCAGGAGCTATTTGTGTGAACTTGTGTTTATTTTAGAATACATAGTTGGCATGCAGGGGTTTATAAGGCTAATTCGGCCGTCATAGACGGCTATTAAACAATGAATAATCGAGATCCGACTGAGTGTACAGTTGCGCACCAACAGCTATTAAACATGATAGGGAAAAGGTAAACTACATGCCTTCTAGTATTCTCCCACCCGACATGAAAAGCAAGACATAAAATACAGTATCCAAGACATGAAATTCAGTATTTTAACACTACGTGTAATCATCAAGGGTACTAGTAGAGCAGGGAATTAACTATCATAATATAAAGATTAAACTTGAAGTGCAGGTACTTGCCTGTTGTTTGGATCCAGTTAATTGTACTTCAGAGAAATATTCTAGAGATGAGTCCAAATGCTGAAATAGACATTACCATCATGCTCAGAAGATGTCAAATAGCTAGAAACGCCTGTCCTTGGGTCCAATTTGGAGACAAGGGCAAAAACGGCAGTTTCGGGTCAAAACGGGGTCCGCCGATGGGCCCGCTTTGCACCGAAAAACGTGTCCGGGTCAACGGTCTCCAAATTCACCAAACTGAGTGTCAACAGGTCAAGAACGATGATACGAACCCAACGGAACTTCCAGAATTGGATTCCGATGAGCCGATCACGAAATCGTCCGTCGAGCGGGGGCCTGTGGGGCCCACGACACGCGATTTCGTC
Source organism: Iris macrosiphon (assembly GCA_036927795.1). Taxonomy (NCBI): domain Eukaryota; kingdom Viridiplantae; phylum Streptophyta; class Magnoliopsida; order Asparagales; family Iridaceae; genus Iris; species Iris macrosiphon. The sequence goes on from JAYESA010000007.1 coordinate 10,405,120, forward strand.
AACGTTCTCAGAATCGAACCAAACTTGACCCACAGGACCAGCGTATTGCTACGAGTCCGATGGCGCAAGTTTCGTCTCGATCCGACGCGTGTACAAAAAGTTAGGGTAAATTGCAGAAAAGTCAGATACTGGGCGATGTCCGCGGATACGCGTTGATTCCGGTGTGCACGCACGCCCGAATCAGCTTTCGCAAAATCTCACACGTCCGTATCGACGGTGCGCACGTATCTGTGAAGACCGCACGCGACCAAGTCGTCCCGTTTGGCGGGGCGTACTCAGTTCCGGGGTGAAACAGGGTCTGGTTTTTCCTGCTTTTGGATCGCGGTGTGCGATCACCACAGGACGCGATGCCCCGAGCGGTTTATCCGGGCACCGAGAGGGTCATACAGGCTTCACAACGTAATTTGTGGAATTGAAAACGGGGCAACGAGGAGAAAGTTACACACACCTGCAGGGGACCCAAAAACAGGGTCAAATCGTGTCCGACACGACACAGGACACTGTGTCCTGTGTCCCGTGTCCGACACAGAGAAGAATTAGGGCTAGGGTTAGGGTTTTGGACGGCGGAGCTCCGGCGGCTAGACCTCGCCGGAGCTGAGGCGGAGGGAGGCCGGGGCTTCGCCGGGCTGCTCGCGGAGGCGGTCGGCTACTCGGCTGCGGCGGCGAGCTGGGGGCGGCCGGAGCTGCTGCGGGGAGGGAGAAAGGAGGCTGGGGCTGCGGGGACCGCTGGGACGGCGGAGGCGGGCTGCCGGCGTCGGGCGGAGCGGAGGCGGCGTGTGTCGAGGTGAGGCGGAGGAGAGGTGGCTGTTGGCGGTGGAGATCGACGGGGTTTTTATAGGGGAGAGGGTGGCCGGGTGAGGCGGGGGAAGCGGCGGCCGGTGGGGAGGTGCGCGGAGCGGGCGGGGGAACGTGGCCGGCGTGGCGCGGCGGCCGCGGGAGGTGGCGGCGGACGCGGAGCAGCGCGGGTCAGGCGGGGAAGAGGGGAGAAGGGGAAAGGGTAACGGGCGGCGGGTCGGGTTCGGGTGGACCCGACCCGACCCGTTAAGGCGGGCGGGCCGAGCGGGTGGGCCGGGCTGAGAGTTGGGCCGCGGGCCGGGCCGGATAAAATAATAATAATAATAATAATAATAATAATTAAATAAATAAATAGTTTTTAGGTGTTTTAAAATAGGTCCGGGGTCCGATAAATTCCAGAAAAATTATCCTAAGTCCAGTTTTTCATTTTACACCAAAAAATATTATTTTCATAATATTTTAATATTATTTATTAACAATAAAAAAATCATTTAATAATTAAAAATCTGATTTTAATTACAGAAAATTCCTAAAAAATTCCAGAAAATTTTGAAAAATCCCAATTTTGAAATTCTTGCAAAATCTGGGGGTTTACAATCTACCCAACTTATAAAAATTTCGTCCTCGAAATTTAAAATTAAGCCATAATCTGTTAATCCTTCATGTACATAGGGCAAGTCGATCGCCATCTCTTTGCGATAATTAAAAGCCTAATCATGTCCACTGCAATCACTTCATGATTAAGATGACTACTTGTTCCAATCAAAATTTTAACCTATGGTTATTACTTCTTACTTCCTCAAATTTCCCACAGGCAGATTTTAGATTAAGTCCATATAGCATTTTCAAGATTTGCACATGACTTTGCCTCTAATTATCATAAATTCCTCTAGAAGTGATTCGAGTCCAACAGTATTCCTATTCACAATTGTATGCTACAACTCTTTAAATTCCATTCACATCCTCAATGTTCTAACTAGGTAGTCCAACCCTCAAATTTTTAATTCTTCAATCAAATCATCAAATTAAAAAATAATTAAAATGTAGTTCACCGATGTTCAAGTCTGAAATTCTATAATTCTACCCTCTAAATTCAAATTGATGATTTTACTTGCATTATCATGTACCTAAGATACAACTATTGGGTCCTCGATATCAATTCATTAATCATTTTAGTCACTCCTCTAAATTTTCAAAATTATAAAGGCTTGCTTCTTCCAATCTAACCTTACTCGGTCACGATCCAAAGGACATTCCTCTCGAGTTGACAAATGCATTGCTACCCAACTTAGAGTTTACCCATTCATCACAAAAGACTATATACCTTAAGAAAATATTCCTTAATATGTTTACCTACATCATTCAATCCTCGAACTTCAACGCCGATCATGTCACATATGATATGTCCTCAATTACGAAAGTTTAATCCTCAAGTATGTGATCGGCCTATGTGGCATATCTAGTACTATCTATGTACTAACTTATACCAGGCACGAGATTTCGTCTTTCCGAAATAAGGGAAAACGAAGATCAATAATAAAGAGTTCAAGGGTGGGGTGATAGAAAAGAAATATCGGGGTCAAGGCGTTTTAAAGTATTCAGGTGGAAGTTGTCAAGCGATTGTGGATTGAATCCTATCTCGGTAATTCCTATTCACATGCTCGTATTAATACAGTTATGTAATCGATACGATATGCTCGAAAATATCTAGGGGACAAGTATACTAGTCAACTATATCTCAATCCACGTAAAGTATTAATTCGAAGGGCGAATCAAGCGCACTATGGTTGATCAGACCGTAATACACTGATTCTGAAATGTATCATTGTGGGCCTCCCCAATAATACACTTATCATGAACAAGCTCGATAAAGAGTAAGCTTGCAAAACTAGGCTATAGACTAGCAGCGTAAATCAAGTACGGCAAAATTAAGTGCGCTAGATGATGATGAAAGGAGGTACAAATCATTGAAGTTCACACAATAAGCAAAATAACAGAAGACTCTACAATCTCTACAGTTATTAAATATAAAAGCATACCAGGTTATTAGCAAGTTTAAAGTTACTAGGTTGGGCTGAGGTCACGAACCAGTAGGCACAAGCTAAAATAATACTAGAAAATGGTATCTACGAATCACTTACGCGCATTAGTTACTCTAAGAGTCTGCACGTTCTCCACGATCATCGCGTAAGCTTGTCCGTGTTCTGGAGGTGGTGCCCTTTGCTGCGCTGCTGGGGCCTGGCCTGAACTGGAACTTTTATGCAGTTGTGCGTCTTTGAGCAGCAGGACAGTCCTTCATTTGATGTGCTGCTGATCCACAATATAGACAGGCACCTAGCCTCTTTCTACAATCCTGCCAAATGTGACCTTGTTTTCGACAATAGCCACAAGTGGGAGCTTGTTGGTTCTGTCCTTGAGTTGGATTCATCTGTGGTCGCTTTGTAGCTTTTTCCTGTTATGCTTGGTCTGGTGCTGACGCATGCGGCCGCTTCCGGCTGGACTCGATCCTTGTGGTGCACTCCACAGGTCGCGCTGCAGTAAGAATGTCCTCGTCGAAGGTAATTGCATTTGAACTGCTCAGCTTCCGTGACTCCGAGCTAATTCTGTCGATGAAGTTCTCCGCTTGGTTTTGCTGAGCTTCTTGTTGAACCTTCTGATAGGCTTGCATCATTATGTAGAACATGCGGAACATCTGTTGTTCGTCCATAGGCGGTCCCAGTGGGAAGGAAGGCATCGGTGGAATAGGCTACGTCGAGGGTGGAACGCCATCTTGATGGATTATTGAGGCAGGCTGACTTGCTTGACTGCCTTGTGATGATTGGCCTTCACCGACTGGTATCACATCGTCTTCTTGGGTAACCACAACGGTTTGTGGTGTTTCTGCATGAGCCTCGTTGCTGGCTTGTGGGTCCATTTCCCTGTATCCAAAATAACCAATAAGAGGCGCACAGGAATCAAGGCAAGATGCAAGTTCATATTAGTTCGAATACGATACAGATATCAAAAATGATTCAAGCAAGTGGATGAGATCCTATAAACTTATCCTAGCTTTATTGCAGGCCTGTTCGGTCCCTGAGTTAAAACCGAACAATTTAGTCGTTGGACCTGCATGGGCCACCACAAAAATGTGTCACGACCCGCACCCAGAAATTTGGGCACGAGTGCGTGGGTACGTCCAGCCTACGCCGCAGTGTCGGCGGTAGTACGTTGTCTAGGTCATTTTCTGGGGTCAATAAGTATCTATCTCATCCACAATAATGAACATGCAAGAATAATCACAGGAAATAGGAATGCTAAGATTTTATAATATTTAATCTGTGACAACCAATCCACAGTTAATACAAGCCAGAAGATGAATCGGGGACAAACCCGAGTATATGCTGAAAGAAAATAAATAAGTAGCTACTGCTAGCTAATCCACAGAAGTAGCCTCCTGAGTGGGAACTGGCTCCTCATACGGGTCACCTGCTAACTCATAGTGGACATAATAGGTAGGGGCAAGGTCCTCATCATCGCCTAAAACAACGGATCCAGTCAGGAAAGGAGCAAAGTACACAATGCACAACAAGATTAAACTAAATATTTATGACAATTAGATTGAGTATCATATTGAGAATATATATAAAAGAACAACAGTATCTCAGAGTTAATGCTATAAACAGGAATATGAGAAAACATGGATAAATAAGACAGGAAATGAAACTACAACAGTCAGCAAGAACTATAACAAGACCAGGAGCTATCTGTGTGAACTTGTGTTTATTTTAGAATACATAGTTGGCATGTAGGGGTTTATAAGGCTAATCCGGCCGTCATAGACGGCTATTAAATAATGAATAATCGAGATCCGGCTGAGGGTACAGTCGCGCACCAACAGCTATTAAACATGATAGGGGAAAGGTAAACTACATGCCTTCTAGTATTCTCCCACCCGACATGAAAAGCAAGACATGAAATACAGTATCCAAGACATGAAATCCAGTATTCTAACACTACGTGTAATCATCAAGGGTACTAGTAGAACAGGAAATTAACTATCACAATATTAAGATTAAACTTGAAGTACAGGTACTTGCCTATTGTTTGGATCCAGTTAATTGTACTTGGGGAAATATTCCAGAGATGAGTCCAAATGCTAAAATAGATATTACCATCATGCTCAGAAGATGTCAAATATCTAGAAATGCCTGTCCTTGGGTCCAATTTGGAGACAAGAGAAAAAATGGCAGTTTCGGGTCAAAACGGGGTCCGCCAATGGGCCCGCTTTGCACCAAAAAACGTGTCCGGGTCAACGGTCTCCAAATTCACCAAACTGAGTGTCAACAGGTCAGGAACGATGATACGAACCCAACGGAACTTCCAGAATTGGATTTTGATGAGCCGATCACGAAATCGCCCGTCGAGCGGGGGCCTGTGGGGCCCACGACACGCGATTTCGTCAACGTTCTCAGAATCGAACCAAACTTGACCCACAGGACCAGCGTATTGCTACGAGTCCGATGGAGCAAGTTTTGTCTCGATCCGACGCGTGTACAAGAAGTTAGGATAAATTGCAGAAAAGTCAGATACTGGGCGATGTCCGCGGATACGAGTTGATTCCGGTGTGCACGTACGCCCGAATCAGCTTTCGCAAAATCTCACACGTCCGTATCGACGGTGCGCACGTATCTGTGAAGACCGCACGCGACCAAGTCGTCCCGTTTGGCGGGGCGTACTCAGTTCCGGGGTGAAACAGGGTCTGGTTTTTCCTGCTTTTGGATCGCGGTGTGCGATCACCACAGGACGCGATGCCCCGAGCGGTTTGTCCGGGCACCGAGAGGGTCATACAGGCTTCACAAACCAATTTGCGGAATTGAAAATGGGGCAATGAGGAGAAAGTTACACACACCTGAAGGGAACCCGAAAACAGGGTCGAATCGTGTCCTACACGACACAGGACACTGTGTCCTGTGTCCGACACAGAGAAGAATTAGGGCTAGGGTTTTGGACGGCGGAGCTCTGGCAGCTAGGCCTCGCCGGAGCTGAGGCGGAGGGAGGCCGGGGCTTCGCCGGGCTGCTCGCGGAGGCGGTCGGCTACTCGGCTGCGGCGGCGAGCTGGGGGCGGCCGGAGCTGCTGCGGGGAGGGAGAAAGGAGGCTGGGGCTGCGGGGACCGCTGGGACGGCGGAGGCGGGCTGCCGGCGTCAGGCAGAGCGGAGGCGGCGCGTGTCGAGGTGAGGCGGAGGAGAGGTGGCTGGAGGCGGTGGAGATCGACGGGGTTTTTATAGGGGAGAGGGTGGCCGGGTGAGGCGGGGGAAGCGGCGGCCGGTGCGGAGGTACGCGGAGCGGGCGGGGGAGCGTGGCCGGCGTGGCGCGGCGGCCGCGGGAGGCGGCGGCGGACGCGGAGCAGCGCGGGTCAGGCGGGGAAGAGGGAAGAAGGGGAACGGGTAACGGGCGGCGGGTCGGGTTCGGGTGGACCCGACCCGACCCGTTAAGGCGGGCGGGCCGAGCGGGTGGGCCGGACTGAGAGTTGGGCCGCGGGCCGGGCCGGATAAAATAATAATAATAATAATAATAATAATAATAATAATAATAATAATAATAATAATAATAATTAAATAAATAAATAGTTTTTAGGTGTTTTAAAATAGGTCCGGGGTCCGATAAATTCCAGAAAAATTACCCTAAGTCCAGTTTTTCATTTTACACCCAAAAATATTATTTGCATAATATTTTAATATTATTTATTAACAATAAAAAAAATCATTTAATAATTAAAAACCTGATTTTAATTACAGAAAATTCCCAGAAAATTCCAGAAAATTGTGAAAAATCCCAATTTTGAAATTCTTGCAAAATCTGGGGGTTTACAAGGAGATACATGCTATCCAAAAGAATGATACTTGGGAGTTGACAACACTTCGAACAAACCAAAAGCTATTAACGTCAAGTGGGTGTACAAGATCAAACGTACTTCTGAAGGTGAAGTTTCTCGATACAAGGCAAGATTAGTAGCCAAATGATACAAACAAAAGTATGGCGTTGACTATGAAGAAGTCTTTGCACCAGTTGCAAGACTTGACACAGTAAGTTTGGTGATCACACTTGCCGCTCATCACAACTGGAAGATATACTAGCTTAATGTCAAGTCAGCATTTCTCAATGGCATACTTGAAGAAGAAGTGTATGTACAACAACCAAAAGGCTTTATAGTGGAAGGAGAAGAAAGCAAGGTTTACCGTCAAAAGAAGGCGTTATATGGCTTAAAGCAAGCGCCAAGAGCTTGGAATGCACACATTGACAGTGAAATGCTTATGGAGTTCAAGTCATCCATGTTCAAGGAGTTTGATATGACGGATAATGGATTAATATCCTACTTTCTTGTTATTAAAGTGCAACAACAAGAAAATGGGATATTTATATCCCAAACATGAAGGAGATATTGGAGAAATTCAATATGAGTAACTCCAATCCAGTGAACATCCCAGTAGCCACAGGAATGAAACTATCAAAAGAAGGTAATGGAGGTTCTGTGGACTCGACTCTTTTTAAGAGTTTGGTAGGTAGCCTGAGATACTTGACGATTACAAGGCTCGATATCGTATATGGAGTCGCACTACCAAAATAATACATATTAGCGACGTAAAAAACTGTCGCTAATAGGTAAAAAAAATGTCGCTAAAATATATTAGCGACGTTTTGGCGTTGTCGCGTAATCCATGGTCGCTGACAAAAATTTTGTCGCTATAACGACGTATATTTATGATGCATACACGTTGCCAAATTAGCGACGTTCAGCTACGTGACGTTGGTATATCAGCGATGTTGTATATTGTCGTATAACGTCGCCAAATCAACGACATTATCATCGACGTTTTGCTACACCAATGTTGACTTTGCAGAAATTGCTATGTCAGCCTTTTTAGCAACGTGTAGCTACGTTTTGATACAGATTAGCGATGTCCCTAATACCAGTTAGCGACATTTTAACAAAATTTAGCGACACACTGTCACGTCGGTAAACGTCGTTGAATGTCGCTAAATTTTAAAAAAATCAGAAAAAAGCATACAATTTCTAAAATTATTTTTCAACAAAATTATGCCTACAGTTATAAAATCACAGTTTATATAAATAAACTCGGAACAACCCTCCGTTGAAATTCCTGGGTTCGTCGGCCCCTTCGGTGGAACACTCAACACCGGTACATACACAAACACGTCAAGAATATCGAAACACACAGGAATGTCCTAATACATGAATCTAAAATAATGTCACATTCGTCTCATCCAAATAATGTAGTAAAAAGTATAAAATAAGTACATCAAAGACCCGAGAATGAATGTGCCAATACACACCAACATACTAAAAAAGTCTCAATAAGAACTACTGCGGATCAGGAGGAGGAGGAATACTGTCGCACATCTGGGATAAGAGGAAGCCATACTGCTCCTGAGAAAGCATCACCGGTCCTGATAGAGGAGGCAGTAGAATCGATGGAGTCAATGTCGATGTCGGTGTCGATGATGGTGGACCAGGAGGACGTATCTGCTCCAATGCTAGCAGTCGAGCATTGTATGAATCAATGGCAGATACCATCCTCAAAGTGTTCATCTCTACCATCTGACTCAACAAATTCTGCGTCGCATCTATCCTCGCAAGTGAGTCTCTCATGACCATATGTGACCCCTCCAGCTTCGTATGTCTGCGCTCTATAGACGTGGCTAGAGTCGCCAAGCTGCGCTCTATCGTCTGGCTCATAGTCTTGAACTCTGTAAGGCTGTGTTCCATCGTCTGGCTCAGAGTCCTAATCTCCAATAGGTGACGCTCGTGCGTATCAAAATGTTCGTTGATCGTCGCATCGTCGGTTTACAGCTGAGACTGAGGCTGCTCCGTAATCCTCTGCAGCAACTCTTCATGCAGGTCAGCAATATGATGGTCAATGCTCTCATGGGCTCGTGCCGACGCCTGCGAAGGCTGTGAGGAATACACACTGCTAGAGGGGACCCTGGATGACTGCGTCACAACAAAGGCACTGTTGGATCACGTACCGTAGTACGTACCCCTCTGAAGACCACCAATAGCGGTCATCCAGATCTCGTACACCAACGTAGCTGTAGAGGGCTGCGAGGAAGTACCAGCCCCTCCCTCTGCAGGTGCACTAGCAGTCGCCCGCTCGCGTAGTGTAAGATACCCGTCCTAGAAAATTGGTTGCTAACTTCTAATGTACTTATTACTAACTATATAGATATCTATTTGCATATTTTCAAAGTTATATTAAAACTAACACAAGGTAAAGTAACGTACATAGGTCTACGTGGCCTTCTCATCGATGAGCTTTTCGTCCTTCGGATGGGTGGCCAGGAAGACGGTCACCATGTTGGCGTCCTCACCCCTCTGTACCTGTTAAAAATATATTATTTATTATTAAAATTAAACATCTTATCATACTTTTATTAAAATAATATATATTCAATAGAATACATACCAGATGACGAAAATGTCCCGTCATGGGAATCGAGCCACCACATCACTTTCCTGCCTTCGACCTAGCCGTCTTTGATTTCTTGGACCTCTCCATGTACATGGGTTCGCTGAATCTTGCCTTCATCACAATCCACTTCTCAGGCGTGATCCAACCATGGATCGAGTCTCCGTCACGATCATGAGTCTTTTGATCGTTGATTGCATCACGGATCAGCTTGGTGGCGACGGAAGAAAACTGCTCCTTGATCTTCTCAGCCCGGTGTGGTGGATAGAAATATGTTTTATACAAAAAGTAAGATAAAGAGTTATATAATATGCATAAATGATTATTGATATTAAAAGTAAATATATTTTTACCTTGAAGTGGGCAAACCAGAATGCCTTCCTATCTTCAGGAGCATCTGAATAGTTGATCCAAGGCCCACCATAGTTCTGCCTCAAAAACACTCCCAGTGCTCTCTGTACCACCGACGGACGATAATTAAATTTATGAATACAAAGATATAATCATTTGGCCCGTCGGTCCAAAATGTTAACTAATTAACTTACTTTTGAGGCCCGTCGGTCCAAATCTCCATCCTCGTTTCGTCCGGAGGCGCTCATAGAGGATCGCTCTGAACATGTGCAGACGGAGTCGGCTTGACCACCTCAATCTGCTCCTCTGCCTCCATGGTGCCGTCAGCTAGAGGAACGCTGGAAGAGGGAGTAGTCTCAGGCCTAGAACTACTCGTCCCAGGAGTACTGCCACGTCGTATTGTCGATGGAGTCGGAGATGCTAAAGATCGGTACACTGGAGTACTCTGCGAGGAGGATCCGAAACCAGTAGCCTGTACCAGAGGAGAACTCCGTCTAAAGGATCGACCTCCGAACGATCCGCGTCGTCCGACCATACCTGATAATAACATATAATAATAAAACAAATACACAGACTTATAAAAGTTTATAAAAATAGACAGACCCGGAGCAACCCTTCGTTGAATTTTCTGGGTACAAAATATCACAAAAGTATATAAAATATCATGGTCACGCAATATAAAAGTATCACAGTCACACAATAAACATAATATAAAAGTATCACAGTCACACAATAAGCATGATATTAAAGTATCATAGTCACACAATAAGCATAATATAAAAGTATCACAGTCACACAATAATCACAATAAAAGTATCACAGTCACACCATAAGTCTTATACAATTTATCAATCTCTCAAGAAAATCCAATGTGCTGGTGCAGAACCCAGTCCTTCAGATACTTTGCATAAGCATCGTCTAGGTGATCAATATCCGCTATAGGTGCTGGGTGACTGGAACTCCCCTCTGAGTTGGTGCCTGTCCAATAGTACGAGGTATCACTTCCTCCTTAACAGTAGAAATTGTCACTTCCTCCTTAACAACCGCTCCCAATTTAACAGTAGGAGGTATCACTTTCTCCTTAACAGTAGGAGGTACCACTTTCTCCTTAACAGTCACTACTTCCTTAACAGTAGGAGGTGCCTCTCTCAAGCGACGTACACGTGCTCGGGTCATGGGTGCCATCTGGTAAGATAGATGGAAACAAAGAATATAATTGATAATAAATATAAATATATGTATCCATACAGTTAAAATAGATGTTACATTCCATATTAAAAATATAGTACATGGCTAAAGTTCTAAATGTATTTTATTTTATTTTTAATCCTCTTCTGAAAATTCTTCTTCTTCGTTTTTCTCGTCCTCCTCTTCCTCTTCCTCATCATTTTTACTTTCATCTACTTCGTCTTTCTCTTCGGATAATTCTACCTCTTCTACACAATTAGACGTGTAATGAGCAACTTCCGTTGAGTCAACATCTACAATATTTGTTATAATAGGTAGCTCATCCTCCTGATAAGCTATTTCGTTATCGTCAAAGGTATTTCTAGCTTTCGTCTTGCATACTGTCCACCAGTCCAACCTCGTTGATCCCCGTTTATGATAAGTTGTGAAGTACACGAGCTGAGCCTGATTTGATAGGACAAATGGTTCATAGTCTTGCTATCGACGTCGGTAATTATATCCACAAGACCATGTTTGTCTATTTTTTAACCGTGATCTTATATAGGATCGAACCAATCACACTTAAATAACACGATATTAGTAGGCTCTGTTCCATAGTTATATGTCAACTCCACAATCTTCCGTAAGACGCCATAGAAATTATTGCCTGGATCACATCTTTGTAGCTCGAAGATCTGATACACAAACAACTATTTTTCGTAGAATCGAGATCCAAGAAGTTGTCTCTTATCGGGACTTTTGTTGACTTGAACCTAAACCCATTCACACAGTAGCTTGGCCAGAATTTGACGGCATAAATTGTTCCATTGGCTAGAGTTCTAATAGACTCATTCTCGAGTGTTGTATGGGGACGATCGACCTAAATACCAAAGAAATGCTATTAAGTTCAATGTTATGTTAAATATTGTGCAAGTGCATACACAAAAAGATCTTTACATATGCACTCAACCAAGAAGGGAAATAAAGTCGCATTTTCTGTTCTACTTCTTCATTTGTTATGTTTGGTCTCATCGACCTCATCTCTTCATTAAATATACTAAAAAACAATAAAATATCGTCTGATTAGTGTAACAATATTAGCGTATAGTATTACATTAAGATGACATAAACGTTGCATCGACCCGAAGGTGTTAAGGAGGAACGTGTCGGTGGCCCTGTTGGTTACATCGCCCGATTATATATATCTGCAAATGATATCTAGCACGGTAGCCCATACTATAGACGCGGTTCATTAAATGGCGTGCTTCATGGTGACAGGCACGGTAGCCCATACTATACATGCAGATGTTTTGAGTGCTGCCAAGATCCAGGAGACCATACACAGTGAGGGAACAACTAATAAGAGGTGTGCTTCTCCTATAGTTTCAGCATCCAAGATAGCTCAAGGGGGGCCTATGAGACGTTCTGTATCTCAGCAGCAGCGAGTATTACCCTACTAAGGTATGGATCTTCCTACTTGCCATTTCTGTGATAAGAAGGGACACATGCAGAGGGACTGTCGTAAGAGTTTAAGATTGTGCATGATTTATGGATTCAATTAGCACCAAGCTTGAGACTGTACTTCAGGAAGACAACAGATTCAGAGAGCATCCTTTTCAGCATCCAGGCCAGGACAACAGACTCAGAGGCCAGTAGCACCAGGAGTAGGAGCACCAGGAGCAGGAGCACCATGTCCTCCAACAATTACTGGATATCAGAAGGGCCCACCACTGCCTTCACAGTCTACTCAGTAAAACCAGGCCAGGAACTAGACAGGCAACCAGAGGCAGGGACATGCTTTCTCTATGGCAGTGGAGGATGTTGGGCCAGAAGGAGAAGTGATAGCAGATACTCTTATTGTTGCATCATTTCTTGTTGTGACACTATTTGATTCTGGCGCCACACACTCATGCATATCTATTAGCTTTGTTGCCATGCATAGAGTAGCTACTTCATCATTGTGTAAGAATGTTAGAATTCTTACAAGAGGAGGGATAATGCCTGTTAGTGACACTTGTAGATCATGCTCTATAGTTGTTTGTGGTAGAGAGTTGATAGCTCAACTTTTGGTTTTTTTTATGCCAAATTTTGATATGGTTCTTGGTATGGACTGGTTGAGCCAGTATCATGCTAATATAGATTGCCATAGAGTAAGTATTATATTCAGACCACCTGGGCAACAAGAGTTTGAGTTCTGTAGAGAGCCTTCAGTTAGAGATGGCCATCCAGCTAATGGGACTCAAATGGCGATAGAGGAGGTATCACATCCGTTGATCGTAGATGAGTACCATGATATATTTCCGGAGGAGATGCCACGATTACTACCTGCTAGGAAGATATAGTTTTCTATATAGTTAATCCCGGGAACCGAACCAATATTTTTTCATGTGTACCGGCAAGCACCGAAGGAGTTGAATGAACTAAAGACCCAAATAGATGATCTTTTGGACAAGGGGCTGATCCGAGCTAGTGCTTTACCATAGGGATCTCCAGGCTTATTTTTGTCGAAGAATGATGGATCGATACGTTTGTGCATTGACTATAGGAGATTGAATGTAGTGACGGTGAAGAACAAATACCCTCTACCGCGTACCGATGACTTATTTGATCAGCTATGTGGTGCACAGGTATTCTCGAAGATTGATCTCAGGTCCGGCTACCATCAGATAAATGTTCGAAAGGAGGACATTCCGAAGATAGCCTTTTGGACGAGATATGGACACTACGAGTTTCTCGTAATGCCGTTTGGTTTAACCAACGCGCCAGCTGTGTTCATGAACCTTATAAATAAGATTTTCCACCAATACTTGGATAAGTTCCTGGTGGTATTTATTGATGATATATTGGTGTACTCTAAGAGCCACGAGGAGCATGAGGAGCATCTCCGGATCGTACTGGAGACATTGAAGAGAGAGAGAGGCTTTATGCAAAACTCAGCAAGGTGCGAGTTCTGTTTGGACAATGTATCATTTCTTATTTACATAATTTTTGGAGATGTACTATCAGTTGACCCGGAGAAGATTGTCGCAGTTGAGACGTAGTCTACCCCTACGTCTGTTACGGAGATGAGGAGCTTCCTCGGACTTGTTGGATACTATCAGAGGTTCGTGAAAAATTTCTCGAGGATTGCCGAGCCTATGACGCGGTTGACGCGTAAGGATCAAGAGTTCATTTGGACCGAGGAGTGTCAGACTATATTTGATGAGCTGAAGAAGCGTCTGACGACGAAACCTATCTTGACTCTTCCTACTGGATCTGGAGGCTTTGTGATTTGTAACGATGCATCAGAGAGCGAATTTGGATGTGTTCTGATGCAGCATGGAAAGGTCGTAGTATATGCATCGAGGAAGTTGAGAAATCATGAGAAGAACTATCTGACACACGACCTGGAGTTAGATGCAATTATATTTGCACTGAAGATTTGGAGGCACTACTTATATGGGGAGCGAATCAAGATATTTATTGATCACAATAACATGAAATACTCTTTACTCAGAAAGATCTAAACATGAGACAAAGAAATTGGCTAAATATGATGAAGGACTTCGAGATTGAGTTGCAGCACCATTCTGACAAGACTAATGTAATGGCTGATGCATTGAGCCAGAATCCTATAGCATATTTCTTGACTACTAAGAGGGATATATTAGGGGATTTACAGGAGCTTGGTATTGAGGTTATCTTGCTCGGAGTAGATGGACAATTAGCCAGTCTTCACTTGCAGCCATCATTGGTTGAGAGGATCATGGAAGCCTTACCTATAGATGCTCGATTTTGGAGACTTCGGGAGATGACAGAAGCTGGAGAGCAGACGAGATTGAGGATTCATACTGATGGGATATTGAGATATGGAGATCGTCTATATGTTCTAAACGGAGAGCTATGGCAGGAGTTGATGGAGGAAGCTCATAACTCGATATATTTTATTCATCATGGAGGGACCAAGATGTATCGAAACTTGCGACAATATTATTGGTGGCATGGGATGAAGCGGGAGATATCCCACTTTGTGGCTAAGTGCTTGGTGTGTCAGCAAGTCAAGACTGAGCATCAGAGGACAACAGGGTTGTTGTAGCCGCTTCCGATTCTTGAGTGAAAATGGGAGCACATTACCATAGACTTTTTTATGGGATTTTCAAGGAGTTCTAGTGGCCGAGATGCGGTGTGGGTGATTGTGGATAGACTCACCAAATTCGCGCACTTTATACCATTTCGAGTTGGCTAGTATACAGAGGTGTTAGCTAACTTTTATATGAGGCAGATCATGAGATTGCAATGTATACCAGTGAGCATAGTGTCCGATCGAGACTCGAGATTCATATCACATTTTTGGAGGAGTATGTAGGAGAGCTTGGGAACTCGTCTGAAGTTCAATATGGCTTATCATCCGCAGACCGACGGACAATCAGAGCATACTATTCAGACATTTGAGGATATGTTGCAGGCATGTATGTTAGACTTTAGAGGGTCATGGAAGGAACTCTTGCATCTTGTGGAATTTTTCTACGACAATAGCTATCAAGCGGTCATTCAGATGGCTCCGTTTGAAGCATTGTATGGTAGGAAGTACAGGTCTCCTGTTTGTTGGAGTGATGTGGAAGAGCATCATATATTTTGGTTGATTGATATGGTGTGAAGAGATGTTGGTGTATCATGTGGTATCAATTAGTGTAGATGGCAGTGAGTGTTCATGTGTATCGTGTATACGTGTGTGTGTGTATATATATATATATATATATATATATATATATATATAGTTGTGTTGATGATGTAGAGGTAAGAGGGTGTGCTATGGTGCAATGTATTAGTTGTTGGGTGCTTGTATTAAATTGGAGTATTGGTGTAACTAGGAGTTGGACTGCAACACATTGATGAGACGGGGGTATTTTGCAGCAGTGGCATGTGAGAGTTGCAGTGGTTTTATTAAGGAGCTGTGGAGGTGAGTGTTATGAGAAGTTTCATGAGTTGGGTGTTAGTTATAGTGCTCATGGGTGTGCTGTGTTTGAGGGCCAAATACAGTCATGCAGGCAAGAGAGAGCTGGGGGTTAAGTATTGCTTGCAAGGGGGTTCGGGTATCAGCAGTATATGGTAGCGGGAGCTCGAGTTCAGGAGAATGAGGGAACCGGGTTTCGGCTCACAACAAGAAGTGAGGGGTACCTAAATTCTGTGCCAACATGGTAAGGGGGCAGAGTGTAGGTTTTATTGATATGAAATGCACAGTCAGTTATGAGAGGTAGAACACTACAGTGTAGTGTGTTATGGGAAGAGCTTGGTTCAGTTCAGTCATGAGATGGGGGGATCGAACAGTGCACATTTGAGGACCAGATCGTTTCAGTGAGGATGAAGGGCACTGTGGTGCACAGGATGTGTGAGTTTGGAATCTGCAAGAAGGAGTACATGAGTGTGGGATGCGATCTAGAGTGTGTTGTAATGCCTGTGTATGAAGGTAGGTTACAGCAGTAACAATGGGTGTATGTGAACTTGTGTATCGGTTGGTATAGATGTATATCATGAGTATCACAAGATGTATGTGACGGAGTGTAACCGCAGGTGTAAGAACAAGTGTGTGTGCCCCTCATTTGTGTGTGCAGATCATAGGATAGGATTACCTGCAATAAATTGGTTGCACGCAGTGCATATAGCAACAGCAGTAGCAGTGTGAGAGGATAGTCGGGTTGTGTAGGGAGATTTGAGGCTCGGTTGCAGCATTACCTGGGGGTGCGGACAGCATGAAGGAGGGCAATAGCAGCAGGCCTGTATTTATGCAAGTGAAGAGGGGATTGGGTTTTATATACAGGCATGAGAGAGTTCATGTAGATACATGGAAGTCTAGTTCGGGCAGAAGGCAATTATGCATGCCTTGGGATGTACATAAAAAAGAAGAGGAGTATTTGATTCTTGATCAGATTAATTTGTGTATATGTTCAACCTCAACTTGGCCTTTAAATAGCCATTTACAACTCTAATAGAATGCATAAAAGTAGCACCATCTAACCATATTCTAACTAAGTGATAACAAATCAAAACAAATTAAAAGCATAGATAAAATAACAAAAATTCCTAAAGACTAGGATTTATTGAAACCCAAATAACAACCTCTTCAACCTCCTCAATAGGATTAACTCTAACAAATTATCCCCTAAGCCTGTTGCATGAGATTCACCTCTATGACGTCGAGCTTCTGTCTCATCTCAATGAACTTGACTCGCCTGAGCGCCTTGTAAGAATGTCTGCGAGCTGCTCTTCAGTGTTGATATACTATACCTCAACCTTCCCTCTCTCGACACACTCCCGAATGAAATGATACCTTGTATCAATATGTTTTCTTCGGTCATGGAAGACGGGATTCTTGCTGAGGGAGATGGCGGACTTTTTGTCTACCTTGAGCATGACGCTGCCGGCCTCCTTGTTCTTCAAGTCACCAAGGAGTTTTGTAAGCCAAATGCCTTGGCATGCCGCCATTGTCGCGGCAATGTACTCGGTCTCGCAGGATGATAATGCCATGAACTTCTGCTTCTGAGATTGCCAGCTAATGAGGCTACGACCGAGGAAGAATAACACACCAGTGGTGCTCTTGCGGGTGTCGATGTCACTAGCCATGTCACTGTCGCTGTAGCCGATCAGCCGTGGTTCCTCCACCTTCTTTACGTAGTGATAATCAAAGTGAGATATGCCGACGATGTAACAAAGGATGTGCTTGAATACAACAATGTGTTCGGTGGTCGGATTCTCCATGAACCGACTTACCTAGCCCACCGCATATGAGATGTCTGGGTGCGTGTGCCCCAAGTACCGGAGGCTCCCGATGATGCTCCTGTAGGATATGGCATCAGTCGGAGGGGATGAGCTCACCTTTCTTAGCTTGAACCTCGATTCCATGGGGACGTGGCACGGGTTGCAATCCACCATGCCACTCTTCCCCAAGACTTGAGCGCATATGCTCCTGACTGAGGGTGATGAAGCCATTGGACTGCTGCACCTTTATGCCTAGGTAGAAGGTGAGAAATCCCAAGTCACTCATTTTGAACAAGGCCTTCATCTCCTTCTTGAAATTGGCAATCTCTTGTGGGCCCATCCCGGTGATGATGAGATCGTCGACGTACACACCCACAAGTAGGCGACCTGGACCTTTGCCGCGTGTATACACAACGTGCTCCTGTGCACTTCGGTGGACACCAAGTGACAGTAGGCAACTATCAAGCTTAGTGTTCCAAGCCCTCGGTGCTTGTCGCAGCCTGTACAGTGCCTTGTCAAGTTTTAGCACTTTGTGCTCCTGTCCTTCGATAACAAAGCCAAAAGGTTGGGCGACGTACACCTCTTCCTTGAGGTCGCCGTTGAGGAATGTCGTCTTCACATCCATGTGGTGCAACGCCTACCCCTCATGCGCGACGAGTGCGATCAATAAATGGACGAACTCGAGGCGAGCAACCGGCGTGAACACTTCCTCGAAGTCCACTCCTTGCCTTTGTACATAGCCTTTTTCCATGAGCCGTGCCTTGTGCTTGAGGACGGCGTCGTGCTCGTCCTTCTTGAGCTTGTAGAACCATCTCAAACCGATCAGACGGTGGCCAGGTGGGAGGTCTACGAAGTGCCATGTATGGTTCTCCTCAATGGAGCTCATCTCCTCGAGCATCGCTTGGCGCCAACATCGGTGTTTCTCGGCTTCAAAAGAAGTAGCAGGTTTCTTGTCAACCATGAGAAGCAGTGTCGCGCCCCGATCCCGTAGGGTCGATCGTCCTCGCTTGGTCCCTACGGAACCATTCGTCCTCGCTTGGGCGCGATGCCGTGCAAGCCTAAGTTGCGCTTGCACCAGGCAACGTACCTGCACAAGACACAAGAGAGACGAAAATATACATATATAGGCACAGAATAAATGCAGAGAACCAAAGTTGAACACATTTGATAGCACACAAAATACTTTCTTTCATTGAATACTTGAAGATTGGATTACAAGAGCTTGCTTGGCTGAGTTACAAAATATGCCTTAGAAGGCTTACAACTCTTTTTAGATTCCCAAAATTAGCCACAATGCCCATTACATAATGTCCTTGTAGTAGGACCAAAATAGCAAAATATCTAGCAGAAGAGGAAGTAGCCTACTGGAGAGGTAAGCAGCGGAGGAAGCAGCACGAACACAGTCCTAAGGAAGGGTGCGCACACTCTGATTCAGATTCAAGAAGCTTGCCAAACTCTCGCTTCCATCATCTGAATATTTGCCCACAAACGTGGGTCAGTACTACCACATGTACTGGTGAGCGACCGTGGCCAAACTGACCTTAGAAATCCACACTAAGTAAGCAGATGAAGCTAGCATTATTAGGTGATCTTTCTCATTGTCTAGTTTCTTTTTAGCAATTCATTTAAGGAAACATAGACGATATAGCATATGCATATGATAGTTCTTACCCACAGCCGAGCGCTTATCCCTGCAGCAGACACACAAGTTAGGCACAATTTGCATATATGCATAAACTTATGTATCAATCTTCTGGTGTCACAAATGATAGGTATGCAAGAAGGTAAACCTAGCATGCGCCCTATCTATATGACGGTCCATGAGTTTCCCTATTATTGGACAACAACACCCTCCAAGATCCCGTAGGACCGGGCGTCAGGGTGTCCCCACAATCCCTTCCGGACCGACCGATTCCCAGCACCCCAGGAACCGATCGAGAGACTTTATACCTTGTGCACAAGTTGTCCGAGACCCATGCATGGCAAGCAAACATTTATAAACCAACTCTTAGGATGCACAACATAACAAGCATATAACAATCTAATAGCCACACCCCCAAGATCCCGTAGGACCGGACGTTAGGGCGGACTACTAGACTCATCTTCTTCTTCTTCTTCTTCTTCTTCTTCTTCTACACTTGACACAAACACTAACCATGAAGGCTCAATGCATGATATAGTGATGCAACAAGTAAGGGTCAACATTCGATTGAAGTAAAGCAGAAACTTCTATGTATATTCGCATGCAGTTGTTCATTCCTTTTAACTTATCTTTTTAGTGAGGCAACATTTAGTGAACTAGAGATTCTTTTCATTAGGCATGTGAACTGAAAGATTTATCGAAGGGCCTAAGCCATTCACCGAATCAATCGAACGAGAGGATGGGGAAGCCTTAGGCGACGTTCACTCTTTGGTTATGCGTCCTGGTTATGCGTCCTGAAAATGCAATAATACTTGGTTAGCATACTTCAATCTCTTTCCCTTACGATTCGAAAGAACGCGCAAGCGAGAAATCAAAATCATGAAAACCAAGTCACCGAAAGCAACTCAAAACACAAAGCAACACAAAACCAAGAAGCAAAGCAACCGGCAAAACTCTTGGACTTATTTCAATAGAAGCCGCTCGATTAATTCGAAGGGTTCATTGCACTTCGTCCGTGTTGATTTGGCGGTAAGGTTTTCCCGAGACTCGATTCTCAACCGAGTCGAAGCAGCGTAGTATTTCTTAAGTAACCGTTCGGAGCAACACTACAAAGAGGCCTATGACCTCATGCTACAGTGGGATAACACCACCAAGAGGTTGTGGACCTCGGCTTCGGGCCATGTCATAGCGACGTAGCACCTCAAAGAAGCACAAGGATTCATGTTGGGATATGTTAAGCTCTCTAAAAAGAACTCACTGAAGTGTATGAACCAAGATGTAGGCCATCTCTTGAGGGTAAGCTTGTAAACACCCAAGATACATACACCGAGACTAGGTCAGCACAGGACCTTTAATGTGCGACCAGAGGCACAACTGGTGTCATTGTGTGGGTGGAAAGAATAACATCTATGGTACTGAAATCAAGTCTCAGTCCATTCGTGTATTATACTGTTGTTTGACCCATGCAGGAAGATTCAAGTCGGAGGCGACATCTATCCTAATGTATGATGGGCAATAACCGTGAGGAACACTCAAATATATATTGAGATATGTAGGAGATTATTGGAGTTTTTTTTTAGGAATACTAGGAAGATAGTCCCACATTGGAGAACACTCCAAGTGAGTATCTCAATATATAGCTATGCTTGGTATTAAGGTATACACATAGGGAGTGGTGGCCCATGTGGGTGCCATGTGGGATTTTTTTCCAAGGAGGACTAAGTTTAAACTCCTTAAGGAAACATTTATGTTTTTTGTCACTCTCCAATGAAAAATTTTCTTAGGAGCTAAGCACCAAAGGGGCTTAGCGATTCAGACTCGGACTCGGTATCCTGCTTGGGAGAAGGGCGCAAAGTGGTGCTTTGTTGGCGTACTTTGTACTTCATGCGTATGCATTGGGCGTGAGATGACACTTCGCAAAGTGGATCTTTGTTGCTGTGTTGTTACATGAACGGTTGCATGCGTAGTTGCAGCTGATGCGCGGCATGCGTTGTTGTGCAACTATGCCCGTATGCGCGGCGTGCGTGGGTGCGCAACATGCACGACATGAACGACTATGCACATATGCGCAACTGTGCGACGTTGCTTCTATGCGTGTATGGTCGTATGCGGGGGGTGCGCAGATCGCGCGTAGATTGCGGTTAATGGGCGGATTTTTTGGATATTCAGTTTAAACCGCTCATTATCTTATGTGAATTCGGTTTTAAACTGATCTTATCACTCTATGATATGGGCGACAACATGATTACGCTTAGGGTTTGTACCCTCTCATATACATACTCTCTTCGTGGCTCATTATAAAGAATATACAGAATTTGTCATCTCGTGAATTTGCAGTTTCCTAGAAGTATATCGTCAAAAGAAAAAATCTTACATTGAGCAACGGTGGTCCTCATCACCCCAACATGCCTTTTGTATTTTGTCTTATTCTCACTATTCTTCTTCTTTCTTTTAATCGTTCTATCTCAACATTGCAACTGCATTTGCAAGGAAGAACGAGTTTGATTTTAGTCTGTTTGTAATTTGAACTACAAAGAAGTGTCGTTGGAGTCAAGATTTTTCAGATAGCAAACTGCGATAGTTTTGCGTGATTCTCTGGACCTCGACAATAATATCAGATTTACCAAGAAGCAAACTGTGATAGTTTTGCTTGAATCTTTGTGTCAAATTTGTGTGATTCCATCTTTGTCTCTCGAAACTAACAAAACTCAAGTTTGAAGTTGACATAAATTCTATTTCACTATTAGAAAAGTAAAACCCTGAGTTAGAATACAAGCTTATAGTTTAGACTCCTGCACGGGTTCATGCATCTAGCTCCCAACATATCGCTGTCAACGGAGCATCAAATTGCCCAAGCTTTGAATTATATAAAAAAATAAAAAATCTCAGTACTTGCATAGAGTGCAGTGTCTCAGCTCTTATCATATACAATTTCAAAACGTGCTCAAATAGGGAGCCACTTGTGCATGGAGCTTTGATTTTTCCTCTCTTTTTGGAGTGTTGGATGACGTGCCTTTGGCCTCTCTTGAGAGCTCTAGTAGTCTATGTGATTCCTTCCTCCTTTGAACCGGGACATATCTATAACCTCATATATTTTCTCTTCGGTGACAACACCTCCATATTATAGTTACTTTAAATACCTTAATTTTCGGAGACTAGTTTTGAATAATAATTATAATATTAGGGCAACACTTGTTTAGTCATGTAAATTTGGTCCATTGATTCTTTGTCTAATTTATTTCAGTTTGAATGTTTAAAATTTCGTTCATGATTGTAGTATTTGTATGACTATTTCAATCCTTAAAGTACTAACAAATTTGGGATACGCTAGCTAAACGAACATGAGTACATTTGATAACCTTTTGCTTTATAAGAAGTAAGAACCTTAAATGTTTTATTGCATATACCTTAATGGCACCAAAAATAAGAAAAAACTATATATAGATATTGGGGAAAGGTAATTGTATTAGAAACTAACTGAATAAACTTACATCTCGCACCCAAAACTACTTTTGTAGAGTTAGATAGTAAAAATATATTTATATCATTTTCTGTGTTATCGGAATGGATCCAGAAATATAAACTGGAATGGACTAGAGTAGATTGGAGTGGACTAGATGTATACTAACTTTACAAAAAAAAAAAAAAAAAAAAATGAAAAAAAAAGAATTTTTTTTCCGACTGGGCTGAAGCCCACCCCATGGCATACCTAGATCTGTCCCTATATGTTATGTTGTACCCCGATTAATGCAATAGTTATCGTCTCGGATATGTATCGATTTTTCTCTCGCCATACATGTCAAACTGTAGATAATAATCGTAGATGAGCTTGAGTGAACCAGATTGGTCCCCGAGTTTTGAGCAACGAGATCTCTTTTGGAATATCAATAAGACCACCCTTAATGCATCCAAAAAGCCCTAGACAGTTATGCGGCTCTGCCATATAGCCCTAGTAGCTTGACATTGGAAGAATATATCCTCTCTTAATTTGGTACTTGATTGACACATTCTTATTTAAGTGGCAGGGGTTGGAGGCATTAAGCTCCCCAATGGGTATATATCATGTTCGGTTCAAACTAAACATAACTATTCAATACTTTATAGTTTTTATTTTTGGATTATTTAGTTTTAGGTTCTTATATAATATTCAAAATTTCCGTTTAGATCTTCATATTGTCCAGAAGTAGATTTGGATCTCATCCTGGCGGTTGGCTTAGGGTGACCATTAGATTTCGTTTAGGTTTTCATAACATATTTAGTTTTAGGGTCTCGTATAATATTCAAATTTTATATTAGTGTCTCCATTTTAAACGGTCATTCCAAGTTCAATGTCAGGTAGACACCCAAATTCTCTTCTAGACAATGTGGAGACCTAAACACAATTTTGAAATATTATATTATAGCATAAATTAACCCTTTTTAATCAATAATTTCTATTGTAAAACAAGTTATTCCATTTTTGTCATGAATATGACATCAACCTTAGATCTCTCTGATCTCCTTGCTTCTCAAAATTGCAAGAACAAGAAGCATCATTTCTAGTCACGGGTTTGATTTGTGTTACAATCTCATGCAAGTGTACTTGACATTTCAAAAAAAAAAGAAGTAGAACCAATCATGACCTGTTCCTTTTTAAGTCAAACTTTGCCGAGACCACCATCCTTCTTTGACTTCTGTAGTTATTATGGGTCCCTATATCTACTCCTTCCTGTAGACAGACCTGGCCTGGGAGGTTAGGTTGTCCGGTCCGAAGCTTATTTTGGTTGTCCCTTAACCATTGTTATGGACTGATCCTAGAAATCGCCTGCAACCCGAACCTCTTGTAAATCATGCTTCACTATTAAAATATTGTTAATCAGCAACGACGGTGTTCGCCATTAAAGTCGAAAGTTCTAAAAAGAGCTTGATTTAATCAACAAACAAAAGAAAGTACAAAGGGGATCTGGGTGGAAAATCTAAGTAAAATATTTTTTTGATCTGGGGTGTGACGATGGACAAGGAGTGCTATGGCATCTCCTTTACTCCGTGGACGATCCGATGTAGGATGAGAAAGCTTACGTTCTCTCTTTGCTCGTTTCGGTATATTCTCTCTCTGTGTTGGCCGGGGGTGGTATACTTTCTCTCTGAAGCAGAAGAAGATAATTTTTGCCCTTAGAACGTTCAAGTTGGTCCTATTTATAGCCATCATGCTGATTGGCTATGGGTGCCGCATATGCCTCTGTTTGGTGGTAGCATAAGACTCCTTCAACAGAATGCGGTTGCAACTGTTGTCGCATGCCATGGACCGATTGCCACGTGGTCTTGGTTGAGATATACCGTTGAAGAGATATCGAGATTATTTTTAACACGTTGTGTGCGTGACTTAGTCAGCCGGACACGTAGTCAGCACCAAATGTGCGAAAATCTCTACAGTTGTAGCGGGAAGATCTTGTGAGCTGAAGGACGTATAGCATCTTAGCCGTATGATGGCAAGGCCGCATGGCTCTTGTAGCCACATACATGCTCTCATTTGGGCCTTGGTCGAATGGACACAATGGCTGTATATTGGCGAGGCCGCATGGGTCTTGTAGCTGCATACGTGCTCTCTTTTGGCCTTGATCGGATGGACACTCTGGCCAAATATTGGCGATGCCGCATGGATCTTATAGTCGCATACGTGCTCTTGTTTGGCCTTGGTCGGATGGACACTCTGATCGCATGTTAGCGAGGCTGCATGATGGTGAGGCCGCATGGGTCCTGAAGCCGCATACGTGCTCTCGTTTGGGCCTTGGTCGCATGTTGGCGACACCGCATGATGGTGAGGTTGTAAAATCCCGTTCCGCTCTAGCGGACTGCCGTCTCAAACGGCAATAGTGCAGCTGTCCCGACCTGCTTTGCCTCGAAGAGAATGCAAAGGATATCCAGACTTGCCCCTACAAGAATCCGGCTTAGGCTTTCAGAGGCTCGCTTGACGTATCGCTCTACCGAGGCGAATCATCGCTAAGGTGGGTGGCTACGGTGAACTTGTCTTTGCTTAGCCAGCACACATAAAATCTGGAATATTTATGCTAGTCGCTAGGTGATTCACCCCTGCATGCTAATAAATCCAACGCACCTAGCTAAGGGAGTAATCCCAACTTGTATTGTCTGCTAGAACATGGAAATTGAAATACTACTTATATTCAGACCCTCGCATGCTAAGTCCCTTAACGGTTTCATCTCTCGGCTTACCTTCGGGTCCGAGCAAACGTGTCTGCTTATGTTCCTTAGAAACGCATGCTTGTCTGCTTGTATGTTGTCTTGTATTCATCCAAACCCCGGAAGACTACTAAGTAGTCAATCCGTGCCTGAGTAAACCTGCAAGTATCCGAGACCGTTAGGTCACCCAAGGCAGCCCCGAACCAGGGGAATGCATTAAGCAAGGAGGAATATGGAACATGAATCACACTTGAATGATAATCATGCTATGTATGCATCTGAACGAGGATCGTGTTATGTACTGATTGAATCCCAGCTCGTGGAGCAATATGCTCGTTCAGACTAAGTTTAAGTTTCATGATTATCATGTCAAGCTATGGAATATGGATAGACCCTGACTTGCATTGTCGCGGACAACTTGTGCACAAGGTATGTTATGTTGAGTTCCGCGGACGGTCACCGGGGCACTGGGACCGATCCGATCCGGACGGGACGTATGAGCAGTCGTATGTTATTATGGGGCAAGGTGTTATGCAGCGGGGCTCGCCACCTGCGGTACATATCATCTGTGTCTTGAGACTGTGAACCGTCCATAATGGCTACGCCAGCGACTTATGTTCATATAGATAAGCCATCCTCGCTTAGCGGCTATCCGCGTACGAGTCACTGCATCGCATCAAGAACAACTAAACACCTGAACGATCATGTTATAAAATGACCCTCGTGTTTGCATATGCTATGCCTCCTGAATGTTATACTTGCCGTGCTTTAATTAACAATGTTTGCCTTGGACAGGGAAGGAGATGGTAAGTTGGTAAGTCTCACCGTGTTTCCTCTCATGTTGCACGGTGCACTGCCCGACACGTTAGGCTATTCAATGTTTGCATGAAACTGATCCTAAGGCAACTAGAAAGACAACTTAATAGTTGTGCACGGAACCTGTAATTACGTGTTTGGATTTGTCGAGCGGGCGAGTAGCTTCCCCACCAGTGCATTCAATGTACTGATAATCCACCAGTTTGTGTGCAGGGTGCGGGAGAACCTCGTTCGGTGCGGATGCCTCCAACGTGCGTGCTAAGGCCAGGAGTTCCCTATGAAGCCTTGCAACGGTGCGTCCGGGACTGAAGCACATATACAAGACATAATGTTGTGAACATAGCCCGAACTCGCCTGTACAATCATTCCACAGTTGTAGCCACTTGGCACCCTTTTACTGTTTCGGAGAGAGAGGCTTGAGCGACTTGTAATCTCGGCTATACGCCGCCTGTAATACATGTTTATATCAATAAAAGAGTTGCTTTACTTCAAACTTGTGTTTCAATACTTCCGCTATATTGTCGACTCAGTGAACCTGTTACCAAATCGTTATGCGTTCATGACTTCGCTGCACTCGGACAATCTGTGCGACTCTGCGGCTTAGAACTCTTACCGCCAGCCAATGAATCACGGCCTTGCACGGGCGCGGTTCACGCTCGTGCGGCATCACGCCCGGATGGGTCAAAGCGATCGTTCCGCGGGAGCGCTGGCGAGGGTGATTCCCGCCTAGCGGGAACGGCCGAAATAACCTGCGGGAGATCGGGGCGTGACATAGTGGTATCAGAGCCTGGCTTCTACGCCCTTGGACTTCGATTTCGATATCTCTGTTTCGAAAGCTCGTTCGTGGGTTATGTGCACGCTCTCTCTCAATGCCTCGATGGGATGTTCCAACAATATGTCTAAATACTTTCAAAATGCATTTTGATTGATATGCTTGCTTGTCTGCTGTTGTGCTGCGAGTGGCCTTTGTGCCAACCTGTGCGAACCCTTCGAGAGTATCGCTAGTAGCTTGTCCGATTTTCACTAACCCTAAGTTTGGTTGAATGTATCTATTCGAGGGACGCCTTGAACTAGTGCACCATCCAAGACTTAAGAAAAGGTGAAACTCGAGTGCTAAGACTTCGCTATCACTAAGCTGGTTGACGTGTTCACGCTAGAAGTGCACTTCGAAAGTGCGCACGATCCAGTCTAAGCGATATGCTGATTTTGAAGCTTGTGCAAGTGAAAAATCCAAATGAACAAGTACAACGACTTGTCTAGGATTACCTCAACCCTAGATCACTGCTTGTCCTTAGTAAGTCTCGAGGACGAGACTTTTTCTAAGTTGGGTAGGATGTAACACCCCGTTCCGCTCTAGCGGACTGCCGTCTCAAACGGCAATAGTGCAGCTGTCCCGACCTGCTTTGCCTCGAAGAGAATGCAAAGGATATCCAGACTTGCCCCTACAGGAATCCGGCTTAGGCTTTTAGAGGCTCGCTTGACGTATCGCTCTACCGAGGCGAATTATCGCTAAGGTGGGTGGCTACGGTTGTAACGCCCTGCTCCGCACCGGCGTTATGTATCAAGGTGAGTGGGCAGAACTTCGTTCTCTGATTCTTGCACGCCTTAATAATAACTTGAGTTTTTGCTTGCAATGTTTTCATAAGAGAATGATAGAACCTGCCTTGCATGTTAATGAACGAACTCACCTAGCTTGTCTTTGAAACAATAAGTCTGCTAAACGAGAATCCTGATCGCTTGCTTAGAGTGCATGAACATGTTCACTATCGTCTATGCTTCGAGAGAACCATAATGTGCCTGAATGTGTTCAAGTGATAAGTCGGATTTGCCCCGCAACAAGGATTTGCGTTATGATGGTTCGTCTCGTCTGCATACTAGAGTTTATTTGATAGTGATCCATGCATTCGCGGTCGGACAATGGCTTTTGGTGCAGAGCTGAACTGCATGTGTCACGGCTGCTACAGAGATAGTGGAAAGCAACCATGAGTCACAGCTGCCATTAGCATCAGATAAAAGAGTCATTGGTATGCTGTTCCCCCAGCTGCCGATCCTGAGATACTCGGGGACCGCCATTCATATAGCTAAGTCATTGAGTTGGCTTGGATAGAGGACTGCCCCTAAGAATGTGCATTGTGTGTCTAGCTTTGCATCAGACCCTCGAGTCGCACGAGACACGCTGCGCACACCCTGGAACATGAACGGATTGCTTGCCTGCTTAGTATATGAAACTCTGTTTCCAAACATGTTTCCAAACTATGTAATATGAATCTGCTAGAACTGCATGAAACGAGCCTAGGTAAAACTAGAAAGATCACTAGTAATATAATATTTTATAACATGATTACTTAGTGTTGGTTTGAGTGAATGCTTATTTATGTTCAGTTGATTTATCTCACCAGTACTTATAAAAGTGCTGACCCACCAACAGTTTACTTGCTTGCAGGTACTGGATCGTCCGAGGGAGCGATAGGAGTGCCACAGTCCCTAAGACCCGGAATCCTGGTTTCGATTGTTGCCCCGAGAATGCTATCGTATAAGGGGGCATAATGTGTGGAACGAACGTGTGCCTTTGCTAAGGAAACCCAAGTTGCCTCGATTGTCCCGAACACTCAGTTGGCTAAATGCATTGCATTGTAACAAGTCCCTTTTCGCTGCTTACTCGATTGATGCGATGATAGCCAACTCTGAACTTAAACGATATGGCCTTGCACGGGCGCGACCCCAGGCCCGTGCGGCATCACGTCCCCCAAAGGGCTCGATCGGGCTAGGTCCCTCCCTCCTTCCTTCCTCGCACCCGCGAGACAGGCGCGGTGATTCGCGTCCGGCGCGCCGAGGCACGGTGATTCGTGCCCGGTTCGTTCAAATCCCGTCCGTACGGGGCGGGGCAGGGCGGAGCGGCGGCCCGGGCGGGACCGGGGCGTGACAGAATGGTATCAGAGCTGAATCGATCTTCTGGCCCGAAAACGTTGCTATGACTCTGAGATCGATATGGTTTTGCAAAGAGCGTTCCATACAATAAGTCCATAGATATTCTCAAAGTGCAATTGTTTTCTGAACTTGATTTGCTTGACTGTTTCGATTGAGTACGGCGAGGGACGGCACTATCGCTACTCGGGATATCGAGAAGTTTATCCTTGAAGTTTCGAGGACGAAACTTTTTGTTGGTGGGTAAGTATGTAACGCCCCGCTCCGCGCCGGCGTTATGTATCAAGGTGAGTGGGCAGAACTTCGTTCTCTGATTCTTGCACGCCTTAATAATAACTTGAGTTTTTGCTTGCAATGTTTTCATAAGAGAATGATAGAACCTGCCTTGCATGTTAAAGAACGAACTCACCTAGATTGTCTTTGAAACAATAAGTCTGCTAAACGAGAATCCTGATCGCTTGCTTAGAGTGCATGAACATGTTCACTATCGTCTATGCTTTGAGAGAACCATAATGTGCCTGAATGTGTTCAAGTGATAAGTCGGATTTGTCCCGCAACAAGGATTTGCGTTATGATGTTCGTCTCGTCTGCATACTAGAGTTTATTTGATAGTGATCCATGCATTCGCACGCGGTCGGACAATGGCTTTTGGTGCAGAG
Organism: Iris macrosiphon; assembly: GCA_036927795.1. NCBI lineage: Eukaryota > Viridiplantae > Streptophyta > Magnoliopsida > Asparagales > Iridaceae > Iris > Iris macrosiphon. The sequence goes on from JAYESA010000007.1 coordinate 10,434,853, forward strand.
CTGAACTGCATGTGTCACGGCTGCTACAGAGATAGTGGAAAGCAACAATGAGTCACAGCTGCCATTAGCATCAGATAAAAGAGTCATTGGTATGCTGTTCCCCCAGCTGCCGATCCTGAGATACTCGGGGACCGCCATTCATATAGCTAAGTCATTGAGTTGGCTTGGATAGAGGACTGCCCCTAAGAATGTGCATTGTGTGTCTAGCTTTGCATCAGACCCTCGAGTCGTACGAGACACGCTGCGCACACCCTGGAACATGAACGGATTGCTTGCCTGCTTAGTATATGAAACTCTGTTTCCAAACATGTTTCCAAACTATGTAATATGAATCTGCTAGAACTGCATGAAACGAGCCTAGGTAAAACTAGAAAGATCACTAGTAATATAATGTTTTATAACATGATTACTTAGTGTTGGTTTGAGTGAATGCTTGTTTTTGTTCAGTTGATTTATCTCACCAGTACTTATAAAAGTGCTGACCCACCAACAGTTTACTTGCTTGCAGGTACTGGATCGTCCGAGGGAGCGATAGGCGTGCCACAGTCCCTAAGACCCGGAATCCTGGTTTCGATTGTTGCCCCGAGAATGCTATCGTATAAGGGGGCATAATGTGTGGAACGAACGTGTGCCTTTGCTAAGGAAACCCAAGTTGCCTCGATTGTCCCGAACACTCAGTTGGCTAAATGTATTGCATTGCAACAAGTCCCTTTCCACTGCTTACTCGATTGATGCGATGATAGCCAACTCTGAACTTAAACGATATGGCCTTGCACGGGCGCAACCCCAGGCCCGTGCGGCATCACGTCCCCCGAAGGGCTCGATCGGGCTAGGTCCCTCCCTCCTTCCTTCCTTGCACCCGCGGGACGGGCGCGGTGATTCGCGTCCGGCGCGCCGAGGCACGGTGATTCGTGCCCGGTTCGTTCAAATCCCGTCCGTACGGGGCGGGGCAGGGCGGAGCGGCGGCCCGGGCGGGACCGGGGCGTGACAACGGTGAACTTGTCTTTGCTTAGCCAGCACAGGTAAAATCTGGAATATTTATGCTAGTCGCTAGGTGATTCACCCCTACATGCTAATAAATCCAACGCACCTAGCTAAGGGAGTAATCCCAACTTGTATTGCCTGCTAGAACATGGAAATTGAAATACTGCTTATATTCAGACCCTCGCATGCTAAGTCCCTTAACGGTTTCATATCTCGGCTTACCTTTGGGTCCGAGCAAACGTGTCTGCTTATGTTCCTTAGAAACACATGCTTGTCTGCTTGTATGTTGTCTTGTATTCATCCAAACCCCGGAAGACTACTAAGTAGTCGATCCGTGCCTTAGTAAACCTGCAAGTATCCGGGACCGTTAGGTCACCCAAGGCAGCCCCGAACCAGGGGAATGCATTAAGCAAGGAGGAATATGGAACATGAATCACACTTGAATGATAATCATGCTATGTATGCATCTGAACGAGGATCGTGTTATGTACTGATTGAATCCCAGCTCGTGGAGCAATATGCTCGTTTAGACTAAGTTTAAGTTTCATGAATATCATGTCAAGCTATGGAATATGGATAGACCCTGACTTGCATTGTCGCAGAAAACTTGTGCACAAGGTATGTTATGTTGAGTTCCGCTGATGGTCACCGGGGCACTGGGATCGATTCGATCCGGACGGGACGTATGAGCAGTCGTATGTTATTATGGGGCAAGGTGTTATGCAGCGGGGCTCGCCACCTGCGGTGCATATCATCTGTGTCTTGAGACTGTGAACCGTCCATAATGGCTACGCCAGCGACTTATGTTCATATAGATAAGCCATCCTCGCTTAGCGGCTATCCACGTGCGAGTCACTGCATCGCATCAAGAACAACTAAACACCTGAACGATCATGTTATAAAATGACCCTCGTGTTTGTATATGCTATGCCTCCTGAATGTTATACTTGCCGTGCTTTAATTAACAATGTTTTCCTTGGACAGGGAAGGAGATGGTAAGTTGGTAAGTCTCGCCGTGTTTCCTCTCATGTTGCACGGCGCACTGCCCGACACGTTAGGCTATTCAATGTTTGCATAAAACTGATCCTAAGGCAACTAGAAAGACAACTTAATAGTTGTGCACGGAACCTGTAATTACGTGTTTGGATTTGTCGAGTGGGCGAGTAGCTTCCCCACCAGTGCATTCAATGTACTGATAATCCACCAGTTTGTGTGCAGGGTGCGGGAGAACCTCGTTCGGTGCGGATGCCTCCAACGTGCGTGCTAAGGCCAGGAGTTCCCTCTGAAGCCTTGCAACGGTGCGTCCGGGACTGAAGCACATATACAAGACATAATATTGTGAACATAGCCCGAACTCGCCTGTACAATCATTCCACAGTTGTAGCCACTTGGCACGCTTTTACTGTTTCGGAGAGAGAGGCTTGAGCGACTTGTAATCTCGGCTATATGCCGCCTGTAACACATGTTTATATCAATAAAAGAGTTGCTTTACTTCAAACTTGTGTTTCAATGCTTCCGCTATATTGTCGACTCAGTGAACCTGTTACCAAATCGCTATGCGTTCATGACTCCGCTGCACTCGGACAATCTGTGCGACTCTGCGGCTTAGAACTCTTACCGCCAGCCAATGAATCACGGCCTTGCACGGGCGCGGTTCACGCTCGTGCGGCATCACGCCCGGATGGGTCAAAGCGATCGTTCCGCGGGAGCGCTGGCGAGGGTGATTCCCGCCTAGCGGGAACGGCCGAAATAGCCTGCGGGAGATCGGGGCGTGACAGAGGTTGTATGATGGTGAGGCCATATGGGTCTTGTAGCCACATACGAGGGAACACGTAGCATGACAAGTTTGTCAAAGCAATTAATACACTGACGTGACTTGTTGTATTTTTCTGAGCCGTCGCCTTCACGAGTCTCAAAATATCTCAGAGTGAAGAGTGATGTGTCAGAGCTTCTGACAGATATTCGAATATGTGTTAGGGGATCCTTATGCGGCCTCCCTTCTCTATGGTCGTTCAGGCCGTATATGGTATACTATAAGGCTTCTCTGTGACTTAGTTGATCAGGCCGCTTATGGCTTCTCTACGACTTGATTGTTCAGGCCGCATGGGACTTCTCTGTTGCTTATTTTGTTCAGACCGTATGTGACTTCTCTGCGGCTTATTTTATTCAGGCCGCATGTGGTTTCTCTGCGGCTTGTTGAGGGGGCATAACCTTTATGCAGCCTGCATGATTTTTTCATGCTTCTACAAGACTCTCTTCAAAGTTTCCAAAATGATAAGTTTGGAATACTTTGAAAGAAGTATAGACGGGCGCTAATGAATGCATATGCAGGTCAAGCTGCATAGCCTCGTTGCTGCACAGGTCAAGCTACATAGCCTCGTTGCCGCATACCTGTCTCTGATAGGCTGTCCGATCATTAAATGAGGAATTTTTCTTTGATCTTTGCAGAGATCTCTTCGGATTCTACGTTGTCTCCTGACACAGGGCTCAAGGCATCAATTTTTGAGGAGATTAAAGAGGATCATACGGATCGAGGTATCAGATTTATCTCATTAATCACTCGGTTTATTGCCTCGATCCCTTTACGCGATTTTGGACCTATAAATATGCAGTCGAGGGGAGAGAGAGAACTTTTATCTCTTTGCTTTCATCCTCCTTTTCCTGCGAAGGATGCCGCAGGCTACGACCTTTCTCGTCGAGGAGTTTGTCAGGGAGGTCTTGATCCTTGGCCCCCTGATTTCGGTACTTTACTCGGAGGTAGGGGAGCACCGTATTCTTCGTGTCTGGCTTTCATGGACACAGAGACACCCATGCACAGTCTTGCTGCGTGGATGAGAAATTGTCTAGAACATGCGCAGACTTTTTACGCAGCCTTGCCACATCGATGAGAGATCATCACGAACATGCACAGGCTTTCTTCATTAGTCTGTCACATGGATGGGCAACCATCATCACGGCAACTAAGTTCCTACCGCATAGATAAAGGTTCGATCTGGACATGCGATAACCATGATTCTGTCGCATGGATATAAGTTCGATCCGGACATGCGACCACTATGGCTTGCCACACGGAAGATAACTCATGCGCCAACTAGGTTCCGCCGCATAGACGTCAACTTTGTCTTTGTATGCTGATATCATATATTTTTCTTGTGCATATTTTATTCCCCTTCGTGTGGCTCATGATGGATCATGGAAGGACATCATAACACTTATTGTTTAGGGTGAAGACCAACTTTATGTGACGGTTCACCAAGAACTGATCCAGGAGATGAGAACAGTTCGGCAAGAACTAATTCAGGAGACGAGGATAAATATCCCGAGTCATGCACTGAGCTGTTCTTGTTCATGTAGCGTGCTAGCTATGTTTCTCCCATTTATGCGGCTTGCTACCGGCTTGGGGCCTGTAGTATCGACTACAGAATTTGGATTAATTGATATTTTTGTCATTGTCCTTTCTGCATGGTTGAAGAGCGCATCTCCTGTCCCTCTCTTGCTTTTTGTTAGTATACTAAGGTTTGTACTATGGAGGGATGATCCAGAAAGTATTGAGTCCCACTGCGGGCTCTGCTGGTGTCAGTAGCTGCCATCGCTCAGAGGGGTGCCTGTATGGAGAAAGTTTTAATTGTAGAATTTTCTATCACCTGTACTCATTATCTTGAATATTAATAAAAATTCTTAAAATGTAATGGACTTCCATCTTATGTACCCATGATCTTGAATATTAATGAAAAGTTTATCTTTTTTCAGAACTTCTCTGTCGTTTTAAATATTGTAGACTTGGGTATTTGTACTAGATGTAATATGGAGATAGTACAATACCGTATCCTCTTAAGGGTATCCCAAAAGGGGATCTTTGGTGGACTTATTACTTCTTGCACGCAAGAGTGCAAGTAATAAGTTCAAAACAGGCCTTTCTAGATGTGACAAGTTTTGTCGACTTAACACCATTGGCGCACTTAAATTTAAGTATAGGTGATAAGTTTAGACGATAATCAATATCAGATATAATATGAAAGTGATGATTGATAGCCAAACCCGAAAGGTTTTCTCAGAGGTGAGAAGGACATGGCAAACCCTACTGGGGAGGAGGTGAGAACGATAACTCAGATGTGACGTAGACGTGAGCCGATCGATAGTCGTACCGAAAGGTTAGGTATGATGGTGGTATTTTTGGTAGAAGAAAAAATAAAATGAGCCAGAGGTAATATGGACGTGGTTGTTTTCTTTGGATGGAGAACAGGGGCAGCTCATAGTTCAGAGGTGATATGGACATGAACTGTTTACTTCCATTGAGGATATCCTACTAGGAGATTTTTGATGGAATTGTTATTTGTTGTGCACGATGAGTGCAAATAATAAATTCAAAAATAATCCATACCAGAGGTAATATTGACGTGATAGGTTTTGTGGATCCATTATTTTTTGTGCACGTTGGTGCAATTAATAGGTTTGAGACAAGCCCTGCCAGAGATAATATGGACGTGACAATTTTTATGGACTTAACACCGCTGGTGTACCTTAGGGAGTACGGGTGATAAGTGGAGATGACAACCGATATCATAGGTAATATGGATGTGATGATCGATAGCCAAGACCCGAGAGGTTTGCTCAGAGGTAATATGGACATGGCAAACTCAATCGGGGAGAAATTTTAGGATGATAGTTCAGAGGTAATATGAACATGGCTAACGTCCAACGAAATTAGTTTTTGAGTGGTCACTACGGGAGTGTACAAGTGGACTTAAGGACTGCTCCGCTAGGGAGACTAGTGGGGCGATAGCTCAGAGGTAATATGAACATGACTAGTGTCCAACGAGATTGGTTTTTGAGTCGTCACTGCAGGAGTGTGCAATTGGACATGAGGACTGCTCCGCTGGGAAGACTGGTGGGGCGATAGCTCATAGGTAATATGAACATGGTTAGCGTCCAACGATATTTGTTTTTGAGTGGTCACCGCGGGAGTGTGCAAGTGGACCTGAGACTGCTCCGCTGGGGAGACTTTAAGGATCCATCATCCGTTGTGTATCCAGGACTCCTGGATATAGATAATGGCTTTTACAGAAATTTGTAAAGAAGGAAAAAAAGTTGCACATAGGCACTTGCTGGGGATAAAGAACCAAGAGAGTAGAGATGTACATCTGGGTTATCCCGATAGAGATACGAGGAGTACAAGTCTAGCTCAAACATAGTACTTTTCAGAAACTTTTTGTTGATAGGCATCATAAGCAAATCGCCATTGGGTTTCACTAACCGGTAGGCACCGTTGGAGAATACAGACTCCATGATGAACGGGCCATCCCATTTAGGCTAAAATTTATCGACCGTCTTGTGGGAGTGATGGAGCATACTAGCATCTCCATATCCTAGTCCTCTGCGAGTGTTGTTGTAATAACTGTCAGATTATAAAGGAATATGCCATTATTTAAAAAAGTTCAGACCTTCAGCTTTTTGGAGGTCATAGCCCATCTTCTGCATGAGACAGAGTGATTGTTGGCTGTAATGATAGAACTGTGGCAGTTCATTATATATTGCGTTGAATACTGTTGATGACTTAGCTTGTGTAGAATAAGAAGCTATGTGCACAGGAACACTGTTACGTATACATGAGAGAGTTGGCTAAGTTGTGCACGTAGGACCACTGCCTCATGCACACAATTGTCTACCACGCCTAGACCACCGCTTTCCGCGTATTTTTGTATATCGTATAGGGAAATAGTGCATGTTGCCGACAAGGATTTGTTATACAGAGAAGTACTATCGTGTGTGCAAAAAGTGTGATACATCCTTGCACTGAAGAATTGTTCGGATGCGTACAATAGAATGCTGCCCATCAAGCGCCATTGCTGATGAGTCATACGAGACTTAGCTTTTGCACACAGGAACACTTGTTGAGCTGCGTTGAGCACTCGAAGTCTATAATTTATGTTTTCTAAGGAAAGGATCATGTGTCTCAGCCTGCATTGCTTTTCCATTGACCTGGTCATTAAATTTGCTATTTATGGTGCTAATTTTTGAGCAATGACCTCACATCTTGGGCCTGTGAGTGATACCAAGCCTGCTACTCGGCTGTGAGCCGATGGGAGGTTGATGACCTCCCTGGTTGCCTGGGCTTCCGTCAATGGAAAGTTGCTTAATTGGAGAGAAACTATGTTCGCAATGACCGTCTTATCCTCAAAGTCGAGGGTGAGCTCATTGGCATCGATCAATTGCTAACTATATCTTTTCAACATAGAGCAGTCTCTGGTTGGATGATGGATGTACCGATGAAAGAGGCAATATTTTGGGTCATCGACCTTATTAGCCTATTCGGGGCATCTGATGTTGGGCAGCCGGAGTTTGTTTCTCTTTATCAGTATGTTGAAGATTTTAATGATATCGTCATCATCGAAGGACAAAGACCCCATTGGCTTTGGGGCTTCTGATTCCTTAGTCACACGGTCCTCAGGGAAGACCGGTAATTATACATCGTCTTCAGGATCGGAGGGGATGCTAACCCCAGCTTTGGATGCTGCTATGACTTGTCGAGGGAGACTACCCCCAAAAATTTTCTTATTTGGTTCTTGGGAATCACTGTCCTCACGTCATGACAAGTTGGTGTAGATCACAGAAAGATTGCTTCTCCCGGCTTGCGGAGTTACTGCGGGCCCTGAGGATGGAATAACCATATTCGCCTTGATTTCTAGTATTGCCTAGGACAAAGTCTGTATTGTGGTACTCATGGTGTGCATCATTTCCACCAGAGCATCAAGCCGTTGGCGATCGCTGAGTCCTTTCGCCTTCGGTTCCTGAGTTGCACTGTCCTCAGGGAAGATGGGTATCGTTGCATCGTCTTTAGATTCAAAGGAGACGCTACTCCTAGCTTCAGATGACGCTCTAGCTATTTGAGGGTGACTACCCCCTAGCATGTCATTGTTTGTTTCTTGGGAGTTACAGTCTTTAGGAGAGGTAGGCATCATCGCACCATCTTTCGATTCCTGAGGATTGCTACCCCCATCCCTAGATGCTGCATTAACCCTAAGTACGTTGCTATCAGCTTCCTCGGAATCTTTGTACTTAGGAAAAGCTGAAAGTGCTACATCTTCTTCAGAATCGGAGGGAATGCTTACCCCAGCTTTGGAAGCTGCATCTTCTTGATGAGGGTGATTACCTCCAAAGAACTCGGCATATGTCCCATTGAGATTAACTGTCTTTACGGAAAGCTGGGTTATTGTATAGGTCCGGGGGATTACTACCCCCAGCTTGTGTAACCCCCAGGAGCTTGGAGGAAGAGCTACCCTCAGCACTTGATAGCTTCTTCTTCGAGCGGGTGTCCTGGAAAAATTCTTCCGCAGGTTTCGCTGCTGGTCCTCCTAGTAATTGCCTTCTCAATGCACTGGTTGAGAGTAATGGAATGGAGGTATTGGACTTCCTTCCTCCTATGGTGGAAGGGACCTTCCGAGCTGAGTAACATGAGAAAAAGGATAGCTCCTCCTCCTCTAGTGTTTGTACCTAATTTTTGGACTGTTGCCAGATAGGTGCCATCGGGTGTATTCGTTCGAATGCCGACTGCCTACTTGTCGGTGCTTTTATTTTGTTGCACCAGCAGTTGATGATAATTTTGGCACATTGATGTCCTGGGGATGATACTTTACATGCCGCAGTTGCCTCCCTAGTCTTGCGCTTGTGATTAATCACACGATGCAAATCAGGTGAGGGCTGACTCACCTTTGCACCTTTTCGTGAGCACGGGTAAACCGAGCGCATAGGTGCGTGGGTGTTATTTTTGCTCCCTGATCTAGGATTCGTACAAGAACGTTCCTCATATCGTCAGTGGAAGACTTTAGAGATGGACCTTGTCCATTTGCCGCTGAGGACTGGACGCACGGGTCGGTCTTATACAGCTTTCCATCAGGAGCCCACATAACAGTTAGCGGTATCCTCCGACGGTCAGCCGAATGGACAGTTGCTTGAGCATAACGAACTCACACTGCCCCAGACTTCTTTAACTTGACACCCGTAGGCGTGTAGTATGAAGAGTCCAAGTTTGGATTTTTACCATTCTCAGTATGGCGCATAGGGTCAGCGCTGCGTGAGATTCGGTCAAAAAATAAAGGTTTGGCTGCTGCCAGAGTCGCTGCGGCCATCAGCCTACGGCCGTCAACCGATGCCGCATAGTGAGTCTAATGCGGCCTCTTCCTTGGCCGCATAGAGTTTGCATCAGTTTTTGAACATCTGGCATCGTAGTATTTTTCTCTGCCAAAGTTTGGGTGCTGAACATTTTCTGCATCAGGCGAGGATGCTACATGGACAGCCTGAGGGGATGTCAGGCGAGCACCTTCAATAACAGAGAGAGGCAAAGGATGTCGCAATTGGGCGAGGCACGATGGCCTTTGCTTCCCATGTCTTGTGGGTCTTCGAGTGGTGAGCACCATTCTAGTTAGAATAGGCTGTCGCATAGACAGTGGACGCATGATGTGTGGTCTCTGCGGTTGGGAGAGAGGCGGGGAGCACAAAATCTTTAGTTGAGTGAGGCATGGTGGCCTTTGCTGCCCATGTCCTTCGGGTCTTCTTGGACTTTTATTGCCTCGGAGAAGGACTCGCGCTGTCTCTGGAGAGCATGTCCTTGAAGGCCTTTGAGTGGACCCAAGCTTGGCTGCGTTAGATTGTGCCACAGCTTTCTAATCAGTAGAGAAAGATGTCCCCAGCAGAGTCGCCATCTTGTTTTCCATTAAATTTGAATGTTCTAAAAAGAGCTTGATTTAATCAATAAACGAAAGAAAATACAAAGGAATCCTGGGTGGACAATCTAATTAAAATATTTTTTTTGATTGGGGGTGTGACGATGGATAAGGAGTACTATGACATCTTCTTTACTCCGTGGATGATCCGATGCAGGGTGAGAAAGCTTACATTCTCTCTTTGCTCGTCTCGGTATGCTCTCTCTGTTTGTTGGCCGGGGGTGGTATGCTTTCTCTCTAAAGTAGGAGAAAAAAAGTCCCGCACTTAGAACGTTCAAGTTGCTCCTATTTATAGCTATCATGATGATGGGCTATGGGTACTGCATATGCCTATGTTTGGTGGCCGCATAAGGCTCCTTCAATAGAATATGATTGCAACTCTCGACGCATGCCATGGGTCGATTGTCACGTGGTCTTGGTTGAGATATGCTGTTGAAGAGATCTCATAGTTGTTTTTAACCCTTTGTGTGCGTGACTTGGTCAGCTGGACATGTAGTCATTACCAACTGTACGAAGATCTCTGCAGTTGTAACAGAAAGATATTGTGAGCTGGAGGCCACATAGCATCTTGGCCACATGATGGCGAGGCCGCATGTGTCTTGTAGCCGCATAAGTGCTCTCGTTTGGGCCTTGGTCGAATGGACATACTGGCCGATTATTGGCGAGGCCGCATGGGTCTTGTAGGCGCATACGTGCCCTCATTTGGCCTTTGTCGAATGGATACTTTGGCCGCATGGTGGCGAGGCCGCATGGGTCTTGTAGCCACATACGTGCTCTCATTTGGCATTGGTCGGATGAAAACTCTGGCCGCATATTGGCGAGGCCACATGATGGCGAGATCGCATGGGTCTTGTAGCCGCATACGTGCTCTCGTTTTGAACTTGGTCGAATGGACACTCTGGCAGCATTTTGGTGAGGCCGCAAGATGGCGAGGTCGCATAGGTCTTGTAGCCGCATACGAGGAAACATTTGGTATAGCACGTTTGTCGAAGCAATTAATGCACTGGTGTGCATTATTATCTTTTCCTGAGCCATTACCTTCATGAGTCTCGAAGCATCTCAGAGTAATGAGTGATATTTCAAAGCTTCTGACAGACATCAAAATCTGTGTCAGGGGGTCCTTATGCGGCCTCTCTGCTCTGTGGTCATTCAGGCAGCATATAGTATACTATACGGATTCTCTGCGACTTGGTTAATCAGGACGCATATGGCTTCTCTGTGACTTGATTCTCTAGGCCACATGGGGCTTCTCTGCTGCTTATTTTGTTCAGACCGTATATGGATTTTCTGTGGCTTGATTTATTCAGGCCGTATATGGCTTTTCTACGTCTTGTTGAGTGAGCATGACATTTTTGCGGCTTGCATGAATTTTTTATGCTTCTACAGGCGGGTTGGCGACAAACGACATTCGTTGCCAGTTAGTGACGAATAAGCATTGGCCATATAACCAACTATAGGTATTTTATATTTTAATTATAAAGTTGTCTTTGAGACGTCGCCTAGACATCACCAAGTTTACACGGTTAATCGCGGAAACAACACGAGAAAACTCTGCGACGGTCCAGCAATGTCTCGTTACTATTATATTATATTCGACGATAGGCGTCACCTGGCCATCGTCCAGTATTGTGTCCTAGTTATAAAAAAGGGGCCCAATCGAATTTTACTCTCTATATCTTTCGACTCTCTCTTCTCGATCGGCTCTATCTATCTCTCTCTCTCTCTCTCTCTCCCCCCCCTCCCGCCTCTAACGTTCTCCCTCTCATCTCGGACATGTTCGTGATCCTCTGGGCCTGTACTCCTCCGACGTGCCCCCTCGCTCCTCCGATATTCCCCTAGCGCGATGTTCCCCTAGACTCCAATATGCCCCATTCTCCTCCTGGCAATAAAGGCAAGGACTCCTGATCCCCATATTTTCTCTTAATCTTTTCTATTTTACTATTGTTGGCATAAAAATTGTTGTTGTTGGCATAAAAATTGTCCTGAAATCATTATTGGACATAAAATTTGGGGTTGCCATTTTCATATGGCCGCATATTATCGATATGGATCAAATAATCCATTGGGTGTACATTCAGAGATAAAAAAAAATTGCTTCTTACACTTATTTTTAGGGTCATAAAATTTGGGGCGTGCCATTATGCGACATAAATTTTGTTATTAGAGACGTTTTCCTGCATCGCTAATATAACTTGCTTTGATAGTGATGACCCTAATTTATAAGTTTCCCTAGTTTCCTCATGTTCATCAGGTATCAACATGGCCTCATTATTTTGTTGAATTAATTGTTATGTCTTGTATACGTTCTACTTATATGACCCAATGTGTAGTGTAGCCCCTAGAGGCTTTAGACTTAAATGATTTCCTCTTGGCAATTCAATGGCGAGTTGTGCCTGGTGGCTTTTTTCTATTTTGCAGGTTTTTTTGGTTCAAGAAATACAAGATACTCTGCTAAAACTTTCCAAATTTGAAGTTTCAGTAGAGCATATCCTAGATTTATTGAATCAGACCCATGCATGAGTTTAGTCTAACATTACCGACCAATATCCTACTAGTTTTCCATTATCTAGGCTCATATCAGCGGTATATTGCTATCTAGTATTCTTCTATTATGCTATTGAGTCAGAATAGGGCCATTTCTTATCCTAGTTTAAAGTGAATTTACACTAGGGACTATGCCAATTTTGGTCATGCTTTGTCTTGAACCTGTAGAATTGTATATGATCATATTTATTACTTAGGTGTACATGTTATGACTCCTAAATTATATGCGTCATTTACATTGATATGACCTTTTTACCTATTAGGGTCAATTTTAATGTGAACAATTTATATCAATATCAATGTGATATGACCCTTCTCACCTATTAGGGTCTTTTATATTGATGAAAAATGCTAAGTTGACTACCGATGCTTTACAACCCTCCCCCCTCCTATCTGGGTCCCACCGACCCCACCTCTCCTCCAATGAGCGGCCGTCACACGACATTTCTGCCACATGGCGGCCACTCGGACAGCCACCAGGTCCCACCTCTCCCCCTTCTCCAATGGGAGGCCGCCATGTGGACGACACGTGTCACGCCCCAGTCCCAAAATACGTAGGACTAGGAACACGTAAGCATACCAGCCGTATGTATATGGTAACTCCAATATATGGATAACATAATATACACGTACGCTGTAATATGAATAAAACTCACATGTGGTATCTATATTATCATAAGTCACAGAAATACTAATCTCATCCACACAACAAGTCACAGAAAGGAATATAACTAAACTAGAATAAAGAGTCTGAATAATCCATAAATGATAGTCGGGTGGAGACAAATCCACTACCAATGACTATAACAAAACTAAACTGAGAGAGAAGAGTAAAATCACTAATATAAATAAGGTGATGATAAAAGAGTGTCAGCTAAAGGATCCATAGCTAGAGATAATCAATGATGCTCAGTGGGTAAGGCCTCCTCGGTAGAAAGTAAAGCGTCAAGTTCGGGTTCGTACTCCTGTGGATACTCCTGGTCGTCTATGCCTGGCAAGGGACCAGGTCCTCAGAGGGACATAACAAGATACATAGAAGCAAGCCAATTGAATACAGTAAACATGCATAATGTCTAAAAATATATAAGTATGATGTACAAGACAATCTATATGAATGTAAATGAGGACAACTTTTTGACTTATGGGCAGGGGTAGGCTACTCTATCTAATCTCATAACTCACACACATGTCTAGAACATCATAAGCCGTCATACCGCGGGGGTAGCGACCCTCGTGACACCATCAATGGACATACCGCGGGGGTAGCGACCATCGGACACGACTACCATAGTGCGTGCTAGATACTATAGTTTACCATAGTGGTTATAGCCCATACGCCTACTGATTGTCCTCTCATGATACTAGGTGTCAAGTGTGTCAACATATTTAATATATAGTAATGACTGAACGAAACTACATATGCAATAAATATACAAAAATATAAATAGCATGCAAAGTACTATAAATAATTTGGCAAGAAGCTATGTATTCCCAATATCCTGCTCCGAAAGTCGCATAAAAAAATCTAATATCCTCGGGGTCAGCGTGCACAGGCACAGAAATCGGGGGTGACTGCTACAGGTTGTCTTCGGCAAGGGTGACGGATCCATAATGACGATGATGATAGGGTGATGACGATGAGATGATTAGGTTATAATGATGATGATAGTTATGGTTAAGGTGGTGATTAGGTCAATGATTAGGGTAATCATGGTGATAATTATTATAATAGAGATGATGATGGCAATAATGATGGAACTGATGATAATGGTGATGATGTAGATGGTGACTGGGATGATGGTGATGATGTGGGTGGTGACTGTGATGATGGTGATGATGTGGATGGTGACTGGGATGATTGTGATGATATGGATGGTGACTGGGATGATGGTGATGATGTGGATAGTGAATGGAATAATGGGGTGATGATGAGGATGAGATGATGATAATGGGGTGATGATGAGGATGGGATGATGATGATGATGGGGTGATGTTGATGATGGGGTGATGATGATGATGATGACAATGGTGATACTGGTGATGATGACCGGAGTCCGGCCAAGGAGGAGGTGCTCAGGGAAAAGGAGGAGGTACTCAGGGAAAAGGAGACTGTGCTGCACCGTCGGGAATGGCCGGGGAGATCACCGGAGGTGGGAGGCTGCTGCTGGGAAAGGAGGAGATGGGAGGAGTCGGGTGGTGCTGGTCGATGCAGGTGGTGCTGGTGGTGTTGGTGCTGCCGTTGGTGAGAAGCAGCGGAGGTCAGGCTGAGGAGGAGGAGGAGGAGGAGGAGTTCAGGAAGAATGTGGGGACGGGTTATGCTCCGGAGTCGTGGCGAGGAGGATGGCAGTAGGGTGCCTGTTTGTTGAGGGAAGGGCAGAGGAAGATGAAGAGGGTGGTGGAGACTGGTGGTTCGAGGAAGTCGAGGCTGCTGCTCTCGGCGAGGCTGAGCTCCGGCTGTGGGGGAGATTGAGGTCGGCAGGGAAGGCTCAGGGAGAGGAGGAAGAAGAAGAGAAGATGGAGGTCGTGGACTGCTCGTCGGGCTCCAACGGTTGCAGAGGCGGAGGGTGGCGGCGTGAACATGAGATGGGAGAGGGGATGGTCGGCTAGGTTAGGTATTGGGTTTTGTGGTTATGAATAAAAATAGGAAAAGGGATTATTTATACATGTAGATTTTGGATTTTTAGTGAACTAAGAAGTTTGGGCTTGGTCATGAACACCTCTTGGGATGGGCTTGGCCTTACATAGGGATGTTTGGAGGGCTATAATTTATATTGTTTAAATACAAGGGCTAGGTTTAAATGAGGGGGCGATGTTGCGCGTTGCACATTCTAAAAGTTATAAAAAAAAATTCATGTGAAGAGAAAATTGGGTTTCTTCATGTATTGTCCAATGGTGTGGACACCTCAATGCACTTTTGCATAAAAGCGCCTAACAATTAGAAAATTACACAAAGATGAAAATTTGGTTAAATTAATTAAAATTAATGCGCAAGGTGTTCTTAAATTAATTAGAAGTACATGGGGCTAAAATTAGGTGGGACACAAGTATCATGGACATAGAGGGCTCAGGATAGAATATTATCATTAATTTGGGTTACACAAAACGATTAAGATTGTGTCTCCAATTTCGATTGGAACGCGCAAGGGTACATAGTTGGAATTATTTGGAATTAAGAAATAACGTCCGCGACGATTATGGTACGATTAAAATGTAGCACAAGAGAGTATAATTATAAGTTACACCAAGGTCAGAATAGAAGGCAGTCATGTCTAGGGCAAGAGTGTGAAATTTGTAGGAAGGTAAAGGATAGTGAGGTGCTCCAATTATCGAAGCAATAGTAAGGTACAGTATGTGATATAAATATTGCAAAATTAAATAAATACCATGTTCTATTTCTATTTGGGTTCAAACTAGCCCTAGTTTCTCTTTCTAAGCCAAGTAGGCCAAATTTTGGGTGAGGGGGTTTACAATCTACTCAACTTAAAATAATTTCGTCCTCGAAATTAAAATAAGACATGGTTTCTCTCTATCAAATCTCTTTTGATCACAATCTAAAAGAATTTACCTCAAGTTTAACGATGCAGTTTCTACCCAACTTAGGATTTACCCATCTATCACCTAAGGCTATACATCTAAGAAATTATTCCTCAAATTATTTAATCATGTTTATTCAATCCTCAAAGTTTTAACACCAAATATTTCATATATGATATGCCCTTAGTCAATTATAAAAGAGGGTCACCAAGTCAGGTGATTAGCCTATGGGGTATATCTAGTACTGTCAGTGTATCAACTTATACCAAGCATGAGGTTTCGTCTTTTCGAAACAAGGGAAGACAAAAAAATAATAAATAAGAGTTGAAGGGGGAGGTAATAGAATAGCAGTATGGAGGTCAATGTGTTTAAAGAATTCAAATAGAAATTGTCAAGGCAGTTGTGGATTGGAATCTTATTTTGTAATTTCTTATTCGCATGCTCGTATCAGTACAGTTATATAATCGATATGATACGCTCAGACATGTCTAGAGGGCAAGTACATTTGTCTAAGAAGCTAAGTCAATGTTATCTCAATCCACATAAGTAGTCATACGGGGGCGAGCCAAGCGCATTATGGTTGATCAGACCATAATATACTGATTCTAAAATATATTAATGTGTATACCCAATAATATATATATCATGATCAAGCTCGATAAAAGAGTAAGCTTGCAAAACTAGGCTATAATAGCAGTATAAGTCAAGGTAATTCAGAAAATATAAATACGATGATGAAAGAAGGTACAGAAAAAAATAATTCAAGTTCACAAAAAGATAAGACTCTACAGTCTCTACAGTTGTCATACTAAATCCTTGTTTTTGTCGCTAGTCGACCAAATAGGGGTATGGGCCTCTAAGTTCTACAGTCTGAATAAACACTATCTTCTTATGCAAGTCTAAAGTTGTGTCATTCTATTATACTTCATCAATGGTCAATAGGACTATGTGATACTATGTTATGAGGCATACTACCCAACTTAAAAGAATTAACTAATAATCTACCGCCTTAAGGATAAAGTAGAAACTCATGTTAGAGAAAATATTTTGGTATTTATTAGGGTATCCTATTACATTATAAAACTTTATAGGTAATGTTCATCTTAGGTCTTAATCATAGCGCTCATAAAACAAAAGGGTTAATATAAGAATGGAAGGGTTAGGTGGCACTAGTTGAAAGAAAGGAAGAACATAATTAGTCATCGCACAAATAGCGAGCACTAAGTTTTCAAAGAAACAAGATTGAATTTAAATAGAAAGACTCTAGATAATATCATGGTTTTCTAAGAAAGATGGTATGCTAATCTCTGTGTTCGAGGCATGATCTAAGAAAATGTTATTTTATTCCTCTTGGCTTCCTAGGGTACTGTATGCTAATATCAATACAAGAATCTAAATATATAGTTCTATAATACTATCTCACTATAAAAGTTAGGTTCAGTCCTAATATTCAACCTTGGATTTCTAGTGGTCTCTCAATACTAGGGTCAAACAATATAGTTAAATTTCTAATTAACTCTAGTAGTGTCTACACCACTCTCAAGTCCTTCATAAATATCTCAAGGGATAATGGTCATCTAATTTATAGGTATGGGGTGCTAGGGTTCATTTGGTGTAAACACCCTAAAATTTGAGGATAATTTTAAAGTGAGTTATTATGAATTCTTGCATTTTTTTGAAATTTAAAGCAATGGTGAATGTGATTTAAAGAATTTTAAGTATTGCTAAATGGGGTTAAAATATTATGGAATTAAGATTTTGCGGTGTAGAATGGAAAATCGGACATGTGGTATTTTTTGGTGTAATTATTGGACTCCGTAAACCGTTTTAGAGTCCTGAGAGCCAAAGCGCGATTAAATCGAATTAAACCCGTGGCAAACGCCCCGCATCCCCAAGAGGGACGAAGCCCACGCCGAGGAGCATTGACCCAGCCCGTATCCTAGGCCCAACCCAAGTGAGGTTGACCAGTCAAATCTATCCTAGGTCAACCCAACACCCTACCTATATATATATTTTATCTTCCCTACTTTTCTATTCCTAAACTAAAAAAAACTAGCAGCCGACCTTACCATCCTCGACTCCAACTCCGGCGCTAACTTCCCCAGCGGCTGATCCCGCTCCGACGGAGAGCAGCCACCCGCTCCATCAGACACCGACCCCCGCTCGCCGCTGGATACTCCTCCCAGCCGAGCGTGCAACTCCCGACCCTGCCGACCTGATCAGATACCGACTCCCCCGCGACCGAGTTTCCTGATCAGACCCCGACTCTCCCCCGCGGCCGAGTTTCTGACCAGATACCGACTCACCCCGCGGCCGTTTTTCCGACCGGCCGTAAAACCAACGAAGGAAGCGGCCGACTTTGACAGAGCAGCCACCCCAGCGCTGCTCCGCCGCACAAGGCCGTACCCCGACGACGAGCTAACCCCGACTACACCATTCTCCGGGACAGTAGACACCGGACACACCGTGAGGACACGACCAGGACTCAGCTCGAGTCAATTTGGCTTTCGGACACGCATAATTCAGCGTTCACGGAGCCCTGTGCAAGTACTGATTTCTCTCACCTCGCAACTCCGATTTAGTTTTCGTCAGTTGCTATGCGTAGACTGTTTAACCCTCTCGGTGCCCGTGCAACTCGCTCGGTGCATCGCGTCCTGTAGTGATCGTACACCGTGATCCAAAACAGGAAAATAACGCCCTATTTCACCCCGGAACTGAGTACGCCCCGCCAAACGGGATGACTTGGTCGCACGCGGTCTTTACCGAACTGTGCGCGACGTTGATACGGTCGTGTGAGATTTCGCAGAAGTCGATTCGGAGGTGCGTGCACCCCGGAATCAACGCGTATCCGCCGACGACGCCCCGTATCCGTTCTTTCTGAAATATGCTGTAACTTTGTGTACACACGTCGGATCGAGACGAAACTTGCGCCATCGGACTCGTAGCAATGCGCTGGTCCTGTGACCCACGTTTGGTCCGATTTCGAGAACGTTGACAAAATCACGTATCGTGGGCCCCACAGGCTCCACTCGACGGGTGATTTTGAGATCGGCTCATCGGAATCCAATTCTGGAAGTTCCGTTGGGTTCGTATCATCGTTCCTGACTTGTAGACACTGAGTTTGCAGAATTTGGAGACCTTTGACCCTGACACGCTGTTCGGTGCAAAGTGGCCCACATATGGACCCCGCTTTAATCCAAAAATGACCTTTTTGCCCCTGTGTCCAAATTGGACGTAAGGACAGGCATTTCTAGCAGTTTGATACCTTCTGAGACTGTTGGTGATATTTATTACAGCTTTCGGAGTAGTACCTACCGGATCCACCGATACCAGGACGACAGTTGATATTCAAACATCAGGCAAGTGTACCTTGCCAAACTCTACAGTATTGTTATATATTTCCCTTGCTTTATTATAGTGATGTGCATGCTCAACCTAGGACCATGTGACGTACTTAGCGTCCAATTATCAGTCGGGTGCCGACACTGTACGCAGTGTTGGGTACGGTCATCTAGAGATGGACATTCGTGACACCTTATTTTCGTACTTGTCTTATCAAGTACCATATGACCCAGGACACTTGACACTATTCATGAGACAGGATTTTCCCTAGATATTCGTGGTGATTCTGTATAGGATACAGGACATGGACATTATATTCTTAGATACTTTATGACTTGTTGCATTAGCTATGATCGCGCTTGACATGGGCATGAGACGTTATGGTCATGATATGCGTGGTTACATTGGGTGGGGAGAGACACACAGGCTACAGGCTATTTCATATATATATCTACTACTATTGTGAGGCCTCAGACTCTCGTAGCAGAGCTAGGCACATTACGTGTTTATTACCGCTACCGGCTCCCCGACACAGAGCTTGTAGTGGCTTCAGCCTGAGTTTTAGTGCTGCTCTTATCTTGCATTTTCACATAGATGGTTACTTACTTGCCCTAGTTATTCATTATTTGCTGCACTGTATTTATTTTGGCATGAGCTTTCTTGTACCTTTCTATGTCCCCTGAGGACCTGGATCCGGATTTTGTCCCCAGATTTTGCAGACGAGGTTTATCCCGAGGTTTATGGGACCGGAGCAGGAGCTGATCCAGGAGCTGTACCACCACCCGAGGACGAGGTCTTAGCTGAAGATTTCTCTTGAGCATCCATGTTCATGCTCAGTTTTTATTATTTATTTCAGTCATTTACTTTCTGGTCTGTTGAACCATTGTACTAGATATTTATCGGGTTGTTCCCCGAAGTACTTTGTGAGACTTGCTGATGATTTACATTCCTTATTTATTCTGTGGATCATATTTTATATCTTGTGTGGATGAGATTAGTCGTGCCATGATTGTCGTAGACTTGTTTTACAGCTTAAGTATGCCCTGATGGATCCATTATATTGAGTTGGTCCATCGGTGCGTACTGCTGGCCATTGCCACGTGTCTAGTCCCACGGTATTTTGGGACTTGGGCGTGACATGGTTTTTGTGGTGGCCCATGCAGGTCTACGACTAAATTGTTCGATTTTAACTTAGGGACCGGACCAGCCTGCCCTAAGGATAGTATAAACTATATGATCTCATCCATTATTTAACCATTTGTTGAACTCTATATCGAACTCGAAATTTTTACTTAAACTGCATCCTGTATTGATTCTTCTGAGCGTTCTTATAGTTTATCTTTTGATTTCAGAGCAATGGATCCCAGGAATGGAGACGAGACTCCTTTGGAGACACCACACGACGCTGTGGTTACTTATGGAGACGGAGTGACTCCTGGGAGTGGAGGACAAGCATCACAGAGTGATCAAACCGGACAGCCTAATCCAAGGTTCCGAAGAGATGACATTCCACCACCACCTCAGTTCACTCCCCAGATGCCAGTAATCCCGCCAGGACAAGCCATGGACGGGCAACAGATGTTCCAGATGATGTATGCCATGATGCAAGCACAGCAACAGATTCAGCAGGAGGCCCATCGGCAGGAGGCCGAGTATCTCAGGACCAGCTTGGTATCCGCATTGGAGCAGGCTAATCCAGCAGCGAGGCAAACATCGACGAGATCTATCACCGACTTCCGTCATCTCAAGCCTCGCACATTTTCTGGAAAAGAAGGGCCAACGAAAGTTCATGAGTGGCTCATAAACATTCAGCATCAGCTGGAAGCCGCTGAACTTCCAAGAGAGAAGTGGATGACTGCAGTCAGAATGCAGTTAACTGATAATGCGCACCACTGGTGGTTAGCAGAAGAAAGGAGACTTGGACAGGACAGAGTCACATGGGAAGAGTTCTCCAGACTCTTCCAAGAGATGTACATCCCGGCAGTTGCACGGTCAGAGCTCAGGGACAAGTTCAACCGCCTCATCCAGGGCAGCATGACAGTGGAAGAATACAATTCTGAATTTATTCGCCTGAGTCGCTTCGCTCCAACATTGATTTCGACGAAGGAAGAGAAAGCGGAAAAGTTCTTTGACGGGTTGAAGTTTGAGCTTCAGAGATTGATTGGCTCAGTGGCACCTACAAATTATACTGATGTTCTAGCAGCAGCACGACGCATGGAGCGCATCACTAGAAGGGAATCAAATCTGAAGAGGCCAAACACCTCCGTACCAACCAAGGCAGCACATGGAGATTCTGCAAAACGATTCCAGAGGAGTACGCCAGATAGAGCAGCACACAGGGCTATATCCCTTCCTACTTGTCATCACTGCGGCAAGGTAGGACACATTGAGAGAGAGTACAGGCGGAAGTTGGGACTATGCCTGCTTTGCGGATCAAACTAGCATCTATCCAGAGACTGCACCCACCATAGAGGGGAAGCACCAAGACTAGCTCTACCTGCACCGCGACCAGCTTATCCAGCAGTAGGAGCACAGCAGACAGGAGTTGGTGGAGTCAGACCACCAGCCCCAGGAGGAAACCAGCAGAGACCACTACTGGCACCACAGGCAGCCCTATTTCAGCAGGCTCAGCAGCAACAGAGAGGTCCAGCTCAGGGGCGAGGACAGGCATTTCCATTAGCTGTTGAGGAGGAGGCTACAGCAGGCGAGGTCATCGCAGGTACTATTTTAGTAGCTTCATTACCAGCAGTAGCATTATTTGATTCTGGAGCATCGCATTCATTTATAGCAGCTAGCTTTGTAGCCACCCATAGAGTAGCTACCGCACCCCTTCCGAAGATGAAGAGAATTCTTACGGGAGGCGGTATTATTCCGGTTAGTGATATCTGTAGATCATGTTCTGTAGTAGTTTGTGGCCGAGAGATGCGAGCTCAATTTCTGATATTTTCTATGCCGGATTATGATGTCGTACTTGGTATGGACTGGTTAAGTCAGTACCATGCGACTCTTGATTGCCGACTTGGGCGGGTTATATTTAGACTGCCAGGACATCTAGAATTTGAGTTTCTCCGAGGAGCAGTAGAGCAAGGAGTTCAGCCTACTCTTAGGGTATTATCTGTAGAAGGGGAGACAGGTTACCCAAGAGTCATCTCAGAATTTGTGGATGTATTTCCCGATGATCTTCCAGGTTTACCGCCTGATCGGGAAATAGAATTCACGATAGACTTAACTCCAGGAGCAGAGCCTATCACTTCATCAGTATATCGGCTAGCACCTAAGGAGTTAGTGGAGTTGAAAGAGCAGGTTGACGACCTCCTGGAGAAGGGTTTCATTCGGCCCAGTGTTTCACCTTGGGGGGCACCCATATTATTTGTGCCAAAGAAGGATGGAACAGTACGATTGTGCATTGACTACAGGGCACTGAATGCTGTGACCATCAAGAACAGGTATCCCTTACCATGCATTGATGATCTATTCGATCAATTGAGTGGTGCAAGGGTATTCTCGAAGATTGACCTTAGATCCGGCTATCATCAGATCAAAGTGAGGAAGGAAGACATCCCGAAGACAGCTTTCAGGACGAAGTATGGGCATTATGAGTTCTTGGTGATACCGTTTGGTTTAACCAACGCGCCAGCAGTGTTTATGAGCTTAATGAACAGAGTCTTTCATCAGTTCTTGGATAAATTTATAGTTGTATTCATTGACGACATTCTCATATATTCCAAGAACCATGAAGAGCACGAGGAGCATCTCAGAATCATGCTGGAGACCTTGAGGCAGGAGAAGCTATATGCCAAGCTCAGTAAGTGTGAGTTATGTATGGATAAAGTGCCTTTCTTGGGACACATCATATCAGGGGAAGGACTTTCAGTGGATCCGGATAAAGTTGCGGCAATAGAGACTTGGCCTACACCCACATCTGTTGCAGAAGTAAGAAGTTTTCTCGGACTTGCGGGATATTACCGAAGGTTTGTAGAAAATTTCTCGAGGATTGCAGAACCAATGACGAAGCTGACACGAAAGGACCAGGAGTTTATTTGGACAGAAGACTGCCAAAAGGCCTTCGAAGAACTGAAGAGAAGATTAACAACAGCACCTGTCTTGACTCTTCCTTCAGGGTCAGGAGGTTTTGTTGTTTACAGTGATGCGTCAGGCAGTGGACTAGGATGTGTTTTGATGCAACATGGCAAAGTCATTGCTTATGCGTCGAGACAGTTGAAGGTCCACGAGAAGAACTACCCAACACATGATCTGGAGCTAGCAGCAGTTATATTTGCATTGAAGATATGGAGGCACTATCTTTATGGAGAGAGGGTAGAAATCTTTACCGATCACAAAAGTCTGAAGTATGTATATACTCAAAAGGAGCTTAACATGAGACAGAGACGCTGGCTTGAATTGATGGTAGATTTTGACATCGATCTGCAGTATCATCCGGAAAAGGCAAATATCGTTGCAGACGCACTCAGCAGGAAGCCTACGGCTTATTTCTTGACGATGCAGCCCGAGCTATTGAGAGATTTACAGGACCTACAGATAGAGGTTGTCATACCAGAAAAGAATGGATTGATGGCTAACCTTGAGATTCAGTCATCACTCGTGGAGAAGATCAAGGAGGCATTGCCCACCGATGCTAGATTCCGAAGACTCAAAGAAAGGACAGAAGCTGGTATACAGACAGGACTTCGTATACACGAAGACGGGACATTGAGGTTTGGAAATCGCCTGTATGTTCCAAATGGAGAATTGAGACAGGAGTTAATGACTGAAGCACATAGCTCTATGTACTCTGTTCACCCAGGAGGAACCAAGATGTACCGAGACTTGAGACAGTATTACTGGTGGCATAGAATGAAGAGAGAGATCGCAAGATTTGTGGCCAAATGATTAGTCTGCCAGCAAGTAAAGGCCGAACATCAGAGAACTGCAGGTATGTTACAGCCGCTTCCGATACCAGAATAGAAGTGGGAGCATATCACGATGGATTTTGTTACAGGATTTCCGAGGAGCCCCAGCGGAAGAGACGCAGTATGGGTGATAGTGGATCGACTCACTAAATCGGCACACTTCTTGCCATTTAGAGTTGGACAGTCCACAGAGGTACTAGCCGACATGTATATGCGACAAATTGTCAAATTTCATGGAGTGCCTGTTAGTATCGTATCGGATCGAGATTTGAGATTTACATCTCATTTCTGGAGAAGCATGCAAGAGAGTCTAGGCACCAGACTCAAATTCAGCACGGCATACCACCCACAGACAGATGGCCAATCGGAGCGCACCATTCAGATCTTAGAGGATATGTTGAGATCATGTATGCTAGACTTCGGAGGATCTTGGGAAGATCATTTGCACTTAGTAGAGTTCTCCTACAATAACAGTTATCAGGCCAGCATCCAGATGGCACCATTTGAAGCTTTATACGGAAGAAAGTGCAGGTCACCTATATGCTGGAGTGACGTTGGTGAACGTCAAATACTGGGTCCAGAATTGGTCACACAAACAGTGGAGAAGGTGAAGCAAATTCAGAATCATCTACGAGCAGCTCAGGACAGACAGAAGCATTGGGAAGATACGCACAGGCGTCCCCTAGAGTTCAAAGAAGGAGATCACGTATTCTTGAGGATTTCGCCCACTCGAGGTACTATTCGATTTGGGAGCAGAGGCAAGCTGAGCCCAAGGTATATTGGGCCATTTGACATCCTAGAGCGTGTTGGTGAGGTGGCTTATCGTCTTGCATTACCACCATCCTTAGAAGGAGTGCATGACGTATTCCACGTCTCACAGCTGTGAAGGTACGTGACCGACCCAAGTCACGTAGTCGATCATTCAGAGATCGCAATAGGCCCAAGCTTGAGATATAAGGAACAACCAGTTGGCATCCTCGACGTCAGTGAGAAGATATTACGGGGACAGACAATCAGACTGGTCCGAGTAGCTTGGAAGCATCATTCACCAGGAGAATCGACTTGGGAACGAGAAGATAGTATGCGCCAGCGATACCCCCACTTGTTCGAGGAGGCAGTTGAAAACTAAGCAACCTTGTATTTTCATAATACTTTCTGTAGTAGCTTATTCTTTGATTGCGAGGACGTAATCCTTTTAAGGAGGGAAGATTGTAAACACCCTAAAATTTGAGGATAATTTTAAAGTGAGTTATTATGAATTCTTGCATTTTTCTGAAATTTAAAGCAATGGTGAATATGATTTAAAGAATTTTAAGTATTGCTAAATGGGGTTAAAATATTATGGAATTAAGATTTTGCGGTGTAGAATGAAAAACCGGACATGTGGTATTTTTCGGTGTAATTATTGGACTCCGTAAACCGTTTTAGAGTCCTGAGAGCCAAAGCGCGATTAAATCGAATTAAACCCGTGGCAAACGCCCCGCATCCCCAAGAGGGACGAAGCCCACGCCGAGGAGCATTGACCCAGCCCGTATCCTAGGCCCAACCCAAGTGAGGTTGACCAGTCAAATCTATCCTAGGTAAACCCAACACCCTACCTATATATATATTTTATCTTCCCTACTTTTCTTTTCCTAAACTAAAAAAAACTAGCAGCCGACCTTACCATCCTCGACTCCAACTCCGGCGCTAACTTCCCCAGCGGCTGATCCCGCTCCGACGGAGAGCAGCCACCCGCTCCATCAGACACCGACCCCCGCTCGCCGCTGGATACTCCTCCCAGCCGAGCGTGCAACTCCCGACCCTGCCGACCTGATCAGATACCGACTCCCCCGCGGCCGAGTTTCCTGATCAGACCCCGACTCTCCCCCACGGCCGAGTTTCTGACCAGATACCGACTCACCCCGCGGCCGTGTTTCCGACCGGCCATAAAACCAACGAAGGAAGCGGCCGACTTTGACAGAGCAGCCACCCCAGCGCTGCTCCGCCGCACAAGGTCGTACCCCGACGACGAGCTGACCCCGACTACACCATTCTCCGGGACAGTAGACACCGGACACACCGCGAGGACACGACCAGGACTCAGCTCGAGTCAATTTGGCTTTCGGATACGCAGAATTCAGCGTTCACGGAGCCCTGTGCAGGTACTGATTTCTCTCACCTCGCAACTCCGATTTAGTTTTCGTCAGTTGCTATGCGTAGACTGTTTAAACCTCTCGGTGCCCGTGCAACTCGCTCGGTGCATCGTGTCCTGTAGTGATCGTACACCGCGATCCAAAACAGGAAAAATAATGCCCTGTTTCACCCCGGAACTGAGTACGCCCCGCCAAACGGGATGACTTGGTCGCACGCGGTCTTTACCGAACTGTGTGCGACGTTGATACGGTCGTGTGGGATTTCGCAGAAGTCGATTCGGAGGTGCGTGCACCCCGGAATCAACGCGTATCCGCCGACGACGTCCCGTATCCGTTCTTTCTGAAACATGCTGTAACTTTGTGTACACACGTCGGATCGAGACAAAACTTGTGCCATCAGACTCGTAGCAATGCGCTGGTCCTGTGACCCACGTTTGGTCCGATTCCGAGAACGTTGACAAAATCACGTATCGTGGGCCCCACAGGCTCCACTTGACGGGTGATTTTGAGATCGGCTCATCGGAATCCAATTCTGGAAGTTCCGTTGGGTTCGTATCATCGTTCCTGACTTGTAGACACTGAGTTTGTAGAATTTGGAGACCTTTGACCCTGACACGCTGTTCGGTACAAAGTGGCCCACATATGGACCCCGCTTTAATCCAAAAATGACCTTTTTGCCCCTGTGTCCAAATTGGACGTAAGGACAGGCATTTCTAGCAGTTTGATACCTTCTGAGACTGTTGGTGATATTTATTACAGCTTTCGGAGTAGTACCTACCGGATCCACCGATACCAGGACGACAGTTGATATTCAAACATCAGGCAAGTGTACCTTGCCAAACTCTACAGTATTGTTATATATTTCCCTTACTTTATTATAGTGATGTGCATGCTCAACCTAGGACCGTGTGACGTACTTAGCGTCCGATTATCAGTCGGGTGCCGACACTGTACGCAGTGTTGGGTACGGTCATCTAGAGATGGACATTCGTGACACCTTATTTTCGTACTTGTCTTATCAAGTACCATATGACCCAGGACACTTGACACTATTCATGAGACAGGATTTTCCCGAGATATTCGTGGTGATTCTGTATAGGATACAGGACATGGACATTATATTCTTAGATACTTTATGACTTGTTGCATTAGCTATGATCGCGCTTGACATGGGCATGAGACGTTATGGTCATGATATGCGTGGTTACATTGGGTGGGGAGAGACACACAGGCTATTTCATATATATATCTACTACTATTGTGAGGCCTCAGACTCTCGTAGCAGAGCTAGGCACATTACGTGTTTATTACCGCTACCCGGCTCCCCGACACAGAGCTTGTAGTGGCTTCAGCCTGAGTTTTAGTGCTGCTCTCATCTTGCATTTTCACATAGATGGTTACTTACTTGCCCTAGTTATTCATTATTTGCTGCACTGTATTTATTTTGGCATGAGCTTTCTTGTACCTTGCTATGTCCCCTGAGGACCTGGATCCGGATTTTGTCCCCAGATTTTGCAGACGAGGTTTATCCCGAGGTTTACGGGACCGGAGCAGGAGCTGATCCAGGAGCTGTACCACCACCCGAGGACGAGGTCTTAGCTGAAGATTTCTCTTGAGCATCCATGTTCATGCTCAGTTTTTATTATTTATTTCAGTCATTTACTTTCTGGTCTGTTGAACCATTGTACTAGATATTTATCGAGTTGTTCCCCGAAGTACTTTGTGAGACTTGCTGATGATTTACATTCCTTATTTATTCTGTGGATCATATTTTATATCTTGTGTGGATGAGATTAGTCGTGCCATGATTGTCGTAGACTTGTTTTACAGCTTAAGTATGCCCTGATGGATCCATTATATTGAGTTGGTCCATCGGTGCGTACTGCTGGCCATTGCCACGTGTCTAGTCCCACGGTATTTTGGCCGTTCTCCCGCAGGCTATTTTGGCCGTTCCCGCTAGGCGGGAATCACCCTCGCCAGCGCTCCCGCGGAACGATCACTTTGACCCATCCGAGCGTGATGCCGCACGAGCGTGAACCGCGCCCGTGCAAGGCCGTGATTCATTGGCTGGCGGTAAGAGTTCTAAGCCATAGAGTCGCACAGATTATCCGAGTGCAGCGAAATCATGAACGCATAGCGATTTGGTAACAGGTTCACTGAGTCGACAATATAGCGGAAGCATTGAAACACAAGTTTGAAGTAAAGCAACTCTTTTATTGATATAAACATGTGTTACAGGCGGCGTATAGCCGAGATTACAAGTCGCTCAAGCCTCTCTCTCTGAAACAGTAAAAGCGTGCCAAGTGGCTACAACTGTGGAATGATTGTACAGGCGAGTTCGGGCTATATTCCAACATTATGTCTTGTATATGTGCTTCGGTTCCGGACGCACCGTTGCAAGGCTTCAGAGGGAACTCCTGGCCTTAGCACGCACGTTGGAGGCATCCGCACCGAACGAGGTTCTCCCGCACCCTGCACACAAACTGGTGGATTATCAGTACATTGAATGCACTGGTGGGGAAGCTACTCGCCCGCTCGACAAATCCAAACACGTAATATAAGTTTCGTGCACAACTATTAAGTTGTCTTACTAGTTGCCTTAGGATCAGTTTTATGCAAGTATTGAATAGCCTAACGTGTCGGGCAGTGCGCCGTGCAACATGAGAGGAAACACGGCGAGACTTACCAACTTACCATCTCCTTCCCTGTTCAAGGCAACATTGAGGCAAACATTGTTAATTCAAGCACGGCAAGTATAAACATTCAGGAGGCATAGCATATGCAAACATGAGGGTCGTTTTATAACATGATCGTTCAGGTGTTCAGTGTTCATTGATGCGATGCAGTGACTCGCACGCGGATAGCCGCTAAGCGAGGATGACTTATCTATATGAACATGAGTCGCTGGCATAGCCATAAAGGACCGTTTATAGTCTTTGAACAAGGATGGCATGCAACGAAGCACGTGAGGCGCTATACGCCATCCTGTCCGTACGTGAGACTATCGTTCATTTAGTCTATGATAAGAATGGAATGCAGCCAAGAACGTGAGTGCTACAAACCATCCCATCCAAGAACGTGAGACTGAACCATGAGTTCCATCCGGACCGGATCAGTCCCGGTGCCCCAGAACCGTCCGTGGAACTATACCTCGTTTCCAAGTTGTCCGCGACATGCAGGTCAGGATCAGGGTCAGTTTCAATCCACAACTTGAATGATAATCCATGATTCGTGATCTGAACGAGCGTTTGCTCCAAGAGCTGAGATTCGTTCGTTACATGACGTGATTCTCGTTCAGACATAAACTTGATGTGATTATCATTCAGTTGTCACGTTATTGGATTCACGTTCAGTATTCATTATCCTGATGTGTGCCCCTGGTTCGGGGATTGCCTTGGCGACCCAACGGTCCCGTATACTAGCAGGTTCATTTAGGCACGGAACGACTACGTAGTAGTCTTCCGGGGTTTGGATGAAAACATGGCAACATTACAAGCAGACAAGCATGCGTTCTAAGGAACATAAGCAGGCACGTTGCTCGGACCCGAAGGTAAGCCGAGAGATAAAACCGTTAAGGGACTTAGCATGCGAGAGTCTGAGTATAAGCAGTATTTCATTTCCATGTTCTAGCAAGCAATACAAGTTAGGATTATTCCCTTAGCTAGGTGCGTTGGATTTATTAGCATGCAGGGGGTGAAACACCTAGCGACTAGCATAAATATTCCAGATTTTATGTGTGCTGGCTAAGCAAAGACAAGTTTACCGTAGCCACCCACCTTAGCGATGATTCGCCTCGGTAGAGCGATACGTCTGAGCGAGCCTCTGAAAGCCTAAGCTGAATTCCTATAGGGACAAGTCTGGATATTCTTTGCATTCTCTTTGAGGCAAAGCGGGTCGGGACAGCTGCACTATTGCCGTTTGAGACGGCAGTCCGCTTGAGCGGAACGGGGTGTTACAGCTGCGGGGGAGATCGAGGTGTGCAAGGAAGGCTTGGGGAGAGGAGGAAGAAGAAGAGAGAAGATGGAGGTCGTGGAATGCTCGTCGGGCTCCAGCGGTTGCAGAGGCGGAGAGTGGCGGCGTGAACAAGAGATGGGAGAGGGGATGGTCGGCTAGGTTAGGTATTGGGTTTTTTGGTTGTGAATAAAAATAGAAAAAAGGATTATTTATACATGTAGATTTTGGGTTTTTGTTGACTTAGGAAGTTTGGGCTTGGTCAACACCTCTTGGGATGGGCTTGGCCTTACATGGGGATATTTGGAGAGCTATAATTTATATTGTTTAAATACAAGGGCTAGGTTTAAATGCGGGGATGATGTTGCGCGTTGCACATTCCAAAAATTATAGGAAAAATTCATGTAAAGGGAAAATTAGATTTCTTCATGTATTGTCCAATGGTGTGGACACCTCAATGCACTTTTACATAAAAGTGTCCAACAATTGGAAAAATATACAAATTAGTCACCTTTGTCCCCTCATCTTTCTGAATCGAGGCCCGGCCCGGCTCACGTCATTCCAACAACCGATGGAGGGATCCTTGCTGCCTCACTATCATTTTGCAGCTTCAAAGAAGAATAAACAATGGCAAGAAAAGCAAGATAGAAATTTGGTTAAATTAATTAAAATTAATGCGCAAGGTGTTCTTAAATTAATTAGAAGTACATGGGGCTAAAATTAGGTGGGACACAAGTATCATGGACATAGAGGGCTCAGGATAGAATATTATCATTAATTTGGATTGCACAAAACGGTTAAGATTGTGTCTCCAATTTCTATTGGAACGCACAAGGGTACAAAGTTAGAATTATTTCACTACTAGAATAAGCGGGATTAGCGACGTATTTTAGCGACTCCAAGTAAAAACGTCGCTAACTTAGCGACTCCGTAAATATCGTCGCTAGACGTCGCTAAATGGCGACATTTAGCGACGTTTAGCGACTTTTATTAAGATTTTAAATTAATCGTCGCTATAAGTTCAATTAAGGTCGCTAAACGTCGCTAATATATCTTATTTAGCGACGTTTAGCGTCGTAATTAGCTACGTATCTTTCAAAAATATTTAGCAACGTATTTAGCGACGACTTTGGAGTCGCTATTTTTTATTTTAGCGACGTTTTTACCTTGACGTCGCTAAACGTCGCTAAATTTTGATTAATTAGGGCTCAGTTTTCTTTTCTCCATCTGTCGAAAATTTCGAAACGCTTCGATTTCCCCCGCCCCCCCCCTCTCCGGCGACCGGGTCTCCGACCGCTGCGGCTACTCTGGCATCTCCCTCCTCCTCCTCGAGCTCTAGGTAATCTCTCTCTCTCTCTCTCTCTCTCTCTCTCTCTCTCTCTCTCATGTGACACTGACACAAGACACACGCACACAGACACGACACACGCACACAGACACTGAGGAGTGGTACACGAGACACACGACACACACACACAGACGCAGACACACACACACGACACACATACACGACACACACACAGACACACAGACGCAGACACACACACGACACACACACACACACGCAGACACACACACACACAGACGCATATTAGGGTTAGGGTTAGGGTTAGGGTTAGGGTTAGGGTTAGGTTTTTTGACCTGGGTTAGGGTTAGGGTTAGATTTATGGTTAGGGTTAGGGTTAGGGTTAGGTTTTTTGACCTGGGGTTAGGGTTAGGTTTAGGGTTAGGGTCAGATTCATCTTCTCAAAAGCAAGTGGTACACGAGACACACGACACACACACACAGACGCAGACACACGACACACATACACGACACACACAGAGACACACAGACGCAGACACACACACGACACACACACACACACGCAGACACACACACACACAGACGCATATTAGGGTTAGGGTTAGGTTTAGGGTTAAGGTTAGGTTTTTTGACCTGGGGTTAGGGTTAGGGTTAGGTTTTTTGACCTGGGGTTAGGGTTAGGGTTAGGTTTAGGGTTAGGGTCAGATTCATCTTCTCAAAAGTAAGTGGTACACGAGACACACGACACACACACAGACGCAGACACACGACACACATACACGACACACACACAGACACACAGACGCAGACACACACACGACACACACACACACACGCAGACACACACACACAGACGCATATTAGGGTTAGGGTTAGGTTTAGGGTTAGGGTTAGGTTTTTTGACCTGGGGTTAGGGTTAGGGTTAGACCTGGTCAAGAGAGAACATATATTTTTTAAAGACACACACACACACACACACACACACACACACACACACACACACACACACACACACACACACACACACACACAGACACAATCAGAGAGTAGCATTCCTTTTCTTTCTCAAGAGAGAACATATATTTTCTAAAAATATATTGTTAATGTTATGAATCAGAGAGTAGCATTCCTTTTCTTTCTCAATCCTACTGTGCCTTATATTCCTTCGTTTGACTCAACGTGGAATTTAGAGGAAGTTAGTGTTATTTTGGCTTGCAACCTGCTAATTAATGATATGCACACAACCTGCTAGTTAATGATATGAATATGAGTTTGGAACCTCATTGTTATATTCTAAATATGTTAAGGGTGGAGTTAAGTAATACAAAAGCAATTCACTCTATTATTCTAAACTTGATGTTTGAAAAATCTAAAGATGAAAGCCTGTCAGGGTGGTCGCAACATGGTCGAAACGCTATATGACGATCGTTTATTGGGAGAGAGGTGGAGGTGAAAGGGTTACAAGAAGGTTGTAAGCATTTGATAGTAAACTTAGCATTATTGATATATATAAAAGAAGTAGTGGGAGAATAAAAAAGGGAGAGAAAAGAAAAAGAAAGAACGGTACATACGAGGATTAAAGTATCGATCATTTTATTTTGTGACACGTAGGATATAAATAAGATATTATGGTATCATTATTATACTGCAACAAACAGCTAATTCTTTGTGAGTCATCTAATTATTTCGTTCCGGTCCAATAGCTAATTCTTTGCTAATTCTTTGTTTTCATCTATCTTACCAGATGGCACCCAAGAGAGCGACACCTACTGTTAAGGAGGAAGTGATGCCTCCTACTGTTAAGGAGGAAGAGATACCACCTGCGGGGAGTTCCAGTCACCCAGCACCTATCGCGGCTGTATCTCAGACAGGGAGTTCCAGTCACCCAGCACCCATAGCGGAGCTTGATAACATAAACGCTGTTTATGCGCAGTATTTGAGGGACTGGTATCTGCCCTATTTTGGAAATCCTCGAGATTGATACTATGATGTTTCATATACTTATATATTATGAATTTTGTGTTACTGTGATACTCTGATACTTATATATTATGTATTTTGTGATGTTGTTTATGCCCATTTTGTGTGACTGTGATACTGTGATACTTTTATGACTGTGATACTTTTATTGTCTGTCTATAATATTTGTGTGTATTAATTGTATGACTGTATACTTTTATTCATATTAAATATTGTTAATCCGGTGTTGAGTGTTCCACCGAAGGGGTCGGCGAACCCATTGAATTCAACGGAGGGTTGCTCCGGGTCTATTTTTAATTAGAAATTTTAAAATTACAGGAACAATAGCTTGGAACAATTCAGGTTTTTTTTTTTATTTTTTTGTAAATTTAGCGACGTGTTTAGCGACGTTTAGCGACGTCTAGCGACGTTTTAATAAGTCGCTAAAAAAATCGCTACTTAGCGACGTGTCATTAGACGTCGCTAACGACGTCGCCAAACATCGCTAAATATGTCGCTGTACGTCGCAAATTGGTGACATGGCAGTACTGCCAGGTCATTAAATACGTCGCTGTTACGTCGCTATATAAGTCGCTAATTAGCGACGTTTAGCGACTTTATAGAACGTCGCTATTTAGTGACGCGGCGTCGCTAAACGTCGCTATGTTTAGCGACTCATGGAAGTCGCTAAAAAACGTCGGTATAGCGACGTATTTTGGTTCAGCGACTTGGTTTCTTCCGACTACTTTAAAACGTCGCTAATGACATCGCTAAACGATTTTAGCGACATTTTTTTGTCATTTAGCGACGTTTTTGGGCGTCGCTAATTTGACTTTTTTTGGTAGTGTTTGGAATTAAGAAATAACATCTGCGACGATTATTATGTTACTAAAATAAAACACAAGAGAGCATAATTATAAGTTACACCGAGATCAGAATAGAAGGCGGTCATGTCTAGGGCAAGGGTATGAAATTTATAGGAAGGTAAAGGCTAGTGAGGTGCTCCAATTATCGAAGCAACGGTAAGGTACACTATGTGATATAAATATTGCAAAATTAAATAAATACCGTGTTCTATTTCTATTTGGGTTCAAAATAGCCCTAGTTTCTCTTTTTAAGCCAAGTAGGCCAAATTTTGGGTGAGGATGTTTACAACACATGGCGGTTGTAAGATGATTGTAAGCATTTGGTTGTAGTCGTAGCACAACCGTTATATTGATAGGTCCCTTCTCGGATCCTTAATAAATATATAATATTTCCATCAAAAAAGAAGAAGAAGATAAATATAGAATATTAGTATCAATATAAATAATTTTTATTAGTTAAATTTCCTTCTAATTTGGCCAATTTTTGATCTCTTCATCTATTAGGGTTGTAATTATACCTCTGGTCCTTCTTATTTCAGCTAGTGTCAGTAGGATACAGATAAATATAGAGTAGCAGTGGTAAATATATATATATATATATATATATATATATATATATATATATATATATATATATATATATATATATATATATATATATATATATACACCAAGGCTTATTCTACCACTTATTGAACTAGGCAATCTCAGTCATATTTTTTTTTGAAATGTGTGGTTATAAAGTATGCAGATGTGGTATCAACTTTATGGGATAATTTATGACCACACATTTCAAAAAATGTGTGGTTGAGTTTGCTTGGTATAATATCCCGCTCCTAACGGGTTACTTATGGAATAGTTGTTACTTTGACTCAGTTGAGAATCGAGTCTCGTGGAAACCTTATCGCCAAATCAATACAGACAAAATACAATGAACCCTTCAAATTGATGAAACGACTTCTATTGAAATAAGTCCAAGAGTTTTTGTTGGTTGTTTTGCTGCTTGATTTTGTGTTACTTTGTGTGTTGTCTTGCTTTTAATGACTTAGTTTTCATGATTCGCTTTTATCTCTTATGCATTTATTTCGAATGGTAAGAGAAAGATATCGAAGGATGCTAACCAAGTATTGTTGCAATTTTAGGACGCATAACCAAGGAGTGATCGTTGCATAAGGCTTCCCCATCCTCTCGTTCGATTCAATCGGTGAGTAGCTTGGCCCTGCGATGAATCCTTTAGTCTGCATGCCTAAATAAAAGAATCTCTAGTCCACTCAAAATGCCTGTCCCTATGCTCAATTTGATGCCCAGTAACAAGATAAGTCAATAAACATGATTCACTTGTTAACTTATAATTTGCTACTACTTATTGCATGATATGCAATTATGATATTTGAATCATAGAATAATCACTGCAAACCATTTGAGTTATTGACGCATGTTACTTATCTTACGTTGCACATTGAACCTATTGAAAATCTCTTATGGTTTGAATTAAT
Organism: Iris macrosiphon; assembly: GCA_036927795.1. Lineage (NCBI taxonomy): Eukaryota > Viridiplantae > Streptophyta > Magnoliopsida > Asparagales > Iridaceae > Iris > Iris macrosiphon. The sequence goes on from JAYESA010000007.1 coordinate 10,470,600, forward strand.
CGATATTGGACTCATTGAAGAGCCACAGCTCAATCGAAAATAAGATAGATAGTCAACATAGAAGATTTTTGTTCAACTGTTGCAATAGAACTGATTAACTGATATAACATATTCATTGCATCGGTCTTTGGACAACTTGTGCACAAGGTCAGTCTCTCGAGCGATTCTTGGGGCACCAGACATTGTTCGGTCTGGGAGAGATGATCGAAACACCCGGAGGCTTGTAGTCCTCGCGATTAAGGGGGGTTGTCTTGTCTAATAGTTAGGCTGGATTTGTAGTCCCAACTGCTATTCATGGGTTTTTTCGTGGACCATCATGTAGTTAGGGCGCATGCTAGGTTTACTTTCTTGCATACCTAATACTTGATGCCAAGATTAATTCATAAGTTTATTCATATATGCAAATTATGGCTAACTTGTGTCTGCTGCAGGAATAATCGCTCGTCCGTGGGTAAAAATTATCATATGCATGGTTCAATTTATCGTTTATATTTTTTTGCATAAATTGTTAGAAAAACTAGACAACCAAAAAGATCATCTAATAATGTTAGCTTCACATGTTTACGTAGTATGGATTTCTAGGTTAGTTTGGCCACGGTCGCTCACCAGTACATGTTGTAGTATTGACCCATATTTGTGGGAAAATCTCCAGGTTCTGGTAGCGAGAGCTAGACGAGCATTTTGAACCAGTAATCGTGCATCCATCCAGCGGAACCGTGCTCATGCTGCTTCCTTAGCTTTCCTCTCATGTGTGCAAACTCCTCTTCTGTTAGTTGTTTTGATTTGTTGGTCCTATTACAAGAACATGATGAATGGGCGTTGTGGCTAGTTTTGGATTTGTAAAAAGGGATGTAGCTATATATGGCATATTTTGTAATTAGTCAATCAAGTACTTTGTAATACAATCTTCAAGTATTCAATAAAGAAAGTATTTTGTCTCCCTATCAAATAAGTTCAACTTTGGTTCTCTATATTTTGAATCATGTGCCTCTCTCTCTCTATATATTTTTTTGTCTAACTTGTGTCTTGTGCCGGTACTATACCTGGTGCAAGCACAACTTAGGCATGCACAGCATCATGCCCAAGCGAGGATGATCAGTTTCGTAGGGACCAAGCAAGGATGATCGGCCCTTACGGAATCGGGACATGACAATTGGTATCAGATCATGACTTTACGTCCTTGGCCTCTTAAAATATCATTTTCAAAAAGATATAAGTTTTCAAGTAATTTCAAAAGTCTTGGATTTCAAAAATGGTTACGAATATAAGTAAATCGAAGGTGTTAATGTCCCGCTCTTGAAAAGTATGAAAACCCAATGTCCCATGCAATAATTCCATAAAATGTTATGAGACTGATGCAAGCTACTCTCTTTTGCAGCAGGATGACTAAACCAAGTAACCAAGGGACATCGCGCGCAGCGAGCGTGAACGATGACCAAATTGATAGGCTGATTGCTATGTTCGAAAAACAAAATAATTGATATGAGGCCCAACAGGAAAGGTTCGAAGATCAGCAGCAACGGGCTGATGCTAGAGCCTTGGTACAGCAACAACAGCTTAGCTCTCTGACTCAAATAGTAATAATACTGGTGGCCAATAATGGTTCATCAGGAACCGCCATGACGCATGTGCCAACCGCACCTGCGCCTCTAGAATCTAGCCTAGCAGAAGCAGATGAACCTCGCAAGCGGCTAGTAAGTCTACCTTTAAAGTGGTCGAGTTCCTGAAGTTGAACCCTCCAGCGTTCGAAGGCAGGGCCGCCCCAGATAAGGTAATGGACTGGGTCACTAAGTTGGAGGGATTATTTAAGTTTGCTGGGATACCTGCGGATAAGAGGGTGGCATGTGCAGCAATGCAGCAGCGGTTACATGCACACAATTTGTGGCAGATCAAGAAGCTAGATCTTGTCACAAGGCGCAAAGACAGCAAAATCACTTGGGGGATGTTCAAGAATGCATTCTTGAAACAGTACCTCCCTCCAGCCGTCAGATAAAGAAAGAAAGACAAATTTATCGAACTTAAGCAAGGGAGCATGTCCGTCGAAGATTATGAGTCAGAATTCTCCAAGCTTGCTAAGTTTGCTAAAAAACGATTCCTAACGAGAGGACCCGTATGTACCGATTCATCATAGGCTTAAATAATGAACTTAGAAAGGATGTGATGAATCGGGAGTGTACTTTATACATTAAGGCCTTTGAGACAGTGGTATAAAATAAGCAGTTCACACCACGAAGTATTCCAAAAAAGCCACCAACTGCTCGAAACCCTCCTACCAAAAGATATCACGATGGAGGAAAGAAGACATAGGGTGAACAGTGCCCTAGACTTAAGTGCAGCTATTGTGGCAGACCAGGGCACGTAGTAGAAACTTGTCATATTGTGAGAGGTGAATGTTTCAACTACGGCCAAAAGGGCCATATTCTGAGAAACTGTCTGACCAAGATGTAAACCCCCTCACCCAAAATTAGGGCTACTTGGCTTAGATAGTGAAATTAGGGCTAGTTTGAACCAATTTGAATTAGAACACGGCATTATTTAATTATGCATTAATTTATATCGCGTAGCGCACATTACTGTTGCTTCTATAATTGGAAACCTCACTAGCCATTTTCTTCCAACAAACTTCACAACCTCATCCTAGACATGCCCGCCTACTATTCTGACCCTTGTACAACTTATAATATTGCTCTCTGATACTATATTTTAGCCGCACAATAAACGTCGCGGACGTTATTTCTTGATTCGATATAAATTCCAATTTTGTACCCTTGTGCGTCCCAATCGAAATCGGGAACCCAATCTTGACCGTTTTGTACGACCTGAATTTTATTAATAATCTACTCTGTATCCTCTACGTCCCAGACCTTTTGTTCCGCCTATTTTTATTTCCCTGTGCTTCTAATTAATTTCAGAACATCGTGCGCATTCGATTTAATTAATTAAATCCAATTTTTGCCTTTGTGCAATTTTCTAATTGTTGGGGGACTTTTATGCAAAAATGCGTTAAGATATCTCCACCATTGGACAATTCATAAAGAAATCTATTTTTCTCTTCATGTGGAATTTTTCTGTAAATTTTCGGATCATGCACATCGCCCCATTTATTTTAAACCCATCCTTGTATTTTAAACCCTGTAATTATAGCTCAAACATCCCCAAGCGAGCCCAAGGCCCATCCCAAGAAAATGTGGACCAAAGTCAAATTCTTAGGTCAACCCAAACCAAAAATTTCACATGTATATATATATATATATATATATATATATATATATCCCATCCTCCCTTTATTTTCTTAGAAATTCCAAAACCTAAAACACCCAAACCCCAAAATCCAGCCGACTCCTCCTTCTTCAATCTTACCCATCTTCCCTGCCTGGCTATGCCGGAGCTCCGCCGTGGCCATCCCCGCTCACCACGACTCACCGGGGTCGTCGCCCTCACCAACCGCTCTCGGCCGGATCTCCCCGACCAAACGCCGAGCCACCACGTCGATCAGAACCGCCCCATCTCGACTTCAGCACTCAGCCCCTCGCCGGAGTCATTCCCCTCCGCCTGTGCACCATCTCCTTCCTCGCCAACCAATCGACTGAGACCCACCGGAGCTACCACGATCTCCCCGACTGCACCGGAGCCCTTCCCGACAGTGCTACCTCTCCCTCTCTTCCTTCTCTCGTCTGAACATCCCTCCGGCCAACTCCTCCTTCTACCCCGCCTGAGCCCGGAGCAGCCTGCAACCCTCTTCCTCGTCCCAATTTGTAATAGCACCGCCTCGCCGGACCTCCCTCGCTCCCTTCCATCCACCAGCAGTGCAGCAGCCCCCTCCCCATTGATTCCGGCCATACTGCCCGAGCCCGACCACCGGCTCCTCCTCCTCTTCCCTGACAGTGCCAGCCACCGAGCACCTTCCTCCCTGAACCATATCCTCTTCCCCTCGAGCCACAGTCGTCATTACCACCACCATTGCCACCACCTCCCTGGCCGGACCTCCCTGGCCGGAGCTCCTCCCCACGGCCGGACCCTGGCCGGAGTGTCAACTCAACCACCATCCAGTAACCCCATCACCACCTCATCACCATTATACACATTACCATCTTCATCATCCATACAACTCACCATTGTCTCACCATCGTCGTCGTCGTTATCATCATCATCACTTCATCGTCAACCTCTCTTCGTCGATGTCCAGCCGATCCCGTGCGCGTACACCGAGGTTCGAACCTGTCCCACCTTCTTATTCCGTATGTGTGCTTGAGTATATGTTATTAGGACATGTGTATTGCTTACCACTGTTAGCTGATGTCGGACCCTGAGTCGGTGAACCCAGTCCTGCGTACATGAACTTGTACACGTACGCGTATCTTTATATATATTTAGTATTTGCATACTATTCAACTTAGAATACATATAATTATTGGATGATATATATATATATATATATATATATATATATATATAGGGTATATATGTATATTGTAATTAATTATATGTTAATAATAATTAGGACTATATATCCAGACTGTACGACCCTAGGACACCGTGGACTGTCCCGTACTCACCTTGACCATGCTGACCCTAAACACTTGGTAATTGTCCGCCTTGCGTACATTAACGTACTAGCGTAGACACCTGTCAGTTGACTGTCTGATTGTGTACAACACTTGAAGATATGACCCCGCGTAATTCAACGCGTAATTTACCGTGTTAGAGGACTAGTGTTACCCCTAGTATACCCCTTGAGTCCAGTATAAATATTGTTGTGTGTGCTAGTGTAAAGACTAATGATTCTATTGTATTATATTTATGTGTACATAGGATATTGGATTTGTTCTGCGCGGTTTCTGGAGCAGATTATTGGTACATTACAGCTTCCTTGCCAGGCAAGTATACCTTGCCATTGTACTGTTATTCTTATTCCATATGTTGCACGCATCTTTATTTTCTGTCTTTAGTTCATATTTTTTAATTGTTATATAAAATGCGCACGACGGTGATGTCGCGAATGTTTTTATTTATGTATTGCATTGACCTTGTTCATGAGACTACCCTATTATCATGTAGCACCATTAGGTTCATTGGTCGTGACACAGTTGATACACGAGTGTGAGTCTCATATAGATCACGGACTACGTGACAGGTCTGGCCTCCTGTACGTGTGGGCCGTGCGTTAGGAATAACTACTGTTAGAAACTTGGCATGCTAGTAGACTTGGCAGTTATTAGAGGTGTTATCGTGTCATGGATGTGACATGCTTAGAGCATGGGGTGGGGAGAACAACAAGTAAGACGTATGGGCTTCGTTGCACTTTTCTTGTGTAACCCGTACGCTCCGTCGGAGATGCGCGGTCATGATGACCACTATATATTATATTATTATCAGGCGGGCCTCCGGTGTTCGAAAGACGCCGTGCCTTTGTAGGCCCCTGGATCTCCAAGAGAACTATGCCAATCCCATTTTAGCCAGATAGCCCACGCGTTGGGAAAGTTGTTCTTAAACTGCATTCACTTTAGACGGTTAGGCGACCCATTGAATATTTATTTCAGTACTTTAGTGGCATATGTTTAAGTATCTTGTTATGTCCCTCTGAGGACCTGGTCCCCTGCCAGGTGTGTTTGTTCTTGAGTATTCGCAGGAGAGCGGATTCGGATGGTTACCTGTGTTTCGAGGATGTCTTCTCTTCGAGCCGTGATTGCTAGCTGGTATACTTATATTGTGTTTGATAGCTTGTATTTATATTGTATTTGCTCTTATATTCGAGTTGGTAGTGGATTTGTTTCCATCCAACTATCATCCTTAGATGCTTCTCATTGAGATCTAGTTTCATAGATACTGGTTATTCATTTCTATATGATTTTGATGGATGAGATTTAGATTTTACCCTGTGACTTGTATTACATTTTATACCACTTTTGGATTGATATTCATAATACAGCGTACATATGGATTTGGTTTCCATATATTGGAGTTGCCATATCCATGCGGCTGGCATGCTTACGTGTCCTAGTCCTACGTATATTTTTGGGACTGGGGCGTGACATGTTTTAGTGGTGGCCCATGCAGGTCGAGATCATATTGTCTCGGTTACGTTACTGTACCGAACAAGCCTGCACCTAGGACTAGAGTATAGGATCTCATCCACAATTGACTATGATTCGCTCTCCTTCCAATCCATTCTATCTGAATAATTGCATCATGCTTGATTCCTGTACTTCCCTAATAGTTCTTTGAGAATAGCCTTCTGCTAGAATATAGGAACCCCTATTATTAGGATGATAATTATGGTAGCACACCTATTAAGAATACAACGAGAATATAGATACACCACTAAGTTTAGAATATCTAGTGAACCCTAGAATTCCTTATCTTTAGATTGGTATACCATTACCCCTTGATGTGTTAAGAAGACTTGAGAGTAGTATAGACACTACTAGAGATAGTTAGAAGTTTTACCATAATGTTTGACCCTAGTATTGAGGAACCAATAGAAAACCAAAATTGAATAATAGGACTGAACCTAACCACCGCAGTTAGATAAGTATTGGAAAACCATAAATCGAGACTCCTGTCATAAGATAAGCAGACAGTACATTAGAAAGCCAAGGGCAATGCATAGAATGTTTTCCTAATCATACCTCAACCCTAGCAACTAGCATACCACTTCCCCTTAGAAAACCATGATGCTATCTAGAGCCCCTCTATTTCATATATTGTTCCTCTGCGACCTTAACGTTCGCTAATTGCGCGACGACTAAAGTATCTTCTTCCTTTCTTCATCTTTCAACTCGTTCCACTTGACACCTCTAATTATAGACCAAGTGATTGTATTCTATGATAGGATATATAGTTTGCTAAAGTTATAGTCATAATCTTGAATTTTGAATTGTGTACCTTGTAATTAAAACCTGATAGTTGAGTGGTTCAATTAGATTGTGATGATTACCCCTAGTTGTATACCACGTAATTTGTACCCCACCTCGATACAAGTTAGATCCCTTTCCCCTTAACGGCTAGTAACTCTTCTATCCCTACGATTGACACATGTTCTATGAGCACTTGACCCTTACCTATATAATGCAATAGGAGACCCTAATAAAAGTTTCTGTTCTATGTACATGTGCAAGGTTATTTTTGTAGGTATCCTTAAGACAATACAATAGTAGTTAAATTATTTTAAGTTGGATAGTATACCTCACCACCTAGTATCACGTAGCCCTTGTGATCCATTGATGAAGTGTAACTGAATGACATTAATTGTATGCTAGCAAAGACGACAGTGTTTATTCAGACGATAGAATTTAGAGGTCCATGTCCCTATTTGGTCGACTAGCGTCTTAGACAAGGAATTAGTATGACAACTATAGAGATTGTGTAGTCTTTCATTATTATTGCTTATTTTGCTTTTGTTTTTGTGAACTTGAATTGTTATGAACCTTCTTTCATCATAATCTAGCGTATTCATATTTGCTGTACTACCTTGACTTATACTGCTATTATAGCCTAGTTTTTGTAAGCTTATTCTTTATCGAGCCTGTTCATGACATACGTATTATTGGGGGCCCACAATAATACATTTCAGAATCAGTGTATTAGGGTCTAGCTAACCTTAGTGCGCTTGGTTCGCCCTTCGCATAACTACTTTACGTGGATTGAGATATGTAGTGATTAGTAGACGAATATACTTGCCCTAGACATGTCTAAGTGTATCGTATCGGCTACATAACTGTACTAATACGAGCATGCGAATACGGATTTACCAAATAGGATTTCAGTCCACAACTGCCTTGACAATTCCCATTGGATTCCTTGAAACGCCTTGATCCCTATACTTGCATTCTATTACTTCTTCCTTGAACCCTTATTTATTGATCTACGTCTTTCCTTATTTCGAAAAGACGAAACATCTTGCTTGGTATAAGTTTGATATATAGATAGTACTAGATATCCCCCATAGGCCAATCACATTGTTTGGTGACTATCTTTTATAAATGATTAAGGGCATATCATAGAGGATATGTTTGGTGTTAAAAGACTTTGAGGATTCAATAACATGATTAAATAATTTGGGTCATAGCTTTCTTAGATGTATAGTCTTAGACGATAGATGAGTAAACTCTAAGTTGGGTAGAAATTGCAATGTTGACTTAAGGAGAATCCTTTAGACTGTAATCAAGTGACGTTAGATAGAGAAACCCTACCCTAGTTTAATTTCGAGGACAAAATTGTTTTAAGTTGGGTAGATTGTAAACCCCCTCACCCAAAATTAGGGCTACTTGGCTTAGATAGTAAAATTAGGGCTAGTTTGAACCAATTTGAATTAGAACATGGCATTATTTAATTATGCATTAATTTATATCGCGTAGCGCACATTACCGTTGCTTCTATAATTGGAAACCTCACTAGCCATTTTCTTCCAACAAACTTCACAACCTCATCCTAGACATGCCCGCCTACTATTCTGACCACCCTTGTACAACTAATAATATTGCTCTCTGATACTATATTTTAGTCGCACAATAAACGTCGCGGACGTTATTTCTTGATTCGATATAAATTCCAATTTTGTACCCTTGTGCGTCCCAATCGAAATCGGGAACCCAATCTTGACCGTTTTGTACGACCTGAATTTTATTAATAATCTACTCTGTATCCTCTACGTCCCAGACCCTTTGTTCCGCCTATTTTTATTTCCCTGTGCTTCTAATTAATTTTAGAACATCGTGCGCATTCGATTTAATTAATTAAATCCAATTTCTGCCTTTGTGCAATTTTCCAATTGTTGGGGGACTTTTATGCAAAAATGCGTTAAGATATCTCCACCATTGGACAATTCATAAAGAAATCTATTTTTCTCTTCATGTGGAATTTTTCTGTAAATTTTCGGATGTACAACGCGCACATCGTCCCATTTATTTTAAAGCCATCCTTGTATTTTAAACCCTGTAATTATAGCTCAAACATCCCCAAGCTAGCCCAAGGCCCATCCCAAGGAAATGTGGACCAAAGTCAAATTCTTAGGTCAACCCAAACCAAAAATTTCACATGTATATATATATATATATATCCCATCCTCCCTTTATTTTCTTAGAAATTCCAAAACCTAAAATACACAAACCCCAAAATCCAGCCGACTCCTCCTTCTTCAATCTTACCCATCTTCCCTGCCTGGCTATGCCGGAGCTCCGCCGTGGCCATCCCTGCTCACCATGACTCACCGGGGTCGTCGCCCTCACCAACCGCTCTCAGCCGAATCTTCCCGACCAAACGCCGAGCCACCACGTCGATCAGAACCGCCCCATCTCGACTTCAGCACTTAGCCCCTCGCCGGAGTCATTCCCCTCCGCCTGTGCACCATCTCCTTCCTCGCCAACCAATCGACTGAGACCCACCGGAGCTACCACGATCTCCCCGACTGCACCGGAGCCCTTCCCGACAGTGCTACCTCTCCCTCTCTTCCTCCTCTCGTCTAAACATCCCTCCGGCCAACTCCTCCTTCGACCCCGCCTGAGCCCGGAGCAGCCTGCAACCCTCTTCCTCGTCCCCCTCTGTAATAGCACCGCCTCGCCGGACCTCCCTCGCTCCCTTCCATCCACCAGCAGTGCAGCAGCCCCCTCCCCATTGATTCCGGCCATACTGCCCGAGCCCGACCACCGGCTCCTCCTCCTCTTCCCTGACAGTGCCAGCCACCGAGCACCTTCCTCCCTGAACCATATCCTCTTTCCCTCGAGCCACAGTCGTCATTACCACCACCATTGCCACCACCTCCCTGGCCGGACCTCCCTGGCCGGAGCTCCTCCCCACGGCCGGACCCTGGCCGGAGTGTCAACTCAACCACCATCCAGTAACCCCATCACCACCTCATCACCATTATACACATTACCATCTTCATCATCCATACAACTCACCATTGTCTCACCATCGTTGTCGTCGTTATCATCATCATCACTTCATCGTCAACCTCTCTTCGTCGATGTCCAGCCGATCCCGTGCGCGTACACCGAGGTTCGAACCTGTCCCACCTTCTTATTCCGTATGTGTGCTTGAGTATATGTTATTAGGACATGTGTATTGCTTACCACTGTTAGCTGATGTCGGACCCTGAGTCGGTGAACCCAGTCCTGCGTACATGAACTTGTACACGTACGCGTATACTATTTAGTTTGATATCTTTATATATATTTAGTATTTGCATACTATTCAACTTAGAATACATATAATTATTGGATGATATATATGTACATATATATATATATATATATATATATATATATATATATATATATATATATATATATATATATATATATATATATATATATATATATATATATATATATAGGGTATATATGTATATTGTAATTAATTATATGTTAATAATAATTAGGACTATATATCCAGACTGTACGACCCTAGGACACCGTGGACTGTCCCGTACTCACCTTGACCATGCTGACCCTAAACACTTGGTAATTGTCCGCCTTGCGTACATTAACGTACTAGCGTAGACACCTGTCAGTTGACTGTCTGATTGTGTACAACACTTGAAGATATAACCCCGCGTAATTCAACGCGTAATTTACCGTGTTAGAGGACTAGTGTTACCCCTAGTATACCCCTTGAGTCCAGTATAAATATTGTTGTGTGTGCTAGTGTAAAGACTAATGATTCTATTGTATTATATTTATGTGTACATAGGATATTGGATTTGTTCTGCGCGGTTTCTGGAGCAGATTATTGGTACATTGCAGCTTCCTTGCCAGGCAAGTATACCTTGCCATTGTACTGTTATTCTTATTCCATATGTTGCACGCATCTTTATTTTCTGTCTTTAGTTCATATATTTTAATTGTTATATAAAATGCGTGCGACGGTGACGTCGCGAATGTTTTTATTTATGTATTGCATTGACCTTATTCATGAGACTACCCCATTATCATGTAGCACCATTAGGTTCATTGGTCGTGACACAGTTGATACACGAGTGTGAGTCTCATATAGATCACGGACTACGTGACAGGTCTGGCCTCCTGTACGTGTGGGCCGTGCGTTAGGAATAACTACTGTTAGAAACTTGGCATGCTAGTAGACTTGGCAGTTATTAGAGGTGTTATCGTGTCATGGATGTGACATGCTTAGAGCAGGGGGTGGGGAGAACAACAAGTAAGACGTGTGGGCTTCGTTGCACTTTCCTTGTGTAACCCGTACGCTCCGTCGGAGATGCGCGGTCATGATGACCACTATATATTATATTATTATCAGGCGGGCCTCCGGTGTTCGAAAGACGCCGTGCCTTTGTAGGCCCCTGGATCTCCAAGAGAACTATGCCAATCCCATTTTAGCCAAATAGCCCACGCGTTGGGAAAGTTGTTCTTAAACTGCATTCACTTTAGACGGTTAGGCGACCCATTGAATATTTATTTCAGTACTTTAGTGGCATGTGTTTAAGTATCTTGTTATGTCCCTCTGAGGACCTGGTCCCCTGCCAGGTGTGTTTGTTCTTGAGTATTCGCAGGAGAGCGGATTCGGATGGTTACCTGTGTTTCGAGGATGTCTTCTCTTCGAGCCGTGATTGCTAGCTGGTATACTTATATTGTGTTTGATAGCTTGTATTTATATTGTATTTGCTCTTATATTCGAGTTGGTAGTGGATTTGTTTCCATCCAACTATCATCCTTAGATGCTTCTCATTGAGATCTAGTTTCATAGATACTGGTTATTCATTTCTATATGATTTTGATGGATGAGATTTAGATTTTACCCTGTGACTTGTATTATATTTTATACCACTTTTGGATTGATATTCATAATACAGCGTACATATGGATTTGGTTTCCATATATTGGAGTTGCCATATCCATGCGGCTGGCATGCTTACGTGTCCTAGTCCTACGTATATTTTTGGGACTGGGGCGTGACATGTTTTAGTGGTGGCCCATGCAGGTCGAGATCATATTGTCTCGGTTACGTTACTGTACCGAACAAGCCTGCACCTAGGACTAGAGTATAGGATCTCATCCACAATTGACTATGATTCGCTCTCCTTCCAATCCATTCTATCTGAATAATTGCATCATGCTTGATTCCTGTACTTCCCTAATAGTTCTTTGAGAATAGCCTTCTGCTAGAATATAGGAACCCCTATTATTAGGATGATAATTATGGTAGCACACCTATTAAGAATACAACGAGAATATAGATACACCACTAAGTTTAGAATATCTAGTGAACCCTAGAATTCCTTATCTTTAGATTGGTATACCATTACCCCTTGATGTGTTAAGAAGACTTGAGAGTAGTATAGACACTACTAGAGATAGTTAGAAGTTTTACCATAATGTTTGACCCTAGTATTGAGGAACCAATAGAAAACCAAAATTGAATAATAGGACTGAACCTAACCACCGCAGTTAGATAAGTATTGGAAAACCATAAATCGAGACTCCTGTCATAAGATAAGCAGACAGTACATTAGAAAGCCAAGGGCAATGCATAGAATGTTTTCCTAATCATACCTCAACCCTAGCAACTAGCATACCACTTCCCCTTAGAAAACCATGATGCTATCTAGAGCCCCTCTATTTTATATATTGTTCCTCTGCGACCTTAACGTTCGCTAATTGCGCGACGACTAAAGTATCTTCTTCCTTTCTTCATCTTTCAACTCGTTCCACTTGACACCTCTAATTATAGACCAAGTGATTGTATTCTATGATAGGATATATAGTTTGCTAAAGTTATAGTCATAATCTTAAATTTTGAATTGTGTACCTTGTAATTAAAACCTGATAGTTGAGTGGTTCAATTAGATTGTGATGATTACCCCTAGTTGTATACCACGTAATTTGTACCCCACCTCGATACAAGTTAGATCCCTTTTCCCTTAACGGCTAGTAACTCTTCTATCCCTACGATTGACACATGTTCTATGAGCACTTGACCCTTACCTATATAATGCAATAGGAGACCCTAATAAAAGTTTCTGTTCTATGTACATGTGCAAGGTTATTTTTGTAGGTATCCTTAAGACAATACAATAGTAGTTAAATTATTTTAAGTTGGATAGTATACCTTACCACCTAGTATCACGTAGCCCTTGTGATCCATTGATGGAGTGTAACTGAATGACATTAATTGTATGCTAGCAAAGACGACAGTGTTTATTCAGACGATAGAATTTAGAGGTCCATGTCCCTATTTGGTCGACTAGCGTCTTAGACAAGGAATTAGTATGACAACTATAGAGATTGTGTAGTCTTTCATTATTATTGCTTATTTTGCTTTTGTTTTTGTGAACTTGAATTGTTATGAACCTTCTTTCATCATAATCTAGCGTATTCATATTTGCTGTACTACCTTGACTTATGCTGCTATTATAGCCTAGTTTTTGTAAGCTTATTCTTTATCGAGCCTGTTCATGACATACGTATTATTGGGGGCCCACAATAATACATTTCAGAATCAGTGTATTAGGGTCTAGCTAACCTTAGTGCGCTTGGTTCGCCCTTCGCATAACTACTTTACGTGGATTGAGATATGTAGTGATTAGTAGACGAATATACTTGCCCTAGACATGTCTAAGTGTATCGTATCGGCTACATAACTGTACTGATACGAGCATGCGAATACGGATTTACCAAATAGGATTTTAGTCCACAACTGCCTTGACAATTCCCATTGGATTCCTTGAAACGCCTTGATCCCTATACTTGCATTCTATTACTTCTTCCTTGAACCCTTATTTATTGATCTACGTCTTTTCTTATTTCGAAAAGACGAAACATCTTGCTTGGTATAAGTTTGATATATAGATAGTACTAGATATCCCCCATAGGCCAATCACATTGTTTGGTGACTATCTTTTATAAATGATTAAGGGCATATCATAGAGGATATGTTTGGTGTTAAAAGACTTTGAGGATTCAATAACATGATTAAATAATTTGGGTCATAGCTTTCTTAGATGTATAGCCTTAGACGATAGATGAGTAAACTCTAAGTTGGGTAGAAATTGCAATGTTGACTTAAGGAGAATCCTTTAGACTGTAATCAAGTGACGTTAGATAGAGAAACCCTACCCTAGTTTAATTTCGAGGACGAAATTATTTTAAGTTGGGTAGATTGTAAACCCCCTCACCCAAAATTAGGGCTACTTGGCTTAGATAGTGAAATTAGGGCTAGTTTAAACCAATTTGAATTAGAACATGGCATTATTTAATTATGCATTAATTTATATCGCGTAGCGCACATTACCGTTGCTTCTATAATTGGAAACCTCACTAGCCATTTTCTTCCAACAAACTTCACAACCTCATCCTAGACATGCCCGTCTACTATTCTGACCACCCTTGTACAACTAATAATATTGCTCTCTGATACTATATTTTAGCCGCACAATAAACGTCGCGGACGCTATTTCTTGATTCGATATAAATTCTAATTTTGTACCCTTGTGCGTCCCAATCGAAATCGGGAACCCAATCTTGACCGTTTTGTACGACCTGAATTTTATTAATAATCTACTCTGTATCCTCTACGTCCCAGACCCTTTGTTCCGCCTATTTTTATTTCCCTGTGCTTCTAATTAATTTTAGAACATCGTGCGCATTCGATTTAATTAATTAAATCCAATTTCTGCCTTTGTACAATTTTCCAATTGTTGGGGGACTTTTATGCAAACATGCGTTAAGATATCTCCACCATTGGACAATTCATAAAGAAATCTATTTTTCTCTTCATGTGGAATTTTTCTGTAAATTTTCGGATGTACAACGCGCACATCGTCCCATTTATTTTAAAGCCATCCTTGTATTTTAAACCCTGTAATTATAGCTCAAACATCCCCAAGCTAGCCCAAGGCCCATCCCAAGGAAATGTGGACCAAAGTCAAATTCTTAGGTCAACCCAAACCAAAAATTTCACATGTATATATATATATATATCCCATCCTCCCTTTATTTTCTTAGAAATTCCAAAACCTAAAATACACAAACCCCAAAATCCAGCCGACTCCTCCTTCTTCAATCTTACCCATCTTCCCTGCCTGGCTATGCCGGAGCTCCGCCGTGGCCATCCCCGCTCACCATGACTCACCGGGGTCGTCGCCCTCACCAACCGCTCTCGACCGAATCTTCCCGACCAAACGCCGAGCCACCACGTCGATCAGAACCGCCCCATCTCGACTTCAGCACTTAGCCCCTCGCCGGAGTCATTCCCCTCCGCCTGTGCACCGTCTCCTTCCTCGCCAACCAATCGACTGAGACCCACCGGAGCTACCACGATCTCCCCGACTGCACCGGAGCCCTTCCCGACAGTGCTACCTCTCCCTCTCTTCCTCCTCTCGTCTAAACATCCCTCCGGCCAACTCCTCCTTCGACCCCGCCTGAGCCCGGAGCAGCCTGCAACCCTCTTCCTCGTCCCTCTCTGTAATAGCACCGCCTCGCCGGACCTCCCTCGCTCCCTTCCATCCACCAGCAGTGCAGCAGCCCCCTCCCCATTGATTCCGGCCATACTGCCCGAGCCCGACCACCGGCTCCTCCTCCTCCTCCTCTTCCCTGACAGTGCCAGCCACCGAGCACCTTCCTCCCTGAACCATCTCCTCTTCCCCTCGAGCCACAGTCGTCATTACCACCACCATTGCCACCACCTCCCTGGCCGAACCTCCCTGGCCGGAGCTCCTCCCCACGGCCGGACCCTGGCCGGAGTGTCAACTCAACCACCATCCAGTAACCCCATCACCACCTCATCACCATTATACATATTACCATCTTCATCATCCATACAACTCACCATTGTCTCACCATCGTCGTCGTCGTCATCATCATCATCACTTTATCGTCAACCTCTCTTCGTCGATGTCCAGCCGGTCCCGTGCGCGTACACCGAGGTTCGAACCTGTCCCACCTTCTTATTCCGTATGTGTGCTTGAGTATATGTTATTAGGACATGTGTATTGCTTACCACTGTTAGCTGATGTCGGACCCTGAGTCAGTGAACCCAGTGCTGCGTACATGAACTTGTACACGTACGCGTATACTATTTAGTTTGATATATTTATATATATTTAGTATTTGCATACTATTCAACTTGGAATACATATAATTATTGGATGATATATATGTACATATATATATATATATATATATATATAGGGTATATATGTATATTGTAATTAATTATATGTTAATAATAATTAGGACTATATATCCAGACTGTACGACCCTAGGACACCGTGGACTGTCCCGTACTCACCTTGACCATGCTGACCCTAAACACTTGGAAATTGTCCGCCTTGCGTACATTAACGTACTGGCGTAGACACCTGTCAGTTGACTGTCTGATTGTGTACAACACTTGAAGATATGACCCCGCGTAATTCAACGCATAATTTACCGTGTTAGAGGACTAGTGTTACCCCTAGTATACCCCTTGAGTCCAGTATAAATATTGTTGTGTGTGCTAGTGTAAAGACTAATGATTCTATTGTATTATATTTATGTGTACATAGGATATTGGATTTGTTCTGTGCGGTTTCTGGAGCAGATTATTGGTACATTGCAGCTTCCTTGCCAGGCAAGTATACCTTGCCATTGTACTGTTATTTTTATTCTATATGTTGCACGCATCTTTATTTTCTGTCTTTAGTTCATATATTTTAATTGTTATATAAAATGCGCACGACGGTGACGTCGCGAATGTTTTTATTTATGTATTGTATTGACCTTATTCATGAGACTACCCCATTATCATGTAGCACCATTAGGTTCATTGGCCGTGACACAGTTGTTACACGAGTGTGAGTCTCATATAGATCACGGACTGCGTGACAGGTCTGGCCTCCTGTACGTGTGGGCCGTGCGTTAGGAATAACTGCTGTTAGAAACTTGGCATGCTAGTAGACTTGGCAGTTATTAGAGGTGTTATCGTGACATGCTTAGAGCATGGGGTGGGGAGAACAACAAGTAAGACGTGTGGGCTCCGTTGCACTTTCCTTGTGTAACCCGTACGCTCCGCCGGAGATGCGCGGTCATGATGACCACTATATATTATATTATTATCAGGTGGGCCTCCGATGTTCGAAAGACGCCGTGCCTTTGTAGGCCCCTGGATCTCCAAGAGAACTATGTCAATCCCATTTTAGCTAGATAGCCCACGCGTTGGGAAAGTTGTTCTTAAACTGCATTCACTTTAGACGGTTAGGCGACCCATTGGATATTTATTTCAGTACTTTATTGGCATGTGTTTAAGTATCTTGTTATGTCCCTCTGAGGACCTGGTCCCCTGCCAGGTGTGTTTGTTCTTGAGTATTCGCAGGAGCGCGGATTCGGATGGTTACCTGTGTTTCGAGGATGTCTTCTCTTCGAGCCGTGATTGCTAGCTGGTATACTTATATTGTGTTTGATAGCTTGTATTTATATTATATTTGCTCTTATATTCGAGTTGGAAGTGGATTTGTTTCCATCAAACTATCATCCTTAGATGCTTCTCATTGAGATCTAGTTTCATAGATACTGGTTATTCATTTTATATGATTTTGATGGATGAGATTTAGATTTTACCCTGTGACTTGTATTACATTTTATACCACTTGTGGATTGATATTCATAATACAGTGTACGTATGAATTTGGTTTCCATATATTGGAGTTGCCATATCCATGCGGCTGGCATGCTTACGTGTCCTAGTCCTACGTATATTTTTGGGACTGGGGCGTGACACAAGAGGTCTGCGCCACATAACCGCAACGAGAATGCCGGACCTGGCCAGGATCAGAATCCCATGCCAGCCCCAGCTCAAGATAATGGACAAACTGATTAGATGAGAAGGCCAAGAGTTTATCAGTTGAATATTAAGAGTGATGCAAACGGACACGATGTTGGTAAGCCTGATTCTTTGACCTCTTGATGCCTTGATCTTCGAATCCTTGATCTCTTAAGTTTCAAAGAAGAAACTTTTTCTCAGTGGGGTATTATGTAATGTCCCACTCCTAACAGGTTACTTTTGGAACACTTGTTACTTTAACTCTGTTGAGAATCGAGTCTCAGGGAAACCTTACCGCCAAATCAACACGGACGAAATGCAATGAACCCTTCAAATTGATGGAACAGCTTATATTAAAATAAGTCTAAAAGTTTTTGTTGGTTATTTTGATTCTTGGTTTTGGGTTGCTTTGTGTTTTGTCTTGCTTTCGATGACTTGGTTTCCATGATTCGCTTTTATCGCCTATGCATTCATTTCGAATCGTAAGAGAAAGAGATCGAAGGATGCTAACAAAATATTATTGTAATTTCTGGACGCATAACCAAGGAGTGATCGTTGCATAAGGCTTCTACATCCTCTCGTTCAATTCAATCGGTGAGTGACTTTGGCCCTTCGATGAATCCTTTAGTCTGCACGCCTAAATAAAAAAAATTCTAGTCCACTCAAAATGTATGTCCCTATGCTCAATTTGACGCCCCTGTAACAAGATAATTCAATGAACATGATTCACTTGTTAACTTAGAATTTGCTACTACTTATTGCATGATATAGAATTATGATATTTGAATCATAGAATAATCACTACAAATCGTTCGAGTTACTGATGCACATTACTTATCTTATACTGCGCATTGAACCTATTGAAAACCTCTTATGGTTTGAATTGATCGATATTGAACTCATTGAAGAGCCACGGCTCTATCAAAAAGAAGATAGATAGTCCACATAGAAGATTTTTGTTCAAATATTGTAATAGAACTGATTAATTGATAGAACACATTCATTGTATCGGTCTTTGGACAACTTGTGCACAAGATCAGTCTCTCGAGCGATTTTTGGGGTACTGGGATCGTTCGGTCTGGGAGAAATAATCGAAACACCCTGAGGCTTGTAGTCCTCACAATTAGGGGAGTGTCATGTCTAATAGTTAGCATGGGTTTGTAGTCCCAACTACTAGTCATGTATTTTCTCGTGGACTATCATGTAGTTAGGGCGCATGCTAGGTTTACCTTCTTGCATACCTAATACTTGATGCCAAGATTGATTCATAAGTTTATTCATATATGCAAATTATGGCTAACTTGTGTGTCTGCTGCAGGTATAACCGTTCGGCCGCGGGTTAGAATTATCATATGCATGGTTCAATTTATCGTTTATGTTTCTTTGCATAAATTTTTAAAAAAAACTAGACAACCAGAAAGATCACCTAATAATGTTAGCTTCACATGTTTACTTAGTGTAAATTTTTAGGTAAGTTTGGCCACGGTCGCTCACTAGTACATGTTGTAGTACTTACCCATGTTTGTGGATAAATCTCCAGGTTATGGTAGTGAGAGCTTGGCGAGCATTTTAAACCAGTACCAGTGCATCCATCCAGCAGAACCATGCCCGTGCTGCTTCCTTAGATTTCCTCTCCTGTGTGCAAATTTCTCTTCTGCTAGTTGTTTTAATTTTTTTGGTCCTACTACAAGGACATGATGTATGGGCGTTGTGGCTAGTTTTGGATTTATAAAAAGGGATGTAGCAATCTATGACATATTTTGTAATCAGCCAAGCAAGTACTTTGTAATCCAATCTTCAAGTATTCAATAAAGAAAGTATATTGTGTTTCTATCAAATGTGTTCAACTTTGGTTCTCTGTATTTTGAATCATGTGCCTCTATATATATTTTTTTTTTGCCTAACTTGTGTCTTATGCAAGTAGTATGCCTGGTACAAGCGCAACTTAGGCTTGCACGGCATCACACCCAAGCGAGGACGATCTGTTCTATAGAGACCAAGCGAGGATGATCGGCCCTTACGGGACCGAGATGTGACACTTGGTACATTATTGCTTGGTGCAATATCCCGCCTGTCATGCCTCGATCCCGTAGGGGGGTCGTTCGTCCTCGCTTGGGTCCTTGCGGGACCGATCGTCCTCGCATGGGCGTGGTGCTGTACAAGCCTAAATTGTGCTTGCACAAGGCCAAAGATTGAACAAGGACAAGTAAGCTATTCAAGACAGGAGCAGCGACACATATTGCAGAAAAGTAAAGAATACAATGGCATATAGAAATAAACATCTTTATTGATATCCAAAAGTGTTATAAGGGACACTTGGCCGAGGTTACAGTTTGCTCAAGCTCTCTTTCTCTTAATTACAATAACACCGTCCGATACATTATGTCATTCTATACAAAATCAGCTCAAAGCAATCTCGATACGGCTCAAGGCATCGACTCCAGATTTTTGGTTCCTTAGGATAAGGTACGGCTATCGCTTTCTCGGATGATACAACACCTGAGAAAAAGCAAACTGTTGGTGGGTTAGCACTTAGAAGAAAGTACTGGTGAGTCTAAAATTAACGAACAAAAGCAACACCCCCTGAAATCCACACTAAGTAAGTATGTGGAAAAATATTACATTACTAGTGATCTTGCTACTTTTACCTATGTTCATTTCATACAGCTTAGGATTATAGTCAGTTTATATCTTTTTGAAAATATAGCTTTGAAATCGGGTTGTATATTCCATACATACAAGCAAGCTATAGATACAGTGTTCTATCGTGCAGTGTGTAGCATGTATTGTGAGCCATAATCGATCTATCAGGAATAAAGGTTCTCTAGTGGACTGTTTATCTCATATCAAGACAAGTATTTCAAGTAGACTATACAATTGGATGCAATAGGGGCAACATCATACTCAATGTAAAATATATGTATCAAATTTAGCATAAATGATAAGGGACAAGAAAATACAAGTGATCACTTATTCAGTGATCCTTATATATTACATTATTTTCTTTATAGATATTAGAAGTTTCAAACTTAGATTGTGTCGCAACATCCTTGAGTAACCTAGGCTTATATGTGGTAATTTTCTGGATGATGATTAGCATGATAACAATGACGAGACAGTTCATGATGGTGAGAAGATGTTTAGAGGACCAAATGCCTTAGATGATTAGACTGCACGTATGTGACAGTTTAAGGTAAAGAGAGCAGAGTAGGACTAAGTACCAAGTTGTGTTTATATATTTTGAGATACGTGGAGTTTGTTGTTGGGGAGATAAATTTTGAATTTCGAGGAAAAAATTTTCTAAGGTGGATAGATTGTAAACCCCCTGACCAAAATATAGGATTATGGATTTAATTAGTATTATTTGGGATTAATTATTGGGGTTATAATTCACTACTGTGATTTTTATTCAATTATTGTACTTTATCGTTGTTTAAATATCTAGAGTACTACACTAGTTTCTGCCATCCAACAAATATCACACCCTTGACCTAGACGTACCAATCTTCAATCCTGACCTTTGTGTCACTCGTGAATGCACTCTCTTGTACTTTATTTTAATTTTATAATATTCGTGCATATTTTCTAATTTTAAATCTAACTTTGCATCCTTGCCCGTTCTAATCGAAATTGGAAACACAACCTCGACCTTTTTAATACAAGCAAATTTATGATAATAATCTATTTTGAGTCTACTACGTCCATGATACTTTTGTCCCACCCAATTTAAATTTTATGCACTTTCAATTAATTATAGAACACCATTGACACTAATTTTAACTAAATTGGTGCAATGACTCAACCTAACCCAAAACTAGACCCAACACTAACCAAAACCCTCACTCACACACTCATGGTTCATAAAAAATATCGTACAGCAATTTCTCCTACTATAACACACCAAACATGATATTTTTCCATATCCAATCCACTTTTTTTTCTTTGTGCAAGTCCAAAACTATTTGAGACTTTTGTGCAAATAGCTAGCCATGTGTCCACCTCCTATTGGTTGGAACAAATGAAAGAAACCCACTTTGGCATGCTTGACCGGTCACATGTACATCTCCCTCCTCTTTGCATGAAACTATGCAACCTACAATCAATCTCCACCCTCCATTCAGATTCTAATACACCATCACCATCCATTCCTTCATGAAACCCCCCTCTCCTTGGAAACCTAGCCGGTCCTAATCCCTAGACAACACTCTCTCCCTCTCTCCTCATTTAAACCAATACCCTCTCCATCTCTCCCTCAACATGCAACCACTATTAACCACCATGACCATCTTTACCACAATCACCACCCCCAACTCCGACCACCACCCTCGTTATAACCACCGCCAACCACCAACACCACCGCCGCCCTCACCTCCACGACCACCGATGCCCTCACCTCCACGACCACTACTGCCATCACCTCCATGACCACTGCCATCACCTCCACGACCACCGTTGCCATCACCTCCATGACCACTGATATCACCTCCACGACCTACTCCCTCGCCTGCCGGACCACCCACAACCACCTCCACCTCCGCCCAATCACAGCAGCCACCCCCACCACCACCATCTCCGTCGACCACCACTACCAGCAACCTGCCTTTGCCCCCTAGGTGAAGCTGCTGCCACTGCTGCGTTGAGTTGTTGCTGTTACCGTAGTTGCTCTGGCCTCCCTGTCCGGAGCAGGCCGTCGGAGCACCCCCTCCGATAAGCCTCGACCGTCGGCTAGCACTCCCACCGTCTGGTACTGACATGAGCCGTCGTGAGTCGCCAGAACGGCCGCCCTTAGTCGACGGACTGTCCCCGAGCGCACACAGAGGCAGAATCCACGGTTCGTGGGCTCAACTTTGAGTCACAATTTCTCTACCATCGTTCGATCTTTTTGTGAACTGCCTACGCAGGTGCGTACACAACATAAACACCTTCTTTTCCCATCAAAATACAATAACATAATTAGGATTTAATATCTAGATAATTGGGTGTTAAATCAAAGAAAAATTATTTTACAAAATAATGAAATTTTCCAGATAGTGAGTTGGTCCCGTCAATCCGGGCAACCACGTCACGTACCGATTTCACCGAAAGGTGTGTGCAGTATTTTTTGACAAGTAGGATTTCGCGGAACTCGATTCGGACGTGTGGGTGCGCCAAAATTAATCCATATCTGTCGAAAGTCTTTCGTATCGTTATTTTGCAAATTACCTTGTGCACACTTGATGTATCATGACGAAACTGGCACCATTGGACTCACAGCGTTCGACTAGTCATGTGACCCAAGTTTTGCCGGATTCTGAGACAGTGATCGCATCGCTGTTTCGCGGGCCCCACGATCTGTTCCAATGGACGTTTTTTGATCGGCTCACCGGAATCCAAATTTGGATATACCGTTGAGTTCGTATCATTGTTTAGAATTTATTTGACCTATAATATACTATTTTTAGGGACCTTTGCTCCTGGCATATTTTTTGGTGTAAAGGACCCACTTGTGGATCCCGTGTTGACCAGAAACTGCATTTTTGCTTATGTATCCAAATTTGATGTATTTATATACTTTTATGAGTATCTCACTCATTCTGGGACTGTTGATAATATTTGTGACAGCATTCGGGGATATTTGCTCTAGTTTCCATCTTGTGCTACTACTTCCCTGGCGAGTTCGTGTTTGAATCTTCGCTGGCTTCCAGACAAGTATACCTTACCTTATTGTACTATTTAAATTCAGTTAATATTATATATTGTGCTCTCTATATTATATAACTGTGCGCGTCCGAGAATGACTCAGGTGCAGTCGACGAAGACGTCGACGTTAGGACTTGTGTTTGACCTAGCGTCTAGTGGACGTATCCTAAGTAACGGAGTTATCATTATAACTCTGAGGCCTTGATACATACGTCACAAAGTGAGTTAATGATAGGACACGGGCTTACGCACTTGACTGGCCATCGATGCGAGTAGCATGTGTGATGGTATTTAGCGTAGTTATATGGTTCTTAGTGACTTGCATATAGTTACGAGATGTCCACGTCGCACTTGAGACTTGTACATTGGCATTGGACGGAAATGATGACTAGTAGGCGTATGGGACATCCACCTCCTTTATACAGAAAATACGTTCTTCGAATCGATACGGACGTATATATTTATGCAGATACCGCATTCTTTGGAGTATTGGACGTTACATGTACAGATACCACGCTCTTCGGGGCTTTGGATATCATGCAGATACCATGCTTTTTAGAATGTTGGACGTATTTACTTATGCAGATACCACTCTCTTCGGAACGTTAGACGTTATTATATATACAGATTGCCCCAAGATGGAGGGCATATGTGGCATACACTAGCCAGTCACGACGATTGGTGAATTATGTCAGCATATGTCTAGCCTATACTTCTCATACGCACTAAGTTGTCCTCAAATTTTATTCATTTAGGAGGATAGTTCACCCTGATTTACTTTACTCAGTATTTATATTATGCGGATAAGTTGTCGATGGGAGGATTAGTCGTTGCATGGCAAGCTGGCAGGGAGACAGGGAGATCCAGCACAGCAGGTCAGGGAGTTCTTCTATAATATAAATTGGGATTGGCATATTCTTTTGGGGACAGTTGATCAGGCTATCTGTGATCTTATCAGGAAGAAGGGATTGAAATCGACCAATAAACCACATCAACACATTTGGAAGCCAAATGCCTCTAGTAATTTTTATACTTTGTCGGCTTGGAGTTTGATGAGATTCTGCTCACCAAAAGTGGTCAGATTAGTTAACATTTGGGGTCCTTGCATCCCGGTGAAATGGCCCATTCTCATTTGGCGCATTATCTACGGTAATCTTCCTACGGACGATAAATTATCGAAAATAGGATTCTCATTAGCTTATAAGTGTCATTGCTGCGAAGAAGCTAAGGCAAAAATGGTTGAACATATATTTCTTCATGGGAACCTGGCTCAGGAGGTATGGTCGCATCTACTCTAGGCGTGCTTGGTCTTTAGAGGTAGCAGGGATCTAGCTCAACAGTTAGACAGTTGGTGGGGTTCGAGTGGGACATACGCCAAACAGGTGATTATGGGTGCTCTAAAAATACAGAAACAAAGCCAAGTACGAGGGAAATATATTCTCGGCACATCGATTAATTCTTGAAGTGGAGAGGCAGACTAACAACGCTCTTCGTGCGTGCACACATCTCAGCGGAGCCATCCCGAGCTTCATTATGAGGGCCGGTAGAACCAAAGCTCTAAAGATATTCTAAACTTGGAAAGCTGTAGAGGAGAACTGGCTCACCTGCAACATATCCGTGAAACACATGGGTACATTGGGACCTTGGGTTAGGGGTTTGATTATCAGAAATTTCCAAGGGCATATGACTTATGGCTTGAACTATAGATATGAGAGAGGGCATCTACATGGGGTATTTGGTTGTCTTATTCTTAAGGGCTGGAGGTTGGGACAACATCAGGGCATATAAAACATTGCATTCCAGATAGCGGATAAGCTTATTGTAGACGGTCTGGAAGGCAAGTGTCAACCGAGCTGGGGACTTCATAAGACTCTTTGCGAGTTGAGGGAGGTATCTTGTAGGTGGAGAGTCTCATGGTGTTCCTTAAGGGAAAACAACATAGCAGGGGCTTTGGCCAAACTTCGTCATTCGCTGGCAAGGGACGAGGTATTCATTGCTGACACGCAGCTTCCGCGTCAGCTGGAGGAGATTGTGCACAGAGAGCGTCAGGCTTTTTGCTGGTTTTATTTTTGGGTTTTAGGGGGTATCCATTTTGTTGTATACCTTTTTGGGCATCGCTCGACTTTTCAAGATTAGATGCTTCCTGAGTTGGGACTCATCCTTGTATTCCAAATAAAAATAATAATAATATATATATATATATATATATATATATATATATATATATATATATATAGTTATGGATTCTAGCATACATTAGTGGCCATCCTTGACAAATATATATATAAGGTCGCGATGTATGGGGCCTTCGGGCCGAGTTTGTAGGCCTTCGGACCAGGACTCTGTAACATAATTACCTCTCTCTCTCTCTCTCTCTCTCTCTCTCTCTCTCTCTCTCTCTTTCTCTCTTTATATATATATATATATATATATATATATATATATATATATATATATATATATATATATAAGGGCGAGGCAAAGCACCTGCAGTCATTTGACTGGCGAGTTAGAGACCATGCAGCTATAGGTAACATTATATACCCCTCACTCTTCGGCACCCCCTTGACAATGACGATACCACAACCTATCAATATATTTTTTAGTGTAAGATGATATCTCAATATTTATATTATGTGGATTGATCTTTTTCTGTTATATTCAACATATACTACATTTATTAAGAACATATACTATCCTTATGAACAAACTTACACGATCGCCACTAATGTATGCTAGAATGAATTTCATATAGTGTTCTGAGCCACCATATCATACATGTATTGGCACAATCCTAGAGTCAAATACATATATTTCTTTATTTATGTCCCTCATAGATTTAACACTCTTTTCTAATGTGAACTTCTGCCTGTGCAATGTAAGTAATTATGGTTTAAATTTTAATATAATTTAATATTTAATTAGATAATTGGTTGTTCTTCATAATTTTGTAGATTTTTTCTGCTACTACTACCCGATATTTGGGAAAATCATTCGGAGGAACTTCCATGACCCCTCTATTAACTTCTCTCATGTGTTGATGGAAAAGATGTCAATATGACTTGACCAGATGAAGGTATATTTAAAATTTTATGTCATTTTATTTTTCAATTTTTTTTTAAATCTGTTCATATTAATTGTTATTTGAATTAGTATGTCAGAAAATATACTGGTGGACCGAGCATCGTGATGCGACGATCAGAAAGACATATCGGAGAGCTTAAGGGAAAGGATAATTTGAATAAGGAAGTGGCTACTGGAAAGGGAAAGAAAGCTTGGAATTGGGACAATTTTTGGGAGGAAATGTTAAGGCAGCTCGAGACTCCAGAGTTCAAGAAAAGGTCCGAGCAAGCAAAGAAAGCGTGACCTTGTGTAGGTCTTCATATGGATGGACTAATCCCCACTGCTATGCACTGTCAACACGAAGTATTTAAATATAATTTTATTATATATTTTAATAAAATTAATTATCAAACTAATACCTTTCTTAATATTTCGTATAGAGGCGGAGAAGCTTGCAAAGGAGGCGGGAAGACCCCTCTAGTGTAGATTTCGCCGATGATTTTGAGTACATGCATAAGAGGAGGAAGGATGGGACCAACGTGGATGAGAAGGCAAGCAAGACCATTGTAAATATTAGAATTTATATTATAAGTTAAAATAATATTGAGTATTAGAATTTATAATATAAGTTAGAATTTATATTATAAGTTAGAATAATATTAAGTATTAGAATTTATAATATAATTAGAATATTTGAAACAACCTAGATTAGCTTTAACACATAATTATGATAGTAAGCATGTGTCGTTGTACATGATATATTCCAGTCTCTACAGACTAAGACAGCTACACTAGCTACACAGGATGGGGTAGTCGAGAGTGTCGCCCACGACCACGGTCGCTCCCACGACCGCTCAAAAGCAAGGGCGGACGTATCTATGATGCCCGCTCCTTGGCGATGCAGATATCGGTCGTCTCGAGACCTCCACCGTCGGTGCCTTCTTCTTCTATTACTACGCCTCCAGACATCACCGCACAGATATCAAGCTTGTTATGGCTATGACTACCTTGCAGGCCAACTTGGCGATGATACATAAATCTATTAGCACCATCGAGGCCATTATTGGCGTTTCAACGACGGTACCTGCTAGCGGTATTACTCCATACACTCGTGCCACTACGACGTTTGCTCTTTCCGATCCCTCTGCTCCTCTCATTGTTGCCTATACTTCTCTCGACGTCCCTCTCCTATATCCTGGCATTTTGGCAAGTCTCCTAAGTTTTGTTCCAATGGAGAGGTTAAGTTCCCTACCTCTTGAGGTAGTAAGCTAAATTCCTCCGAACATCTTAAGTCGCATGTCGGATCAGCGACAACCACCAGACCAGTGATGTTGATTTATTTGAGGATTGAATTTGTTTTTGTGATTTATTATGGATATACTTATGGATAGATGTACTTGTTGACTTATTGGATGTACTTATTGACTATATGGCTTGTTTGATTGGAGTTGACTTTATGTACTTATTGACTAAATCTTTTTTCTATGGATTGTTTGTATGTGAGATTTGTTGACTTTATTATATTCTAATATGTATTACGGGTTCCTAGGGTGCTTTTGTGCAGCTGAATGCCCGATTGGATGGAAATTCTATGGTGGGTTGTGCTGGGTAGTTGATATACTATGGCTTCTATAATTGACAGGTTATATAGTGCGTATATGCTATGGGTGTTATAATTCAAAATATATATTTTCAATTATGTAGAGTTTAACGACGACTAAGTGGTGGCTTGGCGACGGCCAGTGACGCCTATGTATTGTCAAGGCGACATACATAGTCGTTGCTAACCTGAGAATTCTCAGGTGAGCGACATACGACAATACACGTATGACTCATTGGCAAAAAATTTAGAAGTCACCCATCTGTTGTCCAAGTGAGTATCAAAAACTAATTTCAGTATCAAAAACTAAGATTCATAGCTGACACATCGCCAACTAGATGACTTATGTGACGCTTATCTGTTGATAACCAGCCATTGCATCCAGTGGAGAGTTGGCCGCTAGTGCATCGCTAAGCCGACGCCAAACTAGTCCATCGCTAGTTTGACGACAAGTCTTCGCTAAGTCGTGCGTCAGCACATTGTCGAAGTGTAGTTGAAGGTTCGACTGCTCAGCGATTGAAGCATGATAGTGACGGATTATCTACTGACGCCTATAATTTGCCCTATATCTATCGCCAAGATGCCTCTAATACTTTTTAGCGACATCTCAGTGACGGATCGTTCCATTGCTAAATTCTTGTATTTTTGTAGTGCTTGAACTTGAGGGTTAGCCTAAGAAGAGAGGAGTTGGGTTTGAGAAACTGCACACGGTGCACTTACTCCAGACCCTATTTTTACGGGGCCCCAAAATTAAGCGGTAAGTTGTTAATTATGAATTAATGATCAATACATTGTTAATTGAAATGATAATGACTACATAAAAGAATTTAAAGACTCATTTATTGTTTTATCTAAATTAATGATAATGGGTAACTGTTGTTTGAATAAACAAAAAAATGAGAGAAGAAGAGGGTATATACGAAATCTTTCTTTTTTTTCTTACAAATAAGAAAAAGAGTACAATTAATCCTATACGAGGATGTTAAGTACAATAAAAATAATTCTGGAGAATAATTGATATAGGAGTCTGATCTACGGTCGATCACTTTGTCCCTTGGACCACACGATGGTGAAGAAGTGCTGTAGAAGAAGAAGAAACTTCAAAAGTTGCAAGTGGGATTGAATTCTCGTTGCCAAAGTTGTCAATCAACACTCTCTGTCTGTGCTCTTTGATCTCTCCTTGATCTTTGATCTTGATCTTCGATCTCTCTTTTTTATCCTGTGACCAGGGGTCTCTATTTATAGAAATCAGTCACAATAACTGTCCAGTTGGCGTAGAAGCCAAACTGTGAGGAAAGTTGTATCTTTTATGCGGCAGTTATAATAACTCCTACCCACGTTCAAATAACCTTCTGAATCTGCGTATGACACGTGTCCCATTATAAGGTAACGCGTATAACTTCTTCTCGAAGATCACGGCATACAAGCCACGTAAGTAACTGCACCTTGCGTAGAGATGGTTGGCATAGAAGCCAAATAACTGTCTTGTTGGCGTAAAAGCCCAAACTGTGAAGAAAAAGAAGACTTTTTTTACGCTGCAGTTATGATAACTGCTACCCACGTTCCTGTTGTCTTTTGAATATGCGTATGACACGTGTCCCTTTATGAGGTAACGCGTATAACTGCTTCTCGAAGATCATGGCATGCAAGCCACGTAGGTAACTGTACCTTGCGTAGAGATGGTTGGCGTAAGAGCCAAATAATTATCTTGTTGGCGTAAAAGCCAAGCTCTGCGTAAAACTTGATGATGCATGAATAATAGATAACCAGCGTAAAATAGCCAATTATCCGTCACGACTGAGGTCTTGAGTGTATTCTGGGCTAAATAGCCTTATCACGTACCTTTGCAAATATAGCCGAGTTGGCATATTTCGAGGAGATAGCATACGGCGTACTCCTATAGTTGAAAATAGCCTGGTTGGCGTAAAATGCAAGGATGGTGATGTGAGTGTATTAGCCACAATTTGAGCTTTCTTAGTCATTTTAAAAATAGAACAAAATATCGTGCATTAAATGCAGAGATCTGCCCCCATCTCGTGCATTAAATACAGAGATATGCCTCGAGCTCTGTACGAGAAACAGCTTTTGACGTGGCATCTGATTTTGTCTCATCTTGAGCGTAAAGACTCATTTCTGCCCATGTAGAGTAGGCAGCGTATTCTTTGAATGTGTACAAATGACTTGTATCAAGAATATGTCACTAAATGATAGCCTGGGTCTCTGTGCAAAAATTATCATCACAGCCGTCCTATCGATCGCCGTGTAGTACTTTTTGTCAGGAGTCACGTTCACTGTTTTGTCTAACAGATTCATTCGAGGAATACGAAGAGTTCCGCTCGTACAACTTTATGTTGCATTAAAAATAAACATATTTTACGCCGGAGGGTATAGTAACCTTTTACGCCAAAACAGCCTTGAAGCGCTGCTTTACGCGGGCAGCTCTGAAGCTCTTCTTTACGCTAAACAGCTCTGAAGCTCTGTTTTACGCATATAGCTTTGCAGTCATATTTTATGCCACACAGCCTTCAAGCTCTGTTTTACGCGGACTTCATGTATGTTGGGGGTTTTGACTGTATAATACACGTATAATTCCCCAGCGTATTTCATGCTTCTATAACTGCTCCAGTTCAATTTTTTATTTAAATGAATGAACAGTATGTTGTTAGTCATTATCAACAAAGAATTCAAAGGGTCATTTATCAACTCAAAATTCAAAGAATCATCCCTCGTTAATCTATTTGGGGAAAAAATTATTCTTATGTGAAGAAAGTGTCACTACCACATCCTGAAAATAGGGATAATTTTATTATTTTATATATTATAGGTATTGTGTGTATTTATTCTAAATAATTGCATGATATGTGTGTATATATATATATATATATATATATATATATATATATATATATATATATATATATATATATGTGTGTGTGTGTGTGTGTGTGTGTGTGTGTGTGTGTGTGTGTGTGTGTTATATAGTGTTCATTAATGCATGAGTTAGTAGACTAGACCTAGATGTCCACTAGATGGAGCCCTGACCAAAATATAGTGTTATCGATTTAATTTATAATTTTTGGGATTAATTATTTAGGGTTATAATTAATTACCGTAATTTTATTTAATTGTTGCGCCTTACCGTTGCTTCAATATTTGGAGCGCTACCCTAGCTTTTGCCTTCCAACCAATTTTACATCATTGTCCTAGTCGTGCCCGCATTTCATTCTGACCTTTGAGTAACTCCTAATTATGCTTTCTTGTGCGTCATTTTAGTCGCACAATATTTGTCGCAGACATTATATTTAATTCCAAATAAATTCAAATTTGTATCCTTGTGCATTCCAATCAAAATTGGAGACACAATCTCGACCAATTTTGAACAACCCAAATTAGGGTAATATTTTATTCTGAGTCTTCTTCATTCATGACACTTGTGTCCCACCTAATTTGAGTCCCATGTACTTCTAATTAATTTTAGAACATCAATTGCATTAATTTTAATTAAATAAAACCAAAACCCAACTTGTGTAATTTTCTAATTATTGGAAACTTTTATGCAAAAGTGTATTAATGTGTCTACACCATTAGATGCAATACATAAAGAAAACCAATTTTTCCTTCATGTGAATTTTTCTATAATTTATTGGAGTGTGTAACCCTCAACATCAACCCATATTGAACCATGGCCCTCCATTTTGAAAAATTGTAATCCTAGCCCTCCAATACCTACATGACAAGCCAAGCCCAAATTCCAAGGGGGAGATGTTGACCAAGTCAAATTTTTCTAGGTCAAACCAACCCCCTTACATGTGTATATATATATTCTTTTCCTTTATTTTTCCTTTTCTTTTCCTATTCCTAAACCAAAGTACAGCCGACCCATCTTACTATTCATCTTCTTATTCCTCCTCTTCCCCGGTCGGAGCCCCGACCACCCGACCCGCCAGAGCACCCCTCTGGTGTCCACAACCCTCGCCTGACCCCGTCTGAACCAACACCTCCACCACGAATGGCCCGCTGACCTCCTTCCTCCGTTCTCCACCTGACTGAACGCCACCCCGCAAATCCTCCCCTTCCCATCAACCCCTCGACCAGAGACCCGCCGGAGTCATCCTCAACCTCGACGGACTCCAACAGCCGTCTGAGCCACCTCCATCAACTGCACCATCTACAACTTACACCGCCGGATCCACGCGACAGCCACCGTCCCAATCATCTTCTCCATTATCCCCATCAGCCTCGTTGACCCATCACAGCCGGAACTCCCTCGACTGAATGACTTCCCTGTGGCCACGCGCATAAACCACCTCAATCCCTGTCGCTTGCTTGAAGACCGAAACCGCCTGCAGCAGCCAATCCTGACCACTGATCGCCACCCCGCAGCTGACTGCGTTCGCCTGAAGCCGGAGAACCCGCTGCACGACCGCCTGAACCTGCCGGAGCTGAGCTGCTGATCGCTTGAGAATACCTCGGCCACTCTCGTCACGGCCAGAACTTGCCGGAGATGCCCGCAGTCCACGACTGAACCAAGCACCCTCCTCGATGACTCGTCGAACGCCTCATTCCCGCGTGCACAGGTTCGAGACACTCCTTCTTGTTGCGTAAACGTACTCGTACACGTATATGTGTATTGTTCATTGGTATATATTGATATATGGGAGTATGTATATGCTGGTATATATATATACATATATATATAGTATATGTATTCAATTGGTACGTATATATATATATATATATATATATATATATATATATATATATATATATATATATATATAGTATATGTATATTATTTACTTGGTGTATGTATGTCACGCCCCAGTTCCAAAAATACGTAGGACTAGGACACGTAAGCATGCCAGCCGCATGGATATGGCAACTCCAATATATGGAAACCAAATCCATACGTACGCTGTAATATGAATATCAAATCCACAAGTGGTATAACATATGTCACAAGTCACAGGGTATAATCTAAATCTCATCCACGAAAATCAAATATAATTAAATAACCAACATCTATGAAACTAGATCTCAATAAGAAGTATCTAAGGATGATAGTTGGATGAAAACAAATCCACTACCAACTCGAATGGAAAACTAAATACAATATAAGTACAACAACACAACACAATATAAGAGTACCAGCTATCAATCACGGCTCGAAGAGAAGACATCCTCGAATCATATGTAACCATCCGAACCTGCGCTCCTGCGAATACTCAAGAACAGATACACTTGGAAGGGCCAGGTCCTCAGAGGGACATAACAAGATACATAAAAGCATGACAATAAAGGAGCTCAAATGCGGTACTTGTTGTTCTCCCCACCCCATGCTCTAAGCATGTCACATCCAAGACACGATTTGGTCCATAGCCTATGTTTAGTACCCTAGCCCAATCCTGCAATCAAACAAGGACAAGGATGGGGCCACCGTACTACAATAGGCTATGTCCATAGACCTCTAATAACTGCTAAGTCTACCAGCATGCAAAGTTTCTAACAGCAGTTATTCCTAACGCACGGTCCACACGTACAGGAGGCCAAACCCTGTACGCCAGTCCGTGATCTATATGAGACTCACAACTCGTGTAACAACTGTGTCACGGCCAATGAACCTAATGATGCTACATGATAATGGGGTAGTCCCATAAACAAGGTCAATGCAAATACATAAATAAAAATATATCGCGACGACACCGTCGTGCGCATTTTATATAACAGTTAAAATATATGAACTAAAGACAGAAAATAAAGATGCATGCAACATATGGAATATAAATAACAGTACAATGGCAAGGTATACTTGCCTGGCAAGAAGCTGTAAAATGTAACGTCCAGATGTCCAACACGCATGACCAGAAGCTATGGCCTCAGAACAAATATCTCTGGATGCTGAAATAGACATCACCAACGTTTCCGGAATGAGCAAAATAGCTAAAAAATACTTCCCTTTCGTCCAATTTGGACACAGGTGCAAAACGGTAATTTTGGATAAAAAGTGGGGTCCACGTGTTGCCCACTTTGCACCGAAAAGCGTGCCAAGGGTAACAGTCTCTAAATGGGACAAACTATATGTCAAACAACTCTAAATGTCACTACGAACCCAACAGTATATCCAAATGTGGATTCTGATGGGCCGAACACAATTTTGCCCAAAAAGTCAACCGTGGGGCCCGCCAATTGGTGACTTGGTCAACGGTCTCAGAATTGCGTAAAAACTGGGTCATAGGACCAGCGCGTTACCATGAGTCCAATGGCGCAAGTTTCGTCTCAATCTGGCGATCGTGCAAAAAATGCGCGAGACTTTCGCAAAAGTTGCGACACGGGGTGTGTCCGCGGATACGGGCTGATTCCGGCGCGCACACACGTCCGAATCAGTTTCCGCAAATTTTTATGTGTCCGGTTACGCTGCACGCACCGTTCGGTACACTTGGTACACGGCAGGGCGGTCCAGTTTGGCGGGGCGCGCTCGGTTTCACAACTTTTGGAAATCTGGGAAAAGTGGGTTCGCGGGATTTTCCAACAAATTTAATTCTGTCTACAGTAGTTAATAATCTAGGGTTATTTAACAGAAATTAAACTAGGTCAAGTGGTCTATGCATACCAAAAAGAATCATCGAATTCGGATCTCTGTGGTGGGAGATACGAACTCTGAAACATGGATGGTCACCGCAGTTTTCTGCGATCCCAGAATTCGGTTTATTTTTGCCAACTTTGGTGCTGTTTTTGCCTATGGTTATACATTGTTCGAGGTCTACTAATACAAAAATAAGGAAGAGGGTTAAGGGATGAGCATACCGGTGAAGACGGGGTGACGTTTGGTTGAGCGAGTCGACGGAAAACAACTCTGGAACACAAGTATCTCGCTGTGGAAATCTGCAGTGCGCGGGGTCGCGGTCGTCGGGATTGGTTTGGACGGCCTGGCGGGGTTCTCCGGCTACGGTGGCGGCGATCTCTAGGTCTAGATGGGAAGAGGGAGAGTCTGGATGATTAGATTATGGTTTTAGAAAAATAAATAAATAAATAAATATATATATATATATATATATATATATATATATATATATATAAAGGGGGAGAGGGGGTTTGGTATTAGCCGCGGGCAACGTGGGGGGGGGGGTCTGCTGTGGTTCGATTTTGCTAATGGGCGGGTGGGCTGTGTTGCTACTTAAGGAAAGAAAGGTGTTGTGTTTGCTACTTAGGAAAAGAAAGGTGCTGTGTTTGCTACTTAGGTAATGGAATTTGTGGGTTTGCTTTAAGTTTGTTATTAATTATTATTATTATTTTCTTTTCTTTTCTTTTCCTTTTTATAATACTTTTCCAATTAAATATATATATATGCATATATATATATATTTATATATATATATATATATATATATATATATATATATATATATATATATATATATATATATATATATATATATATATACTCATAAGTAAAATTTTAGATTATAATAATGCACACCGTTAAGCTAGCAACTGCTCAAGGGGTCTCCTACATGAAATAAATTCTAAAAAAATTCCTAATGGTCCCATAAATCTCCTAAGTTCACCAACACCTAAAATAAAAAATTAATAAAAATCTATTTCTCCTAATTAGCCACTAATTACTACTATTTAATTAATAATTAATAATTAAAAAGGGTATATACGATTTCTAGGAATAGGGATTTTACATTCTATCCAACTTATAAAAATTTCGTCCTCGAAATTAAAATTAAGCCACGGTAGAAGTCAATGATGATATAAGATTTGCATTGTTTAAAAATGCAAAGCTAGGTTTAAAGGAGTGGACGATGTTGTGCGTTGCACATTCCAAAAATTATGGAAAAAATTCATATGAGCGAAAAATAGATTTCTTCATGTGTCATGTCCAATGGTGTGGACACCTAAATGCTCTTTTGCATAAAAGCGTCCAACCATTGAAACATTGCACAAAGATAGAAATTGGATGATGGGCACGTCTAGGATAAGGGTGTGGAATTTGTAGGAAGGCAGTGACTAGTGAAGTGCTCCAATTATCGAAGCAATGGTAAAGTGCGCTAAGTGATACCATGTTGTAAAACTAAAAAATACCGTGTTCTATTTCTAAGTGGATTCAAGCTAGCCTCAATCTCACTATCTAAGCCAAGTAGATCTAATTCTTGGGTGAGGGGATTTCACAATCCAGCCAACTTAAAAGAATTTCGTCCTCAAAATTAAAAATAAGGCATGGTTTGATAAATCATTCACATTCGTACATAAGGCAAGTCAATCGCAATTTTTTCCAAAAATTTAAAATCTATTCAAATCCATCGCAATCATTTTTAAAATTAAATTAATCATTATTTAAATCAAAATTCAACCAGTCGTAATCTATTCTCGATTTTTAAATCATCAACATCCAAATTTAAATTAAATCCATATAACATCTTCAAGATTTAAATACGCATATAAATTTTATCTCACGATCTCCAACTATCATAATCTTCTCTAGAAAAAAAATCTAGTCCAATATTATTCCTATTTTCACTTATAATTTTTGTACTCTTCAAATTTTTTTTTAAAATTCCATTCACATCCTCAATATTTCAAATAGGTAGTCCAACCATCAAATTTTAATTCTTAATTTAAATCAACAAATTGAAAGATAATTTAAATGTAGTCCACCAATGTTCAAGTCTGAAATTCTATATTTATCCTCCAAATTTAAATTGATGATTTTACCTTCAATATTCAAAAATTTAAATCATGTACTTAAGGTATAAATATTGGGCCCTCAATATCAAGATTTTTAAATTCATTAATCCTCATCATCTTAGTCATTCTTCTAAAATTCTCAAAATTAAAATGGCTTGAACCTCTCCCAATCTAATCTTACTCGATCACAATCTAAAAGAAATTCCTCTCGAGTGACAATGCACTGCTACCCAACTTAGAATTTTCTCATCTATCACATAAGGCTATATACTTTAAGAAAAATATTCCTTAATTTATTTACTCATGTCATTCAATCCTCAAAGAATAATCCTCAAGTATGTGATCGGCCTTTGGGGCATATCTAGTACTCTATGTGTATCAACTTATACCAAGCACGAGGTTCGTCTTTCCGAAATAGGGAAAGACGGAAAATAATAAATAAGAGTTCAAGGGGGCGGTGATAGAATACAAGTATGGGGATCAAGGTATTTAAAAAAAAAAAATTTAATGGAAAATGTCAAGGCAGTTGTGGATTGAAACACTATTTTGGTAATTCCTATTCACATGCTCGTATTAGTACAGTTATGTAACTGATACGATCCGCTCAAACATATCTAGAGGACAAGTACAGGTGTCTACTAGTCAACTATATATCTCAATCCACGTAAAGTATTATTGTGAAAGGCGAATCAAGCGCACTATGGTTGATCATATCGTAATACACTAATTCTGATTAGACAATTGTATCAGTAGGCGTCCCCAATAATACATATCTCATGATCAAGCTCGATAAAAGAATAAGCTTGCAAAACTAGGCTATAAAATAGCAGCATAAGTCAAGGTAGTATATGAAATATAAATGCGCTAGATCATGATGAAAGAAGTCACACCATATTTCAAGTTCACAAGAAGTTAAGACTATACAATCTCTACAGTTGTCATACAACTCCTTGTCTAAGTCTCTAATCGACCAAATAGGGTATGGGCCTCTAAATTCTACTGTCTGAATAAACATTATCATCTTTTGCTAGCATATAGATAATGTCATTCAGTTACACTACATCGATGGGTCAAGAGGACTATGTGATACTAAGTTGCGAGGTATACTATCCAACTTATAACAATAAACTAATACTGTACTGTTTTAAGGATACCGTAGAAGCTCCTATTAAGGTCTACGAGAAAGGGTCTCGGTACTTATTAGGGTATCCTCTTACATTACATAGGTCATGGTTGTCTTAATTCTTAATCATAGTACTCATAGAGCAAGTGTCAATAGTAAGGATAGAAGAGTTACTGGCCTTCAAGGGGAAAGGGATCTAACTTGTATCGGGGTAGGAGTACAAATTACGCGACTTAAAGATAAGGGGTAATCATTAGGTCATAATCTACAATAATAACTTAAACTGACAAGTTCTAATTACCAATCACATAATTCAAAAATTCAAGAGTAAAAACCAAAATCCTAGCCAGGTATATATATCCTAACATAGAATAAAATTACTTGGTCTATAATCAGAAGTGTCAGATGGCACGAGTTGAAAGATGAAGAGAAGAACGTAATCAGTCGTCGCACACTAGCGAGCGCTATGGTCGCAGAGGAGAAATATATAAAATTAAAATAGAGGGCTCTAGATAGCATCATGGTTCTCTAAAGGGGGTGGTATGCTAGTTGCTATGTTCGAGGTATGATCAAGGAAAAAGTGTTGATTATATTCCTCTAGGCTTCCTAAGGTGCTGTCTACAATTAATAAGAAAATGATCTAAGTTTATAGTTCTCCAATACTATCTAACTATGAAGGTCAGGTTCAGTCCTAATTTCCAAAAAAAAAAAAAATTGTTTTTGTTTTTGTTTTCTATTGGTTCCTCAATACTTGGGTCAAACAATATGGCCAAACTTCTAACTAACCCTAGTAGTATCTATACTACTCTCAAGTCCTTCATAATACATCAAGGGATAATAGTAAACCAATCTATAGATAAGGAATTCTAGGGTTCACTAGATATTCTAAACTTAGTGGGGTGTCAACACTCTAGTGGTACTCTTAATAGGAAGGTTACCTTACTTATCATCTAACAACAGGAACTTATATATTCTAGGAGTGGCTATACTCAAGAAATTATCAGGGAAGTACAGGAATCAAGCAGGGTACAATTATTCAAATAGAATAGATAGAAGGAAGATGAATCGTAGTCAATTGTGGATGAGATCCTATACTCTATTCCTAGGTGCAAGCTTGTTCGGTACAGTAACATAACCGAGACAATATGCTCTCGACCTGCATGGGCCATCACTAAAATATGTCACGCCCCAGTCCCAAAAATACGTAGGACTATGACACGTAAGCATGCCAGCCGCATGGATATGGCAACTCCAATATATGGAAACCAAATCCATACGTATGCTGTAATATGAATATCAAATCCACAAGTGGTATAACATATGTTACAATTCACAGGATATAATCTAAATCTCATCCACGAAAATCAAATAACCAACATCTATGAAACTAGATCTCAATAAGAAGTATCTAAGGATGATAGTTGGATGGAAACAAATCTACTACCAACTCGAATGGAAAAATAAATACAATATAAGTACAACACCACAGCACAATATAAGAATACCAGCTATCAATCACGGCTCGAAGAGAAGACATCCTCGAATCATATGTAACCATCCGAACCTGCGCTCCTGCGAATACTCAAGAACATATACACCTGGAAGGGCCAGGTCCTCAGAGGGACATAACAAGATACATAAAAGCATGACAATAAAGTACTGAAATAAATATCCAATGGTCTCCTAACCGTCTAAGTGAATGCAGTTGAGAACAACTTTCCCCACAAGTGAGTTATCTGGCTGAAAACTGGGATTGGTATGACTCTCTCGGAGAATCAGGGGCCTCAAAGGCACGTCGTCTTTTGAACGACGGAGACCCGCCAAGTAGTATAGGGGTCATCACCGCCCGTATCTCCAACGGAGCTTCCGGGTTACAGAAGAAAAAGTGCAAAGGAGCTCAAATGCGATACTTGTTGTTCTCCCCACCCCATGCTCTAAGCATGTCACATCCATGACACGATTTGGTCCATAGCCTATGTTTAGTACCCTAACCCAATCCTACAACCAAACAAGGACAAGGATGGGGCCACCGTACTATAATAGGCTATGTCCATAGACCTCTAATAACTGTTAAGTCTATTAGCATGCAAAGTTTCTAACAGCAGTTATTTCTAACGCACGGTCCACACGTACAGGAGGCCAAACCCTGCACGCCAGTCCGTGATCTATATAAGACTCACAACTCGTGTAACAACTGTGTCACGGCCAATGAACCTAATGATGCTACATGATAATGGGGTAGTCTCATAAACAAGGTCAATGCAAATACATAAATAAAAATATATCGCGACGACACCGTCGCGCGTATTTTATATAACAGTTAAAATATATGAACTAAAGACAGAAAATAAAGATGCATGCAACATATGGAATATAAATAACAGTACAATGGCAAGGTATAATTGCCTGGCAAGAAGCTGTAAAATATAACGTCCAGATGTCCAACACACAGGACCAGAAGCTATGGCCT
The DNA here is from genome assembly GCA_036927795.1 of Iris macrosiphon. Classification (NCBI taxonomy): domain Eukaryota; kingdom Viridiplantae; phylum Streptophyta; class Magnoliopsida; order Asparagales; family Iridaceae; genus Iris; species Iris macrosiphon. Next base: position 10,510,977 of record JAYESA010000007.1, read on the forward strand.
CAGAACAAATATTTCCGGATGCTGAAATAGACATCACCAACATTTTTGGAATGAGCAAAATAGCTAAAAAGCACTTCCCTTTCGTCCAATTTGGACACAGGGGCAAAACGGTAATTTCGAATAAAAGTGGGGTCTACGTGTGGCCCACTTTGTACCGAAAAACGTGCCAAGGGTAATAGTCTCTAAATAGGACAAACTATAGGTCAAACAACTCTAAATGTCACTACGAACCCAACGGTATATCCAAATATGGATTCCGATGGGCCGAACACAATTTTGCCCAAAAAGTCAACTGTAGGGCCCGCCAATTGGTGACCTGGTCAACTGTCTCAGAATTACGTGAAAACTGGGTCACAGGACCAGCACATTTCTACGAGTCCAGTGGCACAAGTTTCGTCGCAATCTGACGATCGTGCACAAAATGCGCACAACTTTCACAAAAGTTGCGACACGGAGTGTGTCCGCGGATACGGGCTGATTCCAGCGCACACACGCGTCCGAATCAGATTTCGCAAATTTGCATGTATCCGGTTACGCTGTGCGCACCATTCGGTACACTTGGTACACGGCGGGGCGGTCCCGTTTGGCTGAGCGTGCTCCGTTTCACAACTTTTAAAAATCTGGAAAAAGTGGATTCGCGGGATTTTCTAACGAATTTAATTCTGTCTACAGCAGTTAATAATCTAGGATAATTTAACATAAATTAAACTAGGTTAAGTGGTCTACACATACCAAAAAGAATTATCGAATTTGGATCTCTGTGGTGGGAGATACGAACTCTGAAACAATGGGTGGTCACCGCAGTTTTCTGCGATCCCAAAATTCGGTCTGTTTTAGCCAACTTTGGTGCTATTTTTGCCTATGGCTACGCGTTGTTCGAGGTCTACTAATATACAGATAAGGAAGAGGGTTAAGGGATGAGCATACCGGTAAAGACGGGGTGGCGTTTGATTGAGCGAGTCGACGAAAAATAACTCCGGAACACAGGTACCTCGCTGTGGGAATCTGCAGTGCGCGGGGTCGCGGTCGTCGGGATTGGTTTGGACGGCCTGGCGGGGTTCTCCGGCTGTGGTAGCAGCGATCTCTAGGTCTAGATGGGAAGAGGGAGAGTCTGGATGATTAGGTTAGGTTTTAGAAAAATAAATAAATATATATATATATATATATATATATATATATGAAAGGGAGAGAGGGGGTTTGGTATTAGCCGCGGGCAACGTGGGGGGGTCTGCTGTGGTTCGGTTTTGCTAATGGACGGGTGGGCTGTGTTGCTACTTAGGAAAAGAAAGGTGTTGTGTTTGCTACTTATGTAATAGAATTTGTTTGGTTTGCTTTAAGTTTGTTATTAATTATTATTATTATTTTCTTTTCCTTTTTATAATACTTTTCCAATTAAATATATATATGCATATATATATTTGTATATATATATATATATATATATATATATATATATATATATATATATATATATATATATATATATACTCATAAGAAAAATTCTAGATTATAATAATGCACACCATTAAGCTAGCAACTGCTCAAGGGGTCTCCTACATGAAATAAATTCCGAAAAAATTCCTAATGGTCCCATAAATCCCCTAAGTTCACCAACACCTAAAATAAAAAAATTAATAAAATTTTTATTTCTCCTAATTAGCCACTAATTACTACCATTTAATTAATAATTAAAAAGGGTATATACGATTTTTAGGAATAGGAGTTTTACAATGTATATATATGTTTCGTATATATACATTTAGTATATGTATATTTAGTTATTCATTAATATGTTATTAATTGGTATACATATATATATATTTAGTTATATATTTAGTATGTATATAATTGATATGTATATAATTATTGGTTGTTATATACGTATATAAATATATGGTATGTATATATATATTGTAAGTAATTAAATACTATGTTAATTATGACTGCAATATGTACATAATGTATGACCCCTAGGTATAGCTGCGGATATCCCGTAGTTACAGATGACCCTGTGACCCTGTGAATTGTTAGCAGACTGCCTTATGTACACTGACGTACTGGCGAGATCCGTATTATTTTGACTGTCTGATCTTGCACAACAATTGCAGACGTGACACCCGTGCAGCTAAACGCACGCTTGACCCTGTTAGATGACTAGGATCACCCATAGCGTACCCTCTGAGTTCAGTGTAATTATGATTGTGCGTGTGCTAGTGTATTGGCTGATGCTGTATTGTATTATATTATATGTATATATGACCATTGGATTGTTCTGCGAGACTTCATGAGCAGGACATTGGTATTGCCAGCTAAGGACCCCAGGCGAGTACATTCTCTGATAATTTTCGTTATTTGATAATTTCTATAATTCAAGCATTTAGAAATATTACATCTAATTCTTGACACTGTGCTACACGGACTAGTATATAGATTGGATCTTTAGTCATGAGATATTACATTGGTTATCGTATTAATATTGTACATGACACTGATATTAGACATTGATATTAGACATTGTACATGATTTATTAGACATTGATCGTGTATCGTGACGTGTCATGGTTGGATCCACAGTACTAGTTAGGGACGGGGAAATTTTTCATAAAAGATGTGATCAAATACCTATCATACAAGTGTATATATCGTTAAGTGTTAATCATACACCTCACGTATGATTAGCCAGGCCATGTAGCTATCGTACAAGTTTCCAAGCCGATCACATTTCGAAACTACGATTTCAAACACTTAGAATAGTTACAGTTCTCCATTTTAGTGCATATACTACATCATCCGTATATGGTATTGTAGCTCTTTCTCTTCATTTCATATATGCACTGACCATACCATATTGCCTATATTGCCTGTTCTCTTTATTTTGTCATTGCATTTATTTATTGTCTTCTCTTAGTATATAGCATCATCTATTTATTGTTTTATAGTCCTTATCAATTAACTGGAACTGTTATTTGAGATGTACTTCACTCCATCCTGACTGAAAATATTTTTCCAGACTGCGCCTTAGAGGACTGGTGTCCGATATTTTATGGACCACAGGGAGAGTAGCTGCAGACTTGGACCTTGTAGCCAGGTGTGATTCTGGGAGGTCTAGTTGGGATCACTAGTTATTTAGTTAGTTTTTTTAGCAGATTTTTGGTACCAGATTTGTCTCCGGCATATTTTGTTAAGACTTGGATATTATTGTTTGAGTTAGATTATTTCTAATTTAGACTTGTGTTGCATTTTGATTTATATATTTCTTTGATATCTTATCGTGCTTTAGCTATATGATTGAGTATTGTTCATATTATATTATGATATATGTGACTCCTTATGGAGTTGGATGCTCGTGTGAGAATGATTAGATAGCATTATGACCTAGACTGCGTTCTACCGCCGATGATGTGGCGTAGGATGGACATACCTACGTACTCGTGCCCCAAAATTCAGGTGCCGGTCGTGACACATTTTTAGTGGTGGCCTATGCAGGTCAGACTTCGTTAGTTGTGCGATATCATGGTAGTATAACAACTTAGTTATACTGCTACGAGCCTGCGATAGGATCTAGGATATAGCATACTAGGATGAGAGCTAATAATCAATCACAACTAGGAATATTTTTAATCTATTTATCTTGTTATCCTTATTTTCCTTCTGAATGTTACTTTCTTAGAATTTTACGGTCCTCCCTTGATGATATCGCATCTATTGCCTTAATTTATTCTTTTCGGTCTGCCTTCAGGATGCCGCCAAAGACAAGATCTATGAGAGCGGGAGCATCAGCTTAAGAGGGGTCTGCCACCTCTCCACCTGACAGACGGACATCTAGAATTCCTTCTCTCCCACCTGTTCCGAGGGTTGCCCCAGCTGTAACAGGGAACCTTCCACCACCACTGACTCCTATTCCCGGAGATGTGCCCACTGACAGAGTACAGATATTCACACCAATCCAAGGCATGTTAGAAGCCCAGAGAGTGACAGTAGAAGCTCAGCGAGTTCAAACTGAGGCTCAGAGGGTGCAAGAAGAAGCGCACCAGGCACAGACAGAGCTGATGAGAGAGAGCATGGAGAATGCTCATATGGTGGCTCTCCAGACTGTGGAGAGAGTAGCACAACACTAGCAGTTTTCTGGCCAACAACAACAGCAGAGATCAGGCACTATAGTGGACTTTAAGAGGATGATGCCTCGAGAGTTCAAGGGTATCGAAGGGATACTCTACGCTGACGACTGGTTAGAGGATATAGAGAGGAGCCTGCGATTGGCCCAGATTCCGGAGAGCTTGCAGATAGAGGCGGCCGGCAGTCAGATGTTCGATATCGCACTCACGTGATATCGTACGGAACCAAGACTCACTGCACAAGGACTTACTTGGGAGACCTTTAAGGAGCTTTTCAAGGAGAATTTCTTTCCCGGCGTGGCCTTGGAAACTTTGGAAAGTCAGTTTCAGGACTTGGTCCAAGGAAACATGTCGATCGACGAGTACGTCGCAGAATTCTGTCGTTTGAGCCATTTTGCATCGTCTATGATTTGGGACCCAGGAGATCGAGCCCGAAAGTTTAGAAAAGGACTGACGAGAGAGATTAGGTCGCTCACTTCTGGTCGTCGTACCACTACCTTTGAGGATATCTTGATGGATGCTTAGATTGCAAAAGAGGATCTGGATCTCGGGCCTAAGAAGAGTCGTAATATTTCTGGAGATACGAATAGTAGCGCGGGATCGGCCAAGCGCCCCCATATTCAACAATAGCCGAGGACGTTTCAGTATCAACAGCAGTACCCGGCACCGGTTCGTGTTCAGCAGATTCAACAACAGCCTCCGAGAGAGACACAGCAGACTTGTCATTTCTATAAGAAGCCAGGCCACCTTTGGGAGAGCTGTAGAGCGAGGCTAGGACTTTGTTTACACTGTGACGCTGCGGGACATCGAGTGAGGGATTGTCTTCTGGCCCCTTATCTTCCCGGTCAGAGAGCAGTTCCAAATCATAGAGATCCAGTTAGGCCACCTGTGGAACCGCAGATTGCTCAGCACCCACGAAGGGAGCCACCCCAGCAGGACAGGGCATTTGCGATGACGGTCGAGAAGATCGATACTGCAGGTGATGTGTTAGTAGTTTCTGTTCTTTTCTTTCCGTCTATTCATTTCTATTTGATTGATTGATTGATTCCTTAGTACCGTAGCTTGTATTCGTAATTTTCTTGTTAGAATGTAGTTAGTAGTACACCCTGACAGAGACTGCAATATCTGACGAAAGACACCATCATCATATATGTTTTCCTTATATTGCATATTGAATGACTGTAGGTAGAGTTTTCTTAGACCTTGATTGTTGAAGAATTGACCATAGTGAAGATTAATGAAGAGGTTATGACTTGACAAAGAGAGACAAGATGCTTAAATTAATTTGAGGATAAATATTAAATTAAATAAAGAGTTGAGAACTTAAATATGGCAGAATATACGATTTGTTAAATTATTAATTTTTATGAAGATTACGATATGATTGAATTTGTCATTAAATTTTGAGAAATTAAGAAGATTATCAGTATATTTAATTGACTAAAAGATATAGATTTTTAAAACTTATAATTTGAAATTTGTATTTGAAGACTTTGTAACCATTGCATTGTTTGAGTTTTGGGTGGAAAAAGAAATCAAGGAATAAGAACACAAATGGATTAGTGTTGAATTCAAATTTTGGGATGAGATTCTATTTTATAATATACATTGATTGGATTTAAAATTTGAGGATTGGGTATTAAATTTTTGAGTATTTAGTTAATTAACTTAAAAGTTTTGGAGGAGATTATGATAAGAATGGAATTTGCTTTTAAATTTGAGAATTTTTTCAGAATATGATATTTATAGAATTCTGAAATTTTTGTGAAATAACAATATGGATTTACTTCATGATTATATGGCTACATGAATTTAAATTTTGATGTTAAAGTAAATAAATAAATAAATAAATACAATTAATGAGGATATTAAATTTTGAGGACGAAATTCTTTTAAGGAGGGTAGACTTGTCACTACCATATCCTAAAAATAGGGATATTTTTATCATTTTATATATTATAGGTATTGTGTGTATTTATTTTAAATAATTATATTATATGTGTATATATATGTGTGTGTATTATATATAGTGTTCATTAATGCATGAGTTAGTAGACTAGACCTAGATGCCCACTAGATAGAGCCTTGACCGAAATATAGTGTTATGAATTTAATTTATAATTTTTGGGATTAATTATTTAGGTTTATAATTAATTATCATAATTTTATTTAATTGTTGCGCCTTACCGTTGCTTCGATATTTGGAGCGCTACCCTAGTTTTTGCCTTCCAACCAATTTCACATCCTTGTCCTAGTCGTGCCTGCCTTTCATTCTGACCTTTGTGTAACTCATAATTATGCCTTCTTGTGCTTCATTTTAGTCGCACAATATTCGTTGCAAGTATTATATTTAATTCCAAATAAATTTAACTCTGTATCCTTGTGCGTTCCAATCGAAATTGGAGACACAATCTCGACCAATTTTGAGTAACCCAAATTAGGGTAATATTAAATTCTGAGTCTTCTTTATTCATGACACATGTGTCCCACCTAATTTGATCCCCATGTACTTCTAATTAATTTTAGAACACCAATTGCATTAATTTTAATTAAATAAAACCAAAATCCAATTTGTGCAATTTTCTAATTATTGGCACTTTTATATAAAAGTGCATTAAGGTGTCCACCCCATTAGACGCAATACATAAAGAAAACTCATTTCTCCTTCATGTGAATTTTTTTCATAATTTATTGGAGTGTGTAACCCTCAACATCAACCCACAATGAAATATGGCCCTCCATTTTAAAAAATTACAATCCTAGCCCTCCAATACCTACATGACAAGCCAAGCCCAAATCACAAGGGGGGATGTTGACCAAGTCAAATTTTTTTAGGTCAAACCAACCCCCTTACATGTGTATATATATATATATTCATTTTTTTTATTTTTCCTTTTATTTTCCTATTCCTAAACTAAAGCACAGCCGACCCATCTTACTATTCATCTTTTTCCTCCTCTTCCCTGGTCGGAGCCCCGACCACCCGACCCGCCGGAGCAGCTCTCTGTTTTCCACAACCCTCGCCTGGCCCCGCCTGACCCAACACCTCCACCACGACTGGCCCGCTGACCTCCTTCCTCCGTTCTCCACCTGACTGAACGCCACCCCGCCAATCCTTCCCTTCCCATCAACCCCTCGACCAGAGACCCGCCAGAGTCATCCTGAACCTCACAGGACTCCAACAGTCGCCTAAGCCGCCTCCATCAACTGCACCATCTACACCTTATACCGCCGGATACACGCGACAACCACCGTTCCCATCATCTTCTCCGTCATCCCCGTCAGCCTCGTCGACCCGTCACAGCCAGACCACCTCAATCCCCGCCGCTTGCCTGAAGATCGAAACCGCCTGCAGCAGCCAATCCCGACCACTGAACGCCACCCTGCGCCTGACTGCATTGGCCTGAAGCCGGAGAACCCACTGCACGACCGCCTGAACCCGCCGGAGCCGAGCCGCTGATCGCCTGAGAACACCCCGGCCACTCTCGTCACGGCCAGAACTCGCCGGAGAAGCCCGCTGTCCACGACTGAACCGAGCACCCTCCTCGACGACTCGTCGAACGCCTCGTTCTTGCGTGCACAGGTTTGAGACACTCCTTCTTGTTGTGTACACGTACTCGTACGCATATACGTGTATTATTTATTGGTATATATTGGTATATGGGAGTATGTATATGCTGGTATATATATACATATATATATATATATATATATAGTACATGTATTCAATTGGTATATATATATATATATATATATATATATATATATATATATATATATATATATATATATATATATATATATATATATATATATATATATATATGTATATGTATATGTATATGTATATGTATATTATTCACTTGGTGTATGTATATATGTTTCGTATGTATATATTTAGTTATTCATTACTATGTTATTAATTGGTATACATATGTATATATGTAGTTATATATTTAGTATGTATATAATTGATATGTATATAATTATTGGTTGTTATATACGTATATAAATATATGGTATGTATATATATATTGTAAGTAATTAAATACTATATTAATTATGACTGTAATATGTACATGTTGTATGACCCCTAGGTATAGCTGCGGATATCCCGTAGTTACACATGACCCTGTGAATTGTTAGTAGACTGCCTTATGTACACTGACGTACTGGCGAGACCCGTATTATTTTGATTGTCTGATCTTGCACAATAATTGCAGACGTGACACCCGTGCAGCTAAATGCACGCTTGACCCTGTTAGATGACTAGGATCACCCCTAGCGTACCCTCTGAGTTCAGTGTAATTATGATTGTGCGTGTGCTAGTGTATTGGCTGATGTTGTATTGTATTATATTATATGTATATAGGACCATTGGATTGTTCTGCGATACTTCAGGAGCAGGACATTGGTATTGCCAGCTAAGGATCCCAGGCGAGTACATACTCTGATAATTTCCGTTATTTGATAATTTCTATAATTCAAGCATTTAGAAATGTTACATCTGATTCTTGACACTGTACTACACGGACTAGTATATAGATTGGATCTTTAGTCATGAGATGTTACATTGGTTATCGTATTGACATTGTACACGACATTGATATTAGACATTGTACATGATATATTGGACATTGATCGTGTATCGTGACGTGTCATGGTTGGATCCACAGTACTAGTTGGGGACGAAGAAATTGCTAGTGAGAGATGTAATCAAATACCTATCGTACAAGTATATATATCGTTAAGTGTTAATCATACACCTCACGTATGATTAGCCAGGCCATGTAGCTATCGAACAAGTTTCCAAGTCGATCATATTTCGAAACTACGATTTTAAACACTTAGAATAGTTACAGTTCTCCATTTTAGTTCATATACTACATCACCCGTATATGATATTGTAGCTCTTTCTCTTCATTTCATATATGTACTGACTGTACCATATTGTCTATTTTGCATGTTCTCTTTATTTTGTCATTGTATTTATTTATTGTCTTCTCTCAGTATATAGCATAATCTATTTATTGTTTTATAGTCCTTATCAATTAACTGAAACTGTTATTTGAGATGTACTTCGCTCCATCCTGACTGGAAATATTTTTTTAGACTGCGTCTTAGAGGACTGGTGTCCGACATTTTATGGACCACAGGGAGAGTAGCTGCAGACTTGTACCTTGTAGCCAGGTGTGATTCCGGGAGGTCTGGCCTGGATCACTAGTTATTTAGTTAGTTTCTTTTAGCATATTTTTGGTACCAGATTTGTCTCCGGCATATTTTGTTGAGACTTGGATATTATTGTTTGAGTTAGATTATTTCTATTTTAGACTTGTGTTACATTTTGATTTATATATTTTTTCGATATCTTATCGTGCTTTAGCTATGTGATTGAGTATTGTTCATATTATATTGTGATATCTGTGACTCCTTATGGAGTTGGATGCTCGTGTGAGAATGATTAGATAGCATTGTGACCTAGACAGCGTTATACCGCCGATACTGCGGCGTAGGCTGGACGTACCCACGTACTCATGCCCCAAAATTCGGGTGCGGATCGTGACAGAAAGGCTTGCAAATTATTAGCTTGACTACAGGGAAAAAATATTTGCGATTAAACACCCAGTTTCTCTGAAAGCCTCCAAGAAAAACACAGGGAGAGAAGATTTTGTCGTTCCCCACGGATAGCAGTCTGAGAATTCCTCTCAGCCTCCGCTCTCAAAATTAAAAATGTTAACATTTTATTAGCGGTCAACTATGTCACAAAAAAGGTTAAATGGATTGACAATCTTATGTATTGAAAATGATATGTTAGAAAGAAAAAAATGAATTTGAAAATATTATTGAAGAATTTGCTTCTCAGAATGTCGAAAGAAGGTATTTTTAATGATATTTTATTATTCGTTATTATTTTGCTTTGCATGAATACATAAGGGGCCAATTATTTTTTTTCTTTCAGGATCTCTACAGGACCTGGATCGGCAAGGGGTTGTCCAAGTCCAAAATTTTGTCGAACTTATCCATAGATCGATCCTGCATGTAGAATCCGTTTATGTCCTACGAGTCCATTTTTGTTCACTCGCCAAAACCATTTGTTCACCCCCCCCACTAAAAAAAATGACACGTGTCAATTCAGCCATCATAAAATCAATTTGAGAGTGGTTTTTGTTCACATACCAAAGTTATTTTCACCTTTAATTTGACACAGAACAAACACCATAGTTTTGGTAGGTGAACAAAAACGGACTCTATGTCCTACATATGGGAGAATCTATACACACCCTATATATTACTTAGCACACCCCAAGTGCTAAGTACACCCAATTTTAAATGAATAAAATTAACATAAATGCTAAGTACACCCCACCACATGACCAAAATAATATTTTTTATTATAACCTAAAACCTATCATCATTCCTAAGCACACCCCCACACCCTTACAACTGGTCCCCTCTCTACTCTCCTCTCTCCAAACCCAAGCGGTCCCCTCTCTTCGACCATCCTAATTAGTTCAAAATGAGTATTATTTTCGTTGAGGATCACTACTAGGGTTTCGAATCCCTTAAATTGTTAAAACGAATCAAATTTCGAAAAAAAATTGGGTGTATTCACGGTTCTGTTTGAGCCTGGTCTGTCGAGTGCAAAGAATGGTGTTCGACCCACGACAGTCGAACATTGTTGTGCAGATTCGACCATAGTGTATCGAACGAAAGATCACATGTTCGGTCCTTCTTATGTTCGATAAATATAAGTCGGACACTAACCGACATGTTCTACAATCATTGTTCGAACTATACATGTCATGTTCGACCTCTGTCAGTCGAACTGCTACTGAAATGTTCGGCCAATACAGGTAGAACAGACAGTGGTCCGTTCTACCAGTATTGATCGTGCTCATCGCGATTTTTTTTTTTTTTTTTTTTTTTTGTCCAACACTTCTCATACACTACTTCAAACCGAGAAATTATTTAAAGAGAGAACGTACATTGTGTCTTTGAAGTGGACTTTCTTCCTCCATGATACCTTCTTCACAATTTCAATGTAGGGTATTTGGGTTTTTGGATTTTTTGGTTGAGTTGGAGAAGGTGAAAATTAAATAAAAAAGAAAAAAATGACTAATGTGTAGGAGGGAGGCTGATGGGATATGCTTAGTAGATCATGTGAATATATGGATCTTTTAATATGTATCTATTTTCTAACTTAAGTTATATGAAATGTACTTAGAAAGTGATGAAATGTGCATAGCCTGGTCCATCAGATGCTGCTAATGAAATTGGACTGAGCAAAAGAAAAGTTTGCTAGTATCCTTCATGAAGTTCCACATTCATTGCACCACCACCACTACCACCACAACAACAACCACCACCTCCCAAAGAAAAGGAAGTTTCCTAGTATATATCCTTCATAATTCCACAGTCATTAAGCTTCACCAAAAAAAAAAAAAAAATTTGGTAGGGTCTATGATTGGGAAGAACCCCAAGGACAAGGGAGCGGGAAGGGGGTCTACGTGCTCTGCATCTGTCACTGTCAAGGGAGGGACAGGTGAGGTTTGTATCCATTCACGTTCAAAGAACCTGGGCGCCAAAAAATAGTGACAGTGGGACCAGCAGTAGTACCTCCCAAATGGGAGGGGTTAACGATGTGGAATTCATAAGTTATACTAACATGGTAGTTCATTATTGAATATTAATTATTTACTGATGTGATAATTTATTATTATTTTTAATTATATTTTTCTTTTAAGATTTTCGTCAACATCTAATAATATAATGTGACATCAGTAAAGTTATGGAGTGGATTAAAAAAAAAAATGTCTCCATAACATTATCCGGGAGTTAGATTTGTCTTTGGCTCCTAGTAACTACTGACTGGAACCCTTCATATGCATACATTTCCTGGATGTAAACAAATGTAGGTATTGTTGTACTAACACATCATCATTAAAGATTAATTTAATCAAATCAATATTATATTATATCTTTAAGCACAATGCACATTGTGCTTTCTCGTGCCGAAGCAACCATTGGGTTGTATGCAAATCTCAAGGTGCAATGAACTTTGACATACGTCACAGAGAGCGATGCTACTGAGAATTTTTCAATTTGATTTGTTTTATGTTAAGAACCAGTCGGCCGATTCTTACTGAAGTTGGTTCATCCAGGTGTACTGGCTCCTCCTCGCAGAAACAATGCACATTAATTTTAATACACGCATTTACACAAAAAAATATGTGTTTTGTTGGGTCTAGCATCATGGTTAAACTATAGTGGGAGAATATAGGGAAGTTGGAGAATGGTGATGTTCCCATGAGATCTTAGCATTGCATTATTTAAGTAGCTAAACATTAGTTTAACTCTTTGTTTGAACTTGAACCTAACACAGTGGCCTGGTTTGGGGCCAAAACCATCCAATTATTGAGAGTATTCATACATATATATTCTTCAATGAATGCCTGTGGACTGGGATTTGTCTTCTCCTATTCTTCTTCCTTTCGAAGAAACATTTTATTTTTTATTTTTTATTTTTTATTTGCGAAATCCCGCACTGTTCTCCTGTGGGGCCCACCGCTCCTACTTTCACTATGTTAATGGAGGAAATAATGTACTCTCACCCGGCTCGATCTCATCTCAACCACATGAGTTAGAGATGTTTAGTTCGAGGACACATAAGTTGAAAGTTTAAATATGCGAAAGTTATATTTGTATCAGTCTTCAGATTAATTTACCATTTCTACATCGCTCATGATCAGGGCCAGTACTGAGTTCACGAGGGACCTAGACGAACTTTCAAAATGGGACCCCATATACAATATTTTTTTTTTTTAAACTGAAAAAAAAGTAAATTTTAAAAAAATGCTCCACCACGACTTGAACCTATATAACCTCTAGTGTACAACTATAACAAAACAACCACTACACCACAATTATCCTACATTAAAAAACGTCCATAGTACATACTAGTTTTATTTTAAATACAAAATTATTTATATACATATTTTTAAACTGGTTTTTTGGACACTCCTTGTCCGTGGGTCCTGGACGGTTGTCCTGGGCCAGGACTGGCCCTGCTCATGATGCAGTATGATGAGTTGTGGAATAGTCCGTATATCAGCAGAGGCGGAACCAGTAAGGGACTGGGGTACTGGACTCCAGTCCACCAAATTTTTTTTTTTAATATATATTTTGAATTTTTTTTTCATGTGAGTTGGCCTATATATCATTATTGTCCACTCCAGCCCACACAAGCTAATTTTTTCTGGTTTGGTCCTTGCTTATCAGTAGTGAGCCAAAAATATAATGCTGTTGAAAGCTATGTACCTAATGCATGTAAGCATAAAGGTGTATAAAAAAATGACAACCTTTTAGAAGATCGTACAACATGACACGAATGGGAAACAAAGAAAAGAAAGTAATGAAACAAGAAAAGATTTCGATTAAGGTCAAACATATGGCACTACTACTGAAAATCAATTACATCCACCAGCCAAAATAGTGCTGACCTCACCTAGAAGATTACAAATTTATGGGAGCCACCAAGTAAGAAACAGACTTGGGAGCTACCAAGTAACATTACAACAGTAACAAATTTAGTCTTAAAATTATGGAGAATTGAATTTTATGTGTAGCTTGAACGACATGCGGGTACTAGTATCGCACCGTCTAAAATACTAATTATTTTTAAAATTTTATTTATCATTGCATACTTTAAATTCAAATAGAAACATAAAACACAACTAAAGAAACATTTAAAAAAAATAAAAAATTAAAATTAAAATTTTGGGACAGACTACAGTCCAGCCGTGACTAGGGGTAGCTCTGCCCATGCATTACAAGAAAATGAACCGAATTGCTCTAAAAATTTACTGTCATCAGTTTATAAGATTTTAACTTTGTGTACAAATGGACCCGTGTAAATCTATATAGCAAAAACTGTAGCGCCCCGTTCCCCCGGTGCGGGGAGCGCGGCTAAGAAACACAAACGGTATCGTTCGATCGGGATAGATTGAAACAAAAACTCGTCCTCGTTATGGATTTGTTTCTTCGGAATCGATTCCCATATTCAGTGGACCGTGCCCCCGGGATCGACTTAGCGACAGAGTCAGGAGGGACCTCTCTGCTGCTATCTTTTATTGCCTCGGATTTCGATGTCGCTTGTTGCTTTCGTGCGTTGAGTTGGTTTTGAATTTGCTTGGGTTTTCTTGAACGGTTTCGATGATTTCATTGTTTTCGTTCATTGAATTGCACTTCAATTCCGAGAATTGAAAAGAGAGGAAGAACTATTAATCGAGCTGTTCGTGCAATGCAGGTGAACGAGCAGTAGGCGGCTTGCGAGCGGAGTCGTGAAGCGCCTCTTTTCTTCTCCCTTCCAACCATCTAAGTGAGTGGCTACCAACCCGATTAGCTAGCCCTGCTTCCAAGCTTCACACCCTAAAATCTTGCATTCTTCTTTGCCCCGATCAAACGATACCAAGTAATAATAAAAGATACCAAAATAAAAAGGGAATAGACTTGAATTGTATTGCTTGTCAATTGAACTTGTGAACGGTTATATCTTTGCATGCTTGTTCGTTCGGAATGTTCATCATATGCATAGATGCAAGTTTGAATGTACAAAGCCATATCCTGAATGGATGAATTGAATGTAGATGCAATGTAAATGAATTATGCAATACTACTTGTCTTGTACTCATGTAGCCTCAGGGCGAATAACGTAGCCTCAGGGCGAATAACGTAGCCTCCGGGCGAATGATTGTTAATGTTCGATCACGGACAACTTGTGCACAAGGTATAGTTCCTGCGGGCGGCTGCTGGGGCACTGGCACCGTTCCGGCTCCGGACGGAACTTACGTTTAGTCTCACGTACTTGGACGGGGTGGTATGCGGCGCCTCACGTTCTTGCACGTAGCAAACCATCTTCGTCACAGACTAGTGTCCATTATGGCAATCAAGCCAGTGATCATCTTGTATATTTAAACCTGTTGTAAACTAACTTGTGTCTTCGTGGCAGGGAAGGCATGGTAAGTTGTGCAGGTGATTCAGACGGTCAGCTAAAATCCACCGAACGGTGGCAAGTTCATTTCAGTATCATACATATATACTGTTGCTTGTAAATGAACTAAGGCAAGATAGAAACCCACAAAAATATGCATGCTTCATTAAAACAACGTGTTGATTGATATATGTCACGACCCACACCCAGAAAATCGGACATGAGTCGTGGGTACGTCCAGCCTACGCCGCAGCATCGGCGGTAGAACGCTGTCTAGGTCAACTATCTAGATAACAATCTCACGCAATCAATATATAAACCTGTCAAGATCTCAACTCCAAACGGAGGAGCAATATCATAATGATAATCACAATGTACTTAATCACGAATCTAAGCACGATAAGATAACAAAGAAGACTAACAGCTACCAAGTCTAACCAACTGCAGCTAAAACCACCACAACATCAAATAATAATAATACATCATCCAAAATAATATACAAACAAGGTCTCAATCCAAAACCGGAGACAAATCCGGTGCTAAAAGCTAATAAAAATAATAACAAGGTCCTAGTGATCCCGGCTACCAACCCGGAAATCACTCCTAAACTAGAGGGTCCCTGTCTGCACCATCAACAGGCTCAGGTCCATAACACGTCAGACACCACTCCTCCGGATACTCTGAAAAATATGTCCAGTCAGGACTGGAGCAAGTACATCTCTAACAGCAGTTCCATTTAAATGATAAAAACTATAAAACAGTTATAGCAAGTAGCAAGAAGAATGAAGCAAGTATGAAACAAGAAATATATAAATCACTGGTGCATAAAGGTAAAGATGCAGGAATATCAGAAATAAGATAGTAGTAACTGTAAGATACAAGAAATCTAAGCTAAGATCAAGTCCGTGCACATGAACGTGTAGTGAGTCCAGCATGAAATACATGTAGTGAGTCAAGTCCAGAAACTATATGTGAGACCAGCAAGAAATGCAAGTGAGTCCAGACTATAAAGAATGAACTCGGTGTCTTTGAAATACTTGTTTCGACATGTAAACGGCTAAGGGTAAGTACGGCTCACCGTGCACTGGGTGCACGGCTGTTATCATTCCAGATTAGACCAGAGGGAGTGATTCCTGATGATTCCAGATGGAAATGTTTACATGTCTACTCGAGTATTTTCTCGCCCCGACTAATACAAGTGAATCCAAGACTCGACACGTAAATCAAGATGAGTCCAGCCTGAACATGAATGATGCCTGTAGTGATGCCTGTAGGTGATGCCAATAGTGATTCCAGAATAGAGGCCAGAAACATGAAAAATACGTGTCGCAAGTAAATGAATCCAGAAATACCAGTCAGTGTCCCGTGTTGTGCCAGAATAATCAGATGATACTATACTAGAAGCTGAATCATAATAATCATCAGATAATAAAAACTATCAGAGAATGTACTCGCCTGACGTCCTGAGCAACTGACGATCCGAACCGGTGTCGCAAGGACCTATTACGAAAAACAAGGTTAAACAGGTTTCTAATGAGTTAAACAGATATAAAATAACTAAATATAGGCTTCTAGGGTCGTTCTAGGTCAAACGGGTCAAACCGATAAAATTTGGGTCAAAAGTCAACTCGGGGTCCAAAAAGTCAACTCTGGGTCAAAACTAGGTCAAAAGTTGACTTTGGCGGTCAACCGAGTCAACTACGGTCAAGTCTAGGTCAAAGTAGGGTGCTCCTGAAATTCTAGGTCAAACCGAGGTCATTAAGCTAGAAAACTCACAAACTCGCCTCCTTGAGATACCGGGACACCCTCGGTATCCGATACCTCACCCTACGCTATACGCCCCGCCTATACCCTCTAAAACCTACGCTAGCACGCGTAAATATATACACATAAGCATATAAAAATTACTCCAATACTATTCCTAGGCTATTGCTCAAAAACCCCGCTCGAAACTCAATACCTTGGATATCTCAAGGTATTGAGATACCGCTCTAAACTCAACCCGACTACCCCTCTAGCTAACTAACTATGCATAAACATATATATATCTAGCTATAATCTAGGCTAAAATATAGATATCTAATACATATATGCATATACCTAGGTATCTACATATATATATATATATATCACATACACACATATACACATACCTTATACCTTACCTTACCTATACATATATATATATCTAGCTATAATATATATCTAGCTATATGTATTTATATATCTATACACATAGATCTATATATCTAACTATTATCTAACTACCTATCTATCTATCTATCTATTTATCTAACTAGTATCTATCTATCTAATCTATTAGATATCTATTTACCTAGATATCTATCTATCTATCTAACTATTTACTTATCTATCTATCTATTTATATATCTATCTATCAATCTAACTATCTATCTATGTATGTACCTATATATCTATCTATCTATCTATCTATCTATCTATCTATCTATCTATCTAATATCTAGTTATCTATCAATCTATCTATCTAACTATCTAATACCTATCTATCTATTTAGTTATCCATCTAACTATCAATCTATCTATTTCTCTAGATATCTATCTATTTCTTAATCCATCTATCCATTAATCTAACTATTTATCTATTAAACCATAGATACCTATCTATCTATTCACTTATTTAGCTCCCTCTCCCTTGCTAAGCTACGCGCTGCGCCTGCGAATGCTGCTGCTACTGCCTGCTTGAACTGCTGCTGCTGCTGCATAGAACTGCTGCTGCTGCTGCAGCGCTGCGCTCGAGCGAACTGCTGCTGCGGCGCTGCGGCTGCTGCTGCCTGCTGTTCTGCTGCTACGCTCGAGCGAACTGCTGCCGCGGCGTGCTGCCGCTCGAGCGAGCTGCTGCCTGCTGTTCTGCTGCTGTGCTCGAGCGAACTGCTGCCGCGGCGTGCTGCCGCTCGAGCGAGCTGCTGCCGCGGAGCTGCCTCGCTCTGCTGGCTGCTGCAGCGGCTATGCGCTTCGCTGCCGCGGCCACACACACACAAACGCACACACAAATATACATATATATATGCACATACACACACACATATATATATATATATACACACACATACACAAACTCATATATATATATATATATATATATATATATATATATATATAAACACTCACTCACTCTCACACACACACTCACCTACACACTCTCACACACACTAGCACACACTCTCGCAAACACACAACCACACACACAACGCCCACAACAACGCACACAACGCCCACCAACGCGCGTCCAACGACCCCGACACGCACAAACACCTATAAATATATAAAATATAGCCCAAAAATTCTAGCACACACTCTCCGATGCTAACCCAACGCGCGCACAAGCCCGAAACTAAGAAACCAAGTCGAAATGGTCGTTCGGTCATTTCGACGAACACGCGGTGTGCGGTTCGGAAAATCTCCTGAAACGCACACCAAACCAACTCGGAATCGGCCAAAATTTACCCACGGGTCCTAAACGATGTCTAGATCCTAGAAAAAATGCTAACGCGTCGATTCTAGGTCCGTGGCGAAAACACGCACGCACTTAGAATCGGCGACGACGAAAATCCCAAATTCGCCCGAAACGCCCGTTTCTCCGCGACACGGCTTTCCGTGTCCGAACGGAGACACGCACTCACCCTCAAGACACCCGATAATGTCTACCTAGGTTCGTCTAACCTAGGACATTACCCAAAATTGGGCCAAATTCGGATTCCACCCGAAATTGACACAAAACCTAGTGTTAAAGTCTCTAAACTCAACCAAACTAGTTCCAACTTCCTCCCACGGGTAGCCTAAGGGTCTAGGAAGGTTCTAAACTATTAATTACACTATAAAAGAGTAATTATAAGGGGGAAAATCAGGGTTTACCTCTTGGGAGTTGGAATCCCAAGCCAAAGTCTCCAAAATGCTCCAAATCCACCAAACCAAGCTTCCAAGCTCCCAAATCTAGCTCCAACACCAAATCTAAGATCTACCCACCTAGGTTGGGGAAGAATGTAGGGTTAGGATTCAAATAAGTAGAAGAAATGGAAAGAGGAAGGAAGAAAAATAAGAAAACTTACTTGGAATGAAGGTGGGAAGAAGAAAAGAAGAAGAAGAAGGAAAGAGTGGAGAAGAAGAAGAAGTGAAGAAGAAGAATGGGGAGGGGCTCCTACTGCTACACGGGTCTGGAGTGGTTGGGGGGGGGGGGGGGGGGGGGGGCGGCCACTACACACTAATAAGGGTTACAAAGTCCAAAATACCCAAAATGCCCTCCTAACTTGGTTTTGGGTTTCGGGGTTCCAAAAGCACTCAAACTAACTCCAAATCTCTCCAACTAACCCACTAAAAATATAATAAATATTCTAAACCCAAAAATAGGTCTCACAGGGGTGTGGACTGGGTCGGACATGGGTCCACTAGGGTCTGACATGGGTCCAGGCTAGCCAAAATCCTAAAACAATCAATATAAAAAATAATACAATCATTAATTAAATATAAATACAATTAATTATAAATAATACATAATTAACTAAATTAAAATAAAAAAAAATACCCGGCTCTGGAAATAGGGTGGTGACAGTATAGTTTGGTTAGCTCGCCTTCCCCAGTATGTTTCGACATACTGACCCTCGTTGAAACAGGATCTCCGCACTAAGGCGAACCGAGCGAGGAGCCAAAGTCATTTTTTCTGATCAAGTCCAGCTGTAGGCGCATCCTGATCGCTCCCCCTTGAAGCATTTTGAAGGAAGGAGCTTGCAAATTTATATACAATGCAGCTCTGTGGCAAAGCCGTCCTCCATCCCGGAGGTCTTTATCCTTTTTGAAGTTTAGTAAAGGGATGTAATGTACAGGACTGCTATCTTATTTTGAGTCAACACTTTTGTAAGCCCGTGCAGCAAATTAGCTGACTCGTTCAAGAGTTTGTAATATATGTTCATTATCAATAAAGAGAACTTTTCCATGTTTCAAATCTGTGTTTCAATTTATCTGCGTACTCTGAATATATGCTCATTATACAAAATACTTTAGCCTTGTGCGGGCGCAACCCCAGGCCCGTACGGCATCACGATTCGGGGGACATCCCAACGATTCTACGGAATCGGGTCATGACATAGTGGTATCAGAGCACAGATTCAAGTTTCTTAGACTCTCGCACTGGAAAAGTTCCTTTAACGATCGAATTCCTGTGCAAACTCTTGAACTCGCTAGGCCAAATGAGATACGTTCATGCAATAAGTCCATAATACATTATGATCCTGATGTAATTTACCTTCTTTTGAAGGAATGGCACTAGCGCAATCCACAGCGCAAGCACCGGACGAAACACAAGGCCAAGGAAGTAGTTCGGGTACTTTAGGAAGTTCAAAGAGCCAGCGAGCCGTGCCAAGCATCGATCCCATCCAACAAATGTTGCGAATGTTGGAGGCAAACCAACAAAGGGACGAGGCTCGCTATAAACGGGCCGAGAAGCGGGCGGAGGAGAGTAAGCTCAAGTTTCAAGACAATATAGAAGCTCGATTCTCAGTCCAGTAAAAGTAGGTGGATGCCCTGCAATAGATCGTTCAGACTTTTTCTTCCAACCATTCCGCCACAACAGCAACGAATCTGGTGGAACAACCCGCGCTTGAAGTAGAGATGCCACAAATTCCAAGGACGAGGGACGTGACTGCCTTCGACTTTGGCCACTTCAAGAAAGTCTGCAACACCCCATTCAACGGGACTGAGGACGCAATCGTGGCTCTAGATTGGTTGGCCGAACTTGAAGACCACTTCGCTCTGCTAGAGGTCCCCGAAGAGAAGTGCGTCGCCTGTGCGCAACTACAGCTCTGCCTCAATGCGCACGATTGGTGAGACGTGCATCGACGATCTCTTCAATTTGACCATGGAGAGGAGGCGATCTCGTGGACGACTTTTTGTGCTGCGTTCGAAGAGGATTTTAATGGCCAGCAGCACACACCGATGGATAAACCCAATTTAATGGATCCATCGGGGCATACTTAAGCTGTTTACTAATCTCATCCACAGAATAAATACAACAATATCATCAAGAGGAAATAAAATATCATCCAGTCACAAGTAAATAAAATCGGAGAATAACCCGATATTAAGTCTATTACAATTGTTCATTAAACAATAATTAAAGAGTTTAAAAGCATCAAGACTGAGCATAGAAGAAGCAGATATTCAGGAAAAATCTTCAGCGATCACCTCATCCTCAGGTGCTGGTACTGTTCCGAGAAGTGCTCCTGTTCCGTATACCTCAGGATAGATATCCTCTGCTAATCCTGGGGACATAGCAAGGTACAAAATAAAGCATGCCAAAATAAATGCAGTGCAACAATAAATGAAACAAATAGGGTAAACTATATAACCATCTATGTAAAATGCAAGTTGAGAGCATCACTAGAACTTAGGCTGAGACCACTACAAGCTCTGTGTCTGGGAGCCTGTAGCAGTGATACGATGTATTTTACTATGTAATTTACTATATAGTATATATATATATATGAAATCAGCCTGTAGCCTGTGTGTCTCTCCCCACCCAATGTAATCATACATCTCATGTCCACGATGCCTCATGTCCATGTCACGTAAGATCATATCTAATGCAGCAAGTCATATAATGTCTATGAATATAATGTCTATGTCATAAATTCTGCAACGTACACAGAATCACCTTGAATATTTTAGGAATATTCTGTCACATGAATTGTGTCAGGTGTCCTGGGTATAACGTACTTGATAATGCAAGTACGAGAATGCAAGGGTCACGATATCCATCTCTAGGTGACGTTACACAACTCCGCGTACGGGGTTGGCACCCGACTATTAATCGGACGCTAAGTAAGTCACACGGTCCTAGGTCAAGCATGTACAATATATAAATAAGGCAAAGAAATAAGTAGCAAGACTGTAGGATTTGGCAAGGTACACTTGCTTGGGGTTCTGGCTCCAACTGTAGCTCTGACTTCAGCGAAATTTGCTGATACTGCTCCGGTTGCTGAAATAGACATCACCATCAGATTCAGAAAATATCAATCAGCTAGAAACGCCTGTCCTTGAGTCCAATTTGGACACAGGGGCAAAAATGATATTTTTAGGTCCAAGCGGGGTCCACATGTGGCCCACTTCGCACCGAAAAATGTGTCAGAACCAAAGGTCTCCAAATCTGTCAAACTTAGTGTCAACAGGTCCAGAACGTTGATACGAACCCAACGAAACTTCTAGAATTGGATTCCGATGAGCCGATCACAAAATCGCCCGTCAAGTGGAGCCGTGGGGCCCACGACACGCGATTTTGTCAACGTTCTCAGAATCGAACCAAACTTTGGTCACAGGACCAGCGTATTACTACGAGTCCGATGGCACAAGTTTCATTTCGATCCGACATGTGTACACCAAATTACAGCGAGATCCAGAAAAGACGGATACGGGGCGTTGTCGGCGGATACGCGTTGATTCCGGTGTGCACGCACATCCAAATCAACTTCTGTGAAATCCTGCACATCCGTATCAACGGCACGCACGCTTTGGTGAAGACCGCACGCGACCAAGTAGTCCCGTTTGGCGGGGCGTACTCAGTTTCGAGGTGAAACAAGGCGTTGGTTTTTCTGTTTTTGGATTGCGGTTCGCGATTGCCACAGGACGCGATGCACCGAGCGGGTTGCACGGGCATCGAGAGGGTCACGCAGGGTTCGCGTCACAACTGACGGAACAGAAAATGGAGCAACGAGGAGAGATAATGGGTTACCTGAACAGGGCTTCGCGAAACCGGGTTTTTCGTGTCCGCGAGTCGATACGACACGCCGACACAATGCACTGTGTCCGGTCTAGGGTTAGGGTTTGGGGGCTTCGCCGGAGCTGCGGCGGCCGGAGGGAGGCTGAGGCGGCTGCGAGGTGGCGTTGCCGGAGGCGGCGGAGCGCGCTGGGGCGTCGCCGGGCTGCGCTGGTGGAGGCGGGCGGCGCTCGGGGACTCGAGCTGCTGCTGCTGTTCTTGCTGGCGGAGGAGGCGCGGGCGAGGGCAGCGGAGGCAGGGGCCGGTGGCAGCTGCGACGGCGAGGGCGGTGCTGGGGCTTCGGGCGGCTAGGGCGCTGCGGGGTGGCCGAGGACGATGGCGGGAAAGGTCGAGGACGACGGCGGGGAGAGGGCTCGTCGGGGAAGACGGGTCGAGGGATTTTATAGGCGGAGAGGGGGAGAGGGAGCGTTGGCGATTGAGGCGGCCAGAGGCGAGCGGGCGGGCGTTGCGGGGAGGCCAAGCGGCGCTGGGAGGCGGGTCGGGTCGGGTATGCGTCGGTTGGGGATTTCGGGTCTAGGCGGGTCGGGTCGAAGCGGGTCGGGTTGAACCCGAATCCGACCCGCTAAGGTTTGGGCCCGGTTCAACTAGATCGGGTCCGGTTCGGGTCGGTTTGGTTTGGTTTATTAGAAATAAACCGGGTTTATTTCTAGGATTTATTTGATTTATTTATTAATTTATTTTTAGGGCTTTAAAAAATGCTTCCGGGGTCCAATAAATTCCGAAAATTTTTTCTATGTCTAATTTTTTATTTTACACCAGAAAATATTATTTTCATAATATTTTAATATTAGTTAACATCATTTAAAAATCCTTTAATAATCAAAACACCTTAGTTTAATTAATTAAAAATTCCAGAAAATTATGAAAAGTCCATTTTAAAAATTTCTGAAAAATCAGAGGGTTTACAATCTACTCCCCTTAAGAGGATTGCGTCCTTGCAATCAAAGAATAACCGGTCAACAGAGATGACACGGTTGCAAATATTATTCGAAGCACATTACAATTAAGAAGAGTCAAGGTTGAGGGTTAAAACAGATAGGGAAAAATTATTTCCCAAAGCAATGGAAGTTATAAAATTTCCCGAATGAAGGAAATCTAGATTTTTTTTAGAAAACCAGGTTATCCTTTGTAAAAAACATATTAGATTAACAATTATAAAATATTCTAGGTTATCAATAGGTTATCTATTATTAGCAAGTTAAAACTGTCAGGTTAAGTCTAAGGTCACGAACCAGCAGGCACGAACTAAAGCAAATCTAGAAACAGATAACTACAAAAACTTACGCGTATTAGCTACTCCAAGAGTCTGGGCGTCTTCCAAAGTCATAGCAAAAGCTTGTCCGCGTCCTTGTGGTGGATTCCTCTGCTGCTGCTGGACCTGCTGGAAGAGTGCTGCTTGTGGTGCCAAGGGTGGCATCGGCTGATACCCTCCAGGGGCAGGTAGAGTTTGTTGGTTTGCCCTTGGTGCTCCTCCTCGATGCTGAGGACAATCCTTGGCTAAGTGTTGATTGGTTCCGCAAATCAAGCATAATTCCAACTTGCGTCTGCAGTCCTTCTCCATATGGCCTACCTTGCCACAGTATTGACATATAGGTAATATATGCGGAGAGGCTCTGGGTGGCTGGTGCATGTGAGGTCTCTTTGCAGCTTCTTCCTATGGTGCTCTGGCTGGTGCTGATGTAGAAGGCCGCTTCAGGCTGTTCTCTCTTCTGGTGACGCGTTCCATGCGTCGGGCTGCAGCAAGAACGCCCGAGTAAGAGGTAGGTGCGACAGATCCGATCAGTCTCTGTAGCTCAAAGTTTAGTCCGTCGAAGAACTTCTCAGCCTTCTCTTCTTCCGTCGGGATCAAAGTAGGGGCGAAGCAACTTAGACGAATGAACTCCGCATTGTACTCCTCCACTGTCATACTGTCATGAGTGAGGCGATTGAACTTGTCCCGAAGTTCTGATCGAGCGATGGCTGGAATGTACATCTCCTGAAAGAGTCTAGAGAACTCTTCCCAAGTGACTTGGTCTGGTCCGAGCCGTGTCTCCTCAGATAGCCACCAGTGATATGCATTATCCGTCAACTGCATTCTGACGGCAGTCATCCAACGTTCCCGTGGAAGCTCTGCTGCTTCTAATTGATGTTGTATGTTGGTGAGCCACTCATGAAATTATGTGGGCTCCTCCTTGCCTGAGAAGGTACGGGGCTTCAGCTGGCGAAAATCGGTGATAGAGCCCGTCGTTGGCCGTCGAGCTGGTAGGTTGGCCTGCTCCAGTGCATTTACTAGGTTGTTCCTCAAGTAATCCGCCTCGCGACGCTGAGCATCGTGTTGGACTTGTTGTTGGGCTTGCATCATTGCGTAGATCATTTGGAATATCTGTTGTCCGTCCATAGGCTGCCCTTGTGGGAATACGGGCATTGGTGGAATGAACTGCGGAGGCGGCGGGATGTCATCACGCCGGAACCTTGAATTATGCTGGGCTGCTTGATCGCTTTAAGAAGATTGTCCTAGGTCTTCGGGTGTCACTCCTTCATCATAGGTAAACACAGCATCGTGTGGTGTACCCAAGAGATTCTCGTCTCCGATTCTTGGATCCATTACTCTGCATCAAAAATGAACTTATAAGAGGCGCACATGAATCAAGGCAAGATGCAAGTCAAAAATAAATTCGAATACGATATAGATATCAAGAACGTTTCAAGCAAGTGGATGAGATCCTAAAACTTATCATATTCTTATTGCAGGCTTGCTCGGTCCCTAAGTTAAAACCGAACAATTTAGTCGTTGACCTGCATGGGCCACCACAAAAACCATGTCACGCCCCAGTCCCAAAATATCGAGGGACTAGACACGTGGCAATGGCCAGCAGCACACATCGATGGATAAACCCAATTTAATGGATCCATCGGGGCATACTTAAGCTGTTTACTAATCTCATCCACAGAATAAATATAACAATATCATCAAAAGGAAATAAAACATCATCCAGTCACAAGTAAATAAAATCGGGGAACAATCCGATATTAAGTCTATTACAATTGTTCATTAAACAATAATTAAAGAGTTTAAAAGTAGCAAGACTGAGCATAGAAGAAGCAGATATTCAGGAAAAATCCTCAGCGATCATCTCGTCCTCAGGTGCTGGTACTGTTTCGAGAAGTGCTCATGTTCCGTACACCTCAGGATAGATATCCTCTACTAATCCTGGGAACATAATCCAGATCCAGGTCCTCAGGGGTCATAGCAAGGTACAAAATAAATCATGCCAAAATAAATGCAGTACAACAATAAATGAAACAAATAGGGTAAACTATATAACCATATATGTGAAAGGCAAGTTGAGAGCATCACTAGAACTTAGGCTGAGACCACTACAAGCTCTGTGCCTGGGAGCCTGTAGCAGTGATACTATGTATTTTACTATATAATTTACTATGTAGTATATATATTTGAAATCAGCCTGTAGCCTGTGTGTCTCTCCCCACCCAATGTAATCACACGTCTCATGTCCACGATGCCTCATGTCCATGTCACGTAAGATCATATCTAATGCAGCAAGTCATATAATGTCTATGAATATAATGTCTATGTCATAAATCCTGCAACCTACACAGAATCTCCTTGAATATTTCAGGAAGATTCTGTCACATGAATAATGTCAGCTGTCCTGGGTATAACGTACTTGATAATGCAAGTACGAGAATGCAAGGGTCACGATATCCATCTCTAGGTGACGTTACACAACTCCGCGTACGGGGTTGACACCCGACTATTAATCGGACGCTAAGTAAGTCACACGGTCCTAGGTCAAGCATGTACAACATATAAATAAGGCAAAGAAATGAGTAGCAAGACTGCAGGATTTGGCAAGGTACACTTGGATGGGGTTCTGGCTCCAACTGTAGCTCTGACTTCAGCGGGATTTTCTGGTACTGCTCCGGTTGCTGAAATAGACATCACCATCAGATTCAAAAAATATTAATCAGCTAGAAACGCCTGTCCTTGAGTCCAATTTGGACACAGGGGCAAAAATCACATTTTCAGGTCCAAGCGGGGTCCACATGTGGCCCACTTCGCACCGAAAAATATGTCAGAACCAAATGTCTCTAAATCTGTCAAACTTAGTGTCAACGGGTCCAGAACATTAATACGAACCCAACGGAACTTCCAGAATTGGATTCCGATGAGCCGATCACAAAATCGCCCGTCAAGTGGAACCGTGGGGCCCACGACACGCGATTTTGTCAACGTTCTCAGAATCGAACCAAACTTGGGTCACAGGACCAGCATATTGCTACGAGTCCGATGGCGCAAGTTTCGTTTTGATCCGACGTGTGTACACCAAATTACAGCGAGATCCAGAAAAGGCGGATACGAGGCATTGTCGGCGGATACGCGTTGATTCTGGTGTGCACGCACATCCAAATCAACTTCTGTAAAATCCCGCACGTCCGTATCAACGGCGCGCATGCTTTGGTGAAGACCGCACACGACCAAGTCGTCCCGTTTGGCAGGGCGTACTCAGTTCCGGGGTGAAATAGGGCATTGGTTTTCCTGTTTTGGATCGCGGTTAGCGATCGCCACAGGACGCGATGCACCGAGCGGGTTACACGGGCATCGAGAGGGTTACGCAGGGTTCGCGTCACAACTGACGGAACGAAAAACGGAGCAACGAGGAGAGAGAATGGGTTACCTAAACAGGGCTTCGCGAAACCGGGTTTTTCGTGTCCGCGAGTCGACACGACACGCTGACACAATGCACTGTGTCCGGTCTAGGGTTAGGGTTTGGGGGCTTCGCGGAGCTACGACGGCCGGAGGGAGGCTGAAGCGGCTGCGGGGTGGCGTTGCCGGAAGCGGCGGAGCGCGCTGGGGCGTCGCCAGGCTGCGCTGGTGGAGGCGGGCGGCGCTCGGGGAATTGAGCTGCTGCTGCTGTTCTTGCTGGTCGGAGGAGGCGCGGGCAAGGGCAGCGGAGACAGGGGCCGGTGGCAGCGGCGAGGGCGAGGGCGATGCTGGGGCTTCGGGCGCCTAGGGCGCTGCGGGGTGGCCGAGGACGACGGCGGGGAAGGTCGAGGACGACGGCGGGGAGAGGGCTCGTCGGGGAAGACGGGTTGAGGGATTTTATAGGCGGAGAGGGGGAGAGGGAGTGGCGAGGGCGAGCGGGCGGGCGTTGCGGGGAGGCCAAGCGGCGCTGGGAGACGGTCAGCCGGCGGTTACGTGGCGGTTCAGCCGGCGGAGGGAGACGAGGGGTCGGGTATGCGTCCGTTGGGGATTTCGGGTCTAGGCGGGTCGGGTCGGGTCGAAGCGGGTCGGGTTGAACCCGTGTCACGCCCCAGTCCCAAAATATCGAGGGACTAGACACGTGGCAATGGCCAGCAGTACACACCGATGAACAAATCCAATTTAATGGATCCATCGGGGCATACTTAAGCTATATTACAACTATCAGGGTTTACTAATCTCATCCACGGAATAAATACATCAATATCAACAAAGGAAAAATAAACATCATCTAGTCACAAGTAAGTTAATCGGGGAACAACCCGATAATCAAGTCTGATACAATTGTTCATTAAACAAGAATGTAAATAACAACAAAGCCTGAGTATGGAAGAACATATACTCAGGAAAATCTATGGCAATCACCTAGTCCTCGGTTCCTGGTTCTGCTCCACTGTATGCACCTGATCCTGCTTCTGCTCCTGCTAATGCACTTGTCCTGTAAACCTCAGAGTGGATCTCCTCTGCTAAACCTGGGGACATAATCCGGATCCAGGTCCTCAGGGGACATAGCAAGGTACAAAATAACTCATGCCAAAATAAATGCAGTGCAACAATAAATGAAATAATAGGGTAAACTAGATAACCAGCTAAGTGATATGCAAGTTGAGAGCATCACTAAAACTCAGGCTGAAACCACTACAAGCTCTGTGTCGGGTAGCCGGTAGCAGTAATAACACGTAATGGGCCAAGCTCGGGTTTAGAGTCTTGAGCACCGCAACAATAGGGGTTTTATATATATATGATCAGCCTGTAGCCTGTGTGTCTCTCCCCACCCAATGTAATCACACGTCTCATGTCCATGACACTCAAGATCAAAACTAATGCAGCAAGTCATAATATGATCTAAGAACATAATGTCTATGTCATGAAACCTGTATCCTATACAGAATCACCTTGAATATTTCAGAAAGATTCTGTCACATGAATAGTGTTAGGTGTCCTGGGTATAACGTACTTGATAAAGCAAGTACTAGAATGTAAAGGGTCACGATATCCATCTCTAGGAGACTTTACACAACTCCGCGTACGGTGTTGGCACCCGACTATTAATTGAACGCTAAGTAAGTCACATGGTCCTAGGTTTAAGCATGTATAACAAATATATATGTCAAGGAATTAAGTAGCAAAAACTGCAGAATTTGGCAAGTTACACTTGCCTGGGGTTCTGGCTCCAACTGTAGCTCTGACTTTAGCGGGTTCTGCAGGGACTCCTCCGTTTGCTGAAATAGACATCACCATCAGATTTAGAAAATATCAATTAGCTAGAAACGCCTGCCCTTGAGTCCAATTTGGACACAGGGGCGAAAATGACATTTTTAAGTCCCAGCGGGGTCCACATGTGGGCCGCTTTGCACCGAAAAATGTGTCAGGAACAAATGTCTCCAAATCTGTCAAACTTAGTGTCAACAAGTCAAGAACGATGATACGAGCCCAACGGAACTTCCAGAATTGGATTCCGATGAGCCGATCACAAAATCGCCCGTCAAATAGAGCTTGTGGGGCCCACGATACGCGATTTTGTCAACATTCTCAGAATCGAACCAAACTTGGGTCACAGGACCAGCATATTGCTACGAGTCCGATGACGCAAGTTTTATTTCGATTTGACGTGTGTACACTAAGTTACAACAAGATTCAGAACAGGCAGATACGGGGCGTTGTCGGCGGATACGCGTTGATTCCGGTGTGCACGCACATCCAAATCAACTTCTGTGAAATCCCGCACGTCCGTATCAACGACGCACACATTTCGGTAAAAACCGTACGCGACAAAGTCGTCCTGTTTGGCGGGGCGTACTCAGTTCCGGGGTGAAACAGGGCGTTGGTTTTCCTGTTTTTTTATCGCGGTTCGCGATCGCCACAGGACGCGACGCACCGAGCGGGTTGTACGGGCATCGAGGGGGTCACACAGCCTACGCGTCACAACTGACGGAACCGAAAATGGGTCAACGAGGAGGGAGAACGGGTTACCTGAACAGGGCTCCGTGAAATCGAGATTTCTCGTGTCCGTGACGACACGACACAGTGTCAGGCTGTGTCCAGGTTCTAGGGTTAGGGTTCAGTCTTCACGCCGGAGACTTCGCCGGAGGGGTGCTGGGGCACGGCTGGGGGAGGCGGAGTGGCTCGCTGGTGTCGTCGGCTCGTCGGGGCGTCTCAGACGGAGCTAGGGCAGCTCGCTGGTGGCCGGGCGGCGCTCGGGGAGGCGAGGAGATGGGGAGGGGAGATGAGGAGATGGGCGGCCGGGCTCTGCGGGGGTGGCGAGGTCGAGGGCGAGGGCGAAGAAGGAAGGGAGACGGCGCTGGAGTTGCTGCGGGAGACGTCGGCTCCGACGGAGGAGAGTAGGAGAAGGACCGCGGGGAGAGAGGGCGGAGCTGGAGGGCGGTGGAGGCTCGGCTGCGGGTTCTGGGGAGAGGCGACGAGGCGAGGGCTCGAGGGAGTTCATCGGGCGGAGGAGGAGGTTAGGGCGGCCGGGCGCTGGGATCGAGGGGGTTAGGTCACCGGCGGAGCGGGGGTTTATATAGGCAGAGAAGGGAGCTGGGTCGCCGGCCGTTGCTGGCAGAGAGGCGGAGCGGCAGGCGGCCGGTGCGGGGATGCGAAGCGGAGGGGTCGGCCGGCGGTTACGCCTCATGTAGCCTCAGGGCGAATAACGTAGCCTCCGGGTGAATGATTGTTAATGTTCGATCACGGACAACTTGTGCACACGGTATAGTTCCTACGGGCGGCTGCTGGGGCACTGGCACCGTTCCGGCTCCGGACGGAACTCACGTTTAGTCTCACGTACTTGGACAGGGTGGTATGCGGCGCCTCACGTTCTTGCACGTAGCAAACCAT
The DNA here is from genome assembly GCA_036927795.1 of Iris macrosiphon. Lineage (NCBI taxonomy): Eukaryota > Viridiplantae > Streptophyta > Magnoliopsida > Asparagales > Iridaceae > Iris > Iris macrosiphon. The sequence goes on from JAYESA010000007.1 coordinate 10,541,984, forward strand.
CTTCGTCACAGACTAGTGTCCATTATGGCAATCAAGCCAGTGATCATCTTGTATATTTAAACCTGTTGCAAACTAACTTGTGTCTTCGTGGCAGGAAAGGCATGGTAAGTTGTGCAGGTGATTCAGACGGTCAGGTAAAATCCACCGAACGGTGGCAAGTTCATTTCAGTATTATATATATATATATACTGTTGCTTGTAAATGAACTAAGGCAAGATAGAAACCCACAAAAATATGCATGCTTCATTAAAACAACGTGTTGATTGGTATAGTTCGGTTAGCTCGCATTCACCAGTATGTTTCGACATGCTGACCCTCGTTGAAACAGGTTCTCCACACCAAGGCGAACCGAGCGAGGAGCCGAAGTCGTCTTCCCGATCCAGTCCAGCTGTTGGCGCATCTTCACCGCGCCCCTTGAAGTATTTTGGAGTCAGAAGCTTGCAACTCTTCATACACAAATGCAGCTTCGTGGCAAAGCCGTCCTCCAGCCCGGAGGTCTTTATCTTTTGAAGTTTAGTAAAGGGATGTAATGTACGGGATTGCTATCTCATTTTGAGTCAACTCTTTTGTAAGCCCGTGCGGCATATTAGCTGACTCGTTCAGGAGTTTGTAATAGATGTTCATTATCAATAAAGAAAACTTTTCCATGTTTCAAATCTGTATTTCAATTTATCTGCGTACTCTGAATATGTGCTCGTTATGCAAAATACTTTAGCCTTGTGCGGACGCAACCCCAGGCCCACACGGCATCACGATTCGGGGGACGCCCCAACGATTCTACGGAATCGGGTCGTGACAAAAACTGTAGAGCCGTCCCCGGGGTTGCGTCTAACTAGAGGTAATTTTGGTTATCCTTTGACTCTTATTGATATAAATATTGATTTAAGTCGAGTTTGGGCTGGAACGGTCCTAAGAAAAACAAATAGTCATGGACTACCCTACAGAGGAGGATTGTCCAAGTCCGAATTCTTGTCTGACTTATCCCGGGTGTCGGCTTTGTGTCTTTGACTAGGATCGAGGCAAATAACCCCCTATCCACTAGCTCCTCATGAACTTCCGTGCTTGCAATAAGTTGTTGATAACATAAGAGTCGTGCAACCGTTAAAACAAGTGAAGGGCTCGTGATAGCAAAGAATTTCCTCACCAAGGAATTAGTCTCGGTAACACAGTTATATATCTTGATATAAATCTGCAGTCAACCTGCTGATTCTTCTTTTACGTATTAATCTTTCCCACCATATAACCTGAATTTTGAACATGAACTTATATACTTAAGAGTTAATTCTCCACCTCCGTGAAAGTTTAAGAACATTAATCATGAACCAATATTTGCTAAAAGAAGGTCAAGGCTCACAGGACCCATCTGAGAATAAGACTCGTAGTTAACTTGACTCCAAGCTTTCTTGGGGATATGCATGTGGACATTTTCAGGTTGTGGCTCTAGTTTAATGTGATCATAAAACCCAGAAAAACTACTAACACCCCTAATAAGGAAGCTTGAGAGAGGCCATGCATGTGAATCAGCAAAGGATTGACCAACGTGCAAGGCTAAATACTCTTAGATGACCGAAGCAAAGTAGTACCGTGAGAAAAAAAAAATTGAAAAAGAACTCCCATCGGGAAGTGAAATAGAACAGCCTATGTCGCACAAATAAGGATACATATGCCGATAAAGACACACAACACAGATACAGGATACAAACACCGTATTGTACAATCCAAATACACATGGTATACGGACACCATTTCGCCTTTGTCTGTGCAACACGGATAAGAATACACATATGCTCGATGTTTATTTTGAATGATGATCATCTGAGTTAGAGTTGATATTCAAATATGTTTGAATCGTTGCCAATATAACTTGATTTTCAGTATCTGTTTAATTAGGTTACCGTATAATTACTATTGTGTTTTTATCATATTCGTATTCGTGCAACATAAACGTCGTTTCAACCTAAGTATTCACTCGTTGGAACACAACAACATAATGTTGAGGTTGCAATGCTACTACCAATATAGCATATATACAAATGCTTTCCTCCACTTAACTCATAGATGCCACTTGGGCGAGCTGGATCTAGTGGGGTGGGTTCCCTTGGTCTCTCTCGTCATGCTCACGCCACAGCCCCAGTCTCCATCTTGACCCAGCCGCCCTAACCCAATTGACCCACGTGCTTAATTGCCACAACCCCCATGGCCCACCTCAAATCCATGGGTCCCACTTTCCCCCCTCGCCCAAACTCCCAATACATAACCATTCCCTCCTCCTCCCCCCAAGTATAAAAGCGATCACACTTCAAAAGTCTCTAACACTCCAAACACTCCAATAACCAACAAAACTAACTATCACATTGCCAAGAAAATGGCAATGGACTCTCCTCCTCTCTTCTACTCTACTGCAAGCTACGACTCATCCTCCTCGGACTCCTCGGCAGGCTCGTTCCCTTTCGACATGAACGACTCGGAGGAGGTGCTCCTCTTCGACATGATCTCCGAGGCCACGAACACTACAAAAATACTGCAAAATAGCGAGAGGGAGGGGGAGGGGGAGGGGGAGAAGAAGGAGAAGTGCTACCGGGGGGTACGGAGGCGCCCATGGGGCAAGTTCGCGGCGGAGATACGCGACTCGACCCGGCGCGGGATAAGGGTGTGGCTGGGGACGTTCGACAGCGCGGAGGCCGCGGCCCTCGCGTACGACCAGGCCGCGTTCGCGATGCGGGGATCGACGGCGGTGCTCAACTTCCCGGTGGAGAGGGTGAGGGAGTCCCTCGCGGGGGCCGGCGGGTGCGGGGAGGAGGAGGGGGAGTCGCCCGTGGCGGCGCTTAAGAGGAAGCACTCGATGCGGCGCAAGTCGACGTCGACGCCGCTCGGGGTTCGGAAGGGGAAGGGGGTGAACAAGGAGGAGAAGAAGAAGAAGGAAGTAGTGGTGGAGTTGGAGGACTTGGGTGTGGAGTACTTGGAGGAGCTGCTGAGAACTTCAGAGGTTGCTAGTCCTTGGTAATGAATAGCATCATCAAGTAGTTTGTGTTGATTAATCTAGTATTTCTTCTTCTTCTTGATCTTCTTCTTCTTCTTCTTCTTCTTCTTTCCATTCCTTTCCTTGTAAAGTATAGGTGCGAGGATGTAATAGTGACAGTTTTTGTTGGTGAAGCTAATTAATTTGGTGCTTCTTCCTCCATATGCAACGTTTCTCAATCAAAATGCTGAACTTTGTCATGGCTAACAAAAGTCATGGTGCTTGCTAGCAATTGCTACAGATTAACCTAGCTGCTTACATTTGAGTTTATCCAACATAATAATACCATAATTTTATATGTCCAACATAATAATATATTTACTTTACTTTACATTTGAGTTGTCAAAATTGAACGATTTAAGTCGTTAGTAAATTATTTATTAATTATTTAACTATCTAAATCTCTAATCCGAATGATTAAACTCGAATGATTAAGATGATAGACATTTTTTTGGTTGTCTGAGATTAATTCTTAGAAACAAAATATCTATAACAAATTTATATTAAATTCTTTTAAACAATTTTTTTTATGCGCATAACAATGAAGTGCTAAATAAGTATTCAGATCATGATTGGTGGTCTTATCTCCATGGAGATACGTAACTGGACCATTGATCTGACAGCTGTTTATAATGACTAATATGTGCATTTGACCAATTAGTGTCAAAACAAATTATACAGGAACCTTCTATAAATTGACTATAAATATAGGCCAAATAAGTAGTTGTTACGTGACCAAGGATTTTTTTTTTTTTTTTTAGAAACATATTTTGTGTTCTTGGCATATAGTTGCTCGTTACGCCGAACACTCAAAAATCCATTAAGATATCTTGGACAACATAAAAAAGATAATTAATGAAGCAACACAATTCCGAAGGGAGATTACACGGACAAGTCAAGTATACATACTATCGACGCTTCTGTGAAGAAAATAATATCCTACTTTGAGGAGACGAAATCACTGTGGGATTCGCGCATTGTCCGATTTAGCGGACATACGGTTGGTGGTGGACGTGGACGGGATGCGGAAGTGCGTGCGGCGGTGGCAGGACGTGGTTTCGTTGCTGCACAGCCGCGGATGGCAGATAATGGTGCAGGCGGCGGCGGTGTGTTGGGATTGACTTCGGACAAATGGTAACAACTTATTTCTATGCTTGGTAATTCTTTGGCCAAATTTTCGGAGGATCGTATGGTGGGTAAGTCAATTACACCTTAGATTATTGATACAGGCGTTTTGAATCATGTTACGGAGGATCTTGATTTATTGTGGAGGTAACGACAATAGAGGAGTGTCCGGTTGGACTCTCGGACGGACGGACTGCGGTTGCCTCGTGCTGCGGTCGTGTTGCTCTTGCACCAGGCATGGTTCTCACGAATGTTCTATCCGTACCTCAATTACATTACAATTTAATTTTCGTGGCCCATCTTATTATGATATAAATTGTGTTGTACAATTCAATAAAAACTTGTGCGTGATACAGGACCCCAGTTTGAGGACCCTGATTGGCGTCGGTGAATGGCGGGACGGACTCTACTACTTCGTATTGTACCGAAGACTCAGGCCTTGGCAGTGACTAAGACGACTTCTCTGGACATTTGGCATCAGCTACTTTGGCATCCTTCTGATAAAGTAGTAAAGTAATTTCCTGTTGTCAGTAGCTCTAGTAGTTCAGTGAATAAGGCATGTGAAGTTTGCCATCAGGCAAAACAAACTCGAGATATATTTCCTGTCAGTGACTCTCGGGCTGTTGCAATTTTTTATTTGATACATTGTGATCTTTGGGGGCCGTATCGTACACCTTCTTCGTATTGAGCTCGATATTTTTTGACGATTGTGGATAAAAAAAATTTGTGCTATTTGGGTATTTTTGTTGATTGATAAGACTGAAGTATACAAGATGTTCTCGTCATTTTTTTTTCTATGATTGAGCGATAATTTAATTCCAAAGTTCGCATTGTGCGAAGTAAAAATGGTACTGAATTTAATTGCCTGCACAACTACTTTGCACAAAATAGTATTTTGTTTCAGACATCTTGTGTAAGTACACCTCAGTAGAATGGGAGGGTCGAACGAAAACATAGACATATTTTGAATGTGACACGTGCTTTACGTTTTCAGGAAAATTTACCAATTACTTTTTGGGGTGAGTGTATTTTGGCATCTGGTTATTTGATCAATCGAACTCCTTCCAGCCTTCTTGGTTTTAAAATCCCCTATGAAATATTATTTGGTGCTCCTCCTTCTTATGATAAATTACGTATTTTTGGTTGTCTTTGTTTTGCCCACAACCAAAAAGTTAAGCTGGATAAGTTTGCTCCTCGCAGTCGAAAGTATATTTTTGTGGGACACCCCCATGGCAAGAAGGGTTGAAAATGTATGATCTAGCTACTGGTAATTTTTTTGTCTCTCGAGATGTTAAATTTTATGAGAATGAGTTTCCCTATTTTGTTGAAGATGATCGTAGTGATATGGCTCCTCCTGACCTGGCGTCCCTTGTCTTGGGTGATGATGCTTTGGGGTTTGATCTACCTCATATGGATGGGATGGCCATCGTGGAGGCTGAGGCTGCTGTGGAGGACAGCGCGGCTGCAGCCGAGGCCGCAGTGGAAGATATGGCAGCAGAGGCCACCATGGTGGAGGTAACCGTAGCGGTTGCGACAACAGAGGATGAGGTGGCGGTGGTGGTGTCGAATGGTGAGGGTGCACTGGGGCGTGGCAAGCGTACCAAGATTCCGTCTGTGAAGCTCCATGACTTTGTTACAAATATAATACAAAAGCTGTCTCATAGTCCTCCATCCCAACGTTTCACCACGTCCAATCACTCCTCAGGTACTCCTTATCCTATAGCACATTTTTTGAATTGTGGTCGATTTTCATTGGGACACAAAAAATTTCTTGCAGCCGTAACTGCAGATACAAAATCGACCTCCTTTAAAGAGGCGGTTAAAGATGCAGGGTGGCGAGAAACTATGCAGAAGGAGATACGGGTGTTGGAGGATAGTGGTACCTAGACCATGGAGATACTTCCGGCTGAAAAACGTGCTCTGGGGAGCCGGTGGGTGTGCAACATAAAGTATAACTCTGATGAGAGTGTTGAGCGGCTTAAAGCCCTTTGGTAGTTTTTAAAAATTATCCGGTTGGATGGATTGATTACACTGATACTTTTGCTCCGGTTGAAAAAATGGTTATTGTTCGTACCTTTCTAGCTATAACCGCATCAAAGAATTGGGAACTACATCAGATGGATGTTCACAATATCTTCCTACATGGAGACCTTACCGAAGAAGTGTATATGAAACTACCACCTGGTTTCCAAACCAAACACCCTGGTCAGGTATGTCGTCTTCAAAAATCTCTTTATGGGCTTAAACAGACACCTAGCTGTTGGTTTACGAAGTTGGCATCTTCTTTGCGGGTGTACGAATTTTGCTAATCGTACTCTGACTATTCGCTTTTTACTCTTCATAAGGACGATGTTCAGATAAATGTTCTTGTGTATGTCGACGATTTGATTCTCTCTGGCAATAATTATGCTGTTCTTACTGTCTTTAAGAATTATTTGAGTACATGCTTTCACATGAAGGACCTTGGGGCGTTGAAGTTTATTCTTGGTGTTGAGGTAGCTCGAATTGCGGAAGATATTTTTCTATGTCAACGGAAATATACACTTGGCATTATCTCTGAGACATGATTGTTGGGGGCAAAAACAGCAAGCTTTTTCATGGAACAACATCATCAACTGTCACGCTCTACAAGTCCACTTTTGTCTGATGGGGAAGCATATCGACGGCTTGTGGGACGGCTGATTTATCTTTCGTTTACTCGGCCAAATTTGGCTTATGTTGTTCACATCTTGTCGCAGTTTATGCATGAGCCCCGACATGATCATTGGGATGCAGCTTTGAGGATTGTTAGATATCTGAAGGATTTTTCCGGTCAAGGCATTCTTCTTCGCTCTAACTGTGATTTGCGGGTCCGGGGATGGTATGATTCTGATTGGGCGAGTTGTCCCATCACATGACGCTCTTTGTCTGGTTGGTTGGTTTTTCTTGGTGATTCGTCCATTTCTTGGAAGACGAAGAAATATGTGACAATGTCTCGTTCTTCGGCCTAAGCGGAGTACCGTGCGATGGCGGCGGTCACGTGTGAGCTTAAGTGGCTCAAGGGGTTGCTTGGCAGTTTGGGGGTGCAATATTCGTATGCTATGGATTTATTTTGTGATAGTCAATATGCTTTACATCTTGCACAGAACCTAGTTTTCCATGAGCGCAGAAAACACATTGAGATGGATTGTCATTTTTTGAGGGATGATGTTCTTGCTGGAGTTATTCGCCCATCTCATGTGCCAACGGATGGGCAACTGACGGATGTTTTCACCAAAGCTTTGGGCAAACGACAATTTGAGTTTCTTTTGAGGAAGTTGGACATTTGTGACTTGCATGCTCCAACTTGAGGGAGGGTATTGGGATTAAATTGCATCATTAAATTGTATTTATGATGATTGACCATGTGACTTAGGTCCCAAGTTTATATATATATATATATATATATATATATATATATATATATATATATATATATATATATCATGATGAATGAAATATCTAGAATATTATCTCCTATCACTTCTTCATAACTCTGTTATTTGGTCGGACCGTGAACCGACCGTCGTTAACCTGTGCCCATGTGACGGATCCCTACCGGAGGCGCATGAGGGATGGGACCCCAAACATGCAGTGGGAGGGTGGATCCCGGAGTAGTCATGTTGGGAGGGGGGGAGCCAATGAGTGTCCGGCGTGTGGGTAGGGGGTACGGCCGGCCGCAGTCACACCTTCCGGCGGACGAAATAACATTTTCGCTTTGAACTCGTTCAGTCAACATGTTGAAATAATTTTTATCGTCATCTATGTCCAAAAGTACATTATAGATAGGATTGTTTATTTTGCAATGTGAAGTCATCACATGTGTAAGCCATAGGCAATGGCCACAGCACTAGAAAGAGGATCTAGTTTGGGCGTTTGAAAGTCAAAGGAAGAGTGATTGATACATGACATGGCAATGGAAAAATTCCTTTGAACATTGGTTAGGGAGAATATGCTATGAACAGAAGCAGATATGGACCCCAATAAGTAGATGGCTATCATTGATTCAGTGGTCTAATATTCTCAGCTTAACCTTCTAGAGGTTCAGAGTTCACACTAGTTTGATGCATTATAATCTGCATACGCATGCATATATGCATTCATTCTTCTTTTGGTAACATATGCACTCCAAACATATATTTTAAATTATTAAAAATTATATAAATTATTATTTTTAGAGTGTTTTCATGATACTGACACATAATAGTACATTCCAAATAAACACATCAAATTAATCTCCTTTTTTCTCTTCCATTTTTTTCTTTCTTTTTTTTCCTATTTGTGTCTCGTAGTTTTCTAGTAATTTTCAAATATACACAAATGTCCACTGCAGCCTTCAAGTGCTACAAAATTTGACTAAAGTTAAATGTAGCACTTGAAACATTTTCCACTGTGGATGCTCTTATCTATAAGAGCGTACGTTTCTGACAATATAAATTTTTTGTACAAATATCACTACCAAAATTCGGCCAATTAGCGACGTTATTAGCGACGTCAAAAAATAACGTCGGTAATTTTCATAAATTTAGCGACTCCAAAAAAAGATGTCGCAATACGTCACAAATAGTGACAGTTAACGACTTTCAGCAACTACTTTTAGTATTTAGGGAATAGACGTCGCTAGGAGTCGCTGAACGTCGCTCATTTTTTTGTAAACAGTGACATTTAGTGGCGTCTTTTAATATAGTTGCTAAGTTACTTTAAAATTTAAAAAATAGTGACGTTTGACGACCTATAACACGTCGCTAATTTATATTTACTGTAACGTTTAGCGACGTACGTTTGAGACGTCGCTAAAATATTTTCATATAGGATTCAGATTTTATTTTCTCCTTTCCAAAACTCTCAAAATTTTGAACTCCGCCCCCCCCCCCCCCCCCCCCCCGCGACTGTGCTCCCCTACGACCTCCCCGCGACTCTCTTCGGCTCCCCTCCAGCACGCCACACCGACGGCACCTCCGACGCCTCATCCTATCCACGGTCGACCACCCTATGCGCAGTCAGGTAAACCTTAACCCTCTCTCTCTCTCTCTCCCTCCCTCCCTCTTAGCTAGCTGATGACACGTACGATACACACACACAGAGACACAAACACATTGACACGACATACTCATCCTACTCGAACAAGAGGCGACACACCCCTCTCTCTCTCTCTCTATCATATGTGTGTGTGTGTATCATGTGTCCTCTATGTGTGTGTCCTCTGTGTGTATGTGTGTGTGTGTGTGTATGTGTGTGTGTCCTCTATGTGTATGTGTATCATGTGTCATGTGTGTGTGTGCGTGTGTCCTCTTTGTGTGTGTGTGTGTGTGTGTGTGTGTGTGTGTGTATGTATGTGCGTGTGTCCTCTGTGTGTGTGTGGGTGTGTGTGTGTGTATCCTTCATATATATATCATGTGTGTGTATGTGTGTACATGTGTGTGTGTCTTGTGTGTTTAAAAATTTAGTGCTACATTTATTATAGTTTTCATGTTAATGCTAAATGTATTAGTTTGGGTTGATGTTAGAATTGGATTTGAGCGAAACCCTATGATACTTGGGTATAACCTATGGTATGTGTGTGATACTTGAGTTGTGAGCCCTATATAGTTCATAATTTCTATAGAGATCTCCTACTAGTTATCCTACAATTGTTAGACATGATTTAGTATCAATGTGATTTAGTTGATAAATAAGAAAGAGTGATTTAATCATTATGGAACTAGTATAGGTAATTTAGTTAACATGTTTCGTAATAAGATCACATAATATATATATATATATATATATATATATATATATATATATATATATATATATATATATATATATATATATAACATAGTGTCACATGGGTAATGGTGATGTTATGTATCCTAGTGCCTAGTGTGCATGTGTATGAGTGTGTGTGTATCAGTGAGTGTCAACTCCTATGTGTGTGATACACTAGTGTATCCTAGTATCAATTATATGAGAATTTGGATTTACATCCATTTGGATAATATACTTGAACGATGTCTATTCATCTATGCAGAAGTATCTAGAAATGGATCTGAATTACTACATATGTCATCGTTCGTAGATGTACAACCGTCATCCTGATGACATGTGCGGTGTGTGGGATAAATTCATACAGGGGGTGGAACAGTTCCTGCAGTTCGCCAAGGTGTTACCTCAGTACATAGACAACACTAAAATTAAGTATCCATGTGTGAGACATCGCAACATAAAATATCACCCAAAAGTGGATGTGACATATTATTTATAATCGGGGGGCTTCACGCCGAATTACTATCAGTGGACCTCACGCGGAGAACTTGTGTCTTTAGAATCGGAGCCGGAGCCTTATGTGGAGCCGTATATGGGTGTTCACGACCATGCTGATTACGACGACGGGTGAGTGAACATAGTTTTTGATGCTGTCGGACCTATTTTCGATCCGGACAATCATGATGCAGCTGAGGAGACACCGAATGCTGATGCTGTAAAGTTCATGGAGTTATTAGAGAATGCAAGAACTCCATTATATCCTGGTTGTGAAGATCATTCACCATTGGAGGTGGTTACAAGACTGTTGAGCATCAACTCTGATTTTAACATGTCACAAGAATGCTACAACCGACTGATGGAGTTGATTATAGAGATCTTGCCGGCGGGTGCTAAGTTACCTAAAGACTTCTACTGGTCTAAGAGGATGGTGAGATCGCTCTTGATGGGATACGAGAAAATCGATGCATGTCACAACGGGTGTATGATGTACTACAAAGACGACAAGGATGAAGATGTGTGCAAATTTTGTGGTGTTGATCGCTACAAGGCAACTGGTACAGGAAAATCTGTCGTTGCAAGAAAGCCAACAGATTCGATGCACTACTTGCCTTTAATGCCGCGGTTGCAGAGGTTGTTTATGGTAAAGGAGACTGCCGACGAGCATAAATTGAAGGAGTGTTGGATCACCTATCCGATGGAAAAGCATTGAAGCACTTCGATCGAGAGTATCCCAATTTTACTTTGGATTCGCGTAATGTAAGATTGGGGCTCTCCTCCGACGGTTTTACCCCATTCGAACTTTCGGGCTCTCAGTATTCGTGTTAGCCTGTGATCGTTACCCCGTACAACCTACCGTCTTGGATGTACATGAAGACTTCGGTTATGTTCTTAACCGTCATTATTCCGGGTCCAAATAATCCGAAAAGGAACATCGATGTGTACTTGCAACCGTTGATAGATGAGTTGAATCACTGTGGGAAGTAGGCGCCAATACGTACGATGTTTCAAAAAAATAGAATTTTCAGATGATGGCAACACTTATGTGGACCATCAACGACTTTTTGGCTTATGACATGTTATCAGGATGGAGCACTCATGGTCGTCTCTTATGTCTGTATTGTATGGATCATACTAAGGCTTTTCGTTTGAAACACAGGAAAAAAACCGTGCTTCTTCGATTGTCATCGATAATTCCTGCCGTCGGATCATCCATTCCGGAGGAACATGAATGCATTTTATGCCGACGTTATGGAGAAGGCAAATCCACCTCCAAGGTGGCCCGAAGACATGATATGGGAAGAGGTTAAAGATTTACCAAGTGCTATCGAAGAGCCTATTAAAGGGTACAAGTGCGATAGATTTGGTCACACTCATAACTGGACGAAGAGAAGCATATTCTGGGATCTGCCATATTGGAGCACCAATCTGATCAGACATAACCTTGATGTCATGCATATCGAGAAGAATGTGTTTGAAAACATAATTAATACTGTGATAGACGTAAAGGGGAAGAAGAAAGACAATCCCAAGGCCAGGTTGGACTTGAAAGAAATATGCAGACGCCCTGCGTTGCATTTGATAGAGGAAGGGAATGGAAAGTATAAGCAGCCTAAGACAATTTTTTCACTGGACAAGGAGGATAAAGGAAGACTTCGTAAGTGGATTCATGGGCTAAAATTTTTAGACGGGTACGTGTCGAATCTGAGAAGATGCGTTCGCAAATCCAGGAGAGGGGGAGGCAGCTGTGCCAACCCGCGCAAGTGAACGAGGAAGCTTACCATTCCGTTGACCGAAAGGAGAATAAACTGACGGGTATGAAGAGCCACGACTGTCACGTATTCATGGAGAGGTTAATTTCAATTGCATTTCGTAAATTTTTATCGCAGGTAGTTTGGGATCTATTGACCGAGCTTAGCATATTCTTCAGGAATCTTTGTTCTACAAAGTTGATCGTCGATCGTCTAGAAAAGCAAGAGAAGGATATTGCGATAATATTATGCAAGCTTGAAAGAGTGTTACCTCCTGGATTCTTCGACTCCATGGAGCATTTGTCAATTCATATTTCTTATGAGGCACGTGTTGGTGGGCCTGTCGGTTATCGATGGATGTACCCGTTTGAACGTCAACTGAACCACCTAAAGAGAAAGGTAAAAAATAAGGCACGGGTCGATGGTTCTATTTGTGAAGCCTATGTTCTTTAGGAGATTACAAACTTTTGCTCGATTTATTTCAAACCGCATGTTGTTACTAATAGAACAAGAGTTTCCAGAACGATGACGGATATCAAGAATCTAATAATGCAATATTGAAAGTATTCAATGCTTTCAGTAAGCCTTCGGACAAAATGAATAAGAGATATCTGAATGACGATGAGCTAAGGGCTTCTTAGTTTTATATATTACTTAACTGCAACGGGGATGAAGTGGAGAAGCTAGAGGGGTAAGTAATTATGTAAACTCCCTCACCCAAAATATGTATTTTGTGTATATTTTATATTATTATATTTATTATAGATGTTGAATTTATTTAGAGTATTATCTTAGTTAATTAGAAAATAAATTTTTTTTAGTATATTTACTTATATAAATATTTATTTAGAATTATTTTTAGGCTATTTTAGATTATTGAGATTTTTTCATAAATTTTAGTTAATTAAAAACTAGTAATACTAATTTTTTAGGACTTTGAAGAATTTATTTTATGTTCAAACTTAATTTAAAATATTCTAAAATTTTATTTTAGGTTCTAAATAGTCAAATATATTTTCTAGAATTTTCTGGGAATATTTTGAATACTTTTAGTATTTATTGGGAGTTATTTAGACTAATAACTAATTTTTAGGACTTGTAGAATTTATTGTGCAAGCCCAGGAATATAGAATGGACCCACGTTATTTTTTAGGGTTTATAATATTATTATATATTTTTTGGAATTATTTCAGAATTTTTGGAATAATGTTAATATTTATTTTTAGTTAAATGGATAAAACTAATGTTTAGAGCTTCTCCTAATTATAGTAGTAAACTTATGAATATAAAATTGTCCCAAATATTTTTCTAGGGTTTATAGGTTCAAAATATATTTTATGTAATTTTTCCAGATTTTTATGATTATTTTTAATATTTATTTGGAGTTATTTAGATTTAAAATGACTTAAATAATGTTTTGATAAAGGCAAATCAAAAACAAATAATATAACAAAACCATCCAATCAGATTCTGACACGTGTCAGCTTATAAATATCCATTCAGCCGCAGGTACATCCCTATATATATATATATATATATATATATATATATATATATATATATATATATTATAACCCTAATTATCCCATTATCTTAGAGAGAGAGAGATTTTGGAGAATTGCCATCTAGGGTTCCTTCATCTTCCACAAGCCATTGCGCATAGCTCCGGACTCCAAACGAGGCCTAATTTCTTGCGTTAGAAAAATATTGAGGTTAGATTTCTGATTATATAATTTATTTTAAGAAATTATGAGTATTAAATTCTGGAAAATTCGTAGAGCACAACATGTCCGAAAATAGACGTGTTTCAATATTTTCGCGATTCCGGGAGAACCAGGAATCAGAATCATGAACCGTTTAAAGTTTTGGAAAGCTAATGTCGAGATCATTGACATATATTTTTCTTAGAATTTAGTTCGAAGTATTTATATACTGTTAATTCTGTAGAACTTATAGGTTAGAATTTAACCATCGGTGCACAATACAAAATTTGTATGTGCCATAATTCCCAAACGAATTTGAATTCGGACGAGACCTAAATTCTAGCATATTTTTGACGCTGAAATCTACAGAAAATCATGCATGAAAGTTGAGTTTGTGTCGGTTGACTTTTCGGTCAACAGATCGCCTCGATTTGCGTGCCATGAGTCTCGAGTTGATAAAATTCAGTTTCTTTGGACAAAATTTAGGAATTAACATAAAAATCAGAATAATAAGATTAAAATAGGATTTTAGAGTAATTATTCCAGAATTAAATAAATTAAAATAAATTATCTTTTGACGTGATAAATTTGTAATACATAGGCTATTTGGACTGTGACTTGGACTCTGATTCATACCAGCAGCAGGACCCCAGGCAAGATACCTTGCCAAATTGCTTACAGTATTTTGCATGCTTAGTATATTCTGTATATTTATTGTATTTCTGTTTATTCTTGCATGTGTAGTTTTCTTTCAGTCATTACTATGTATTATATATGTTGACACACACATGACACTTAGTATCATAGAGGACAATCATTAGGCGTATGGGCTTTTAATCACTCTGGTAACACCGTAGTCACTAGCACGCACTATGGTGGGTCGTTTCCGATGGTCGCTACCCCCGCGGTATGTCGATTGATGGAGTCCGAGGGTCGCTACCCCCGCGGTATGTCGGCTGATGATGTCCACTGACGAGCGTGAGGTTGTGAGGATTAGATCGAGTAGCCTATCCTTGCCCATACATCAAAAAGTTGTCCTCATTTGCATTCATATAGATTGTCCTGTACAGCGTACTTATCTATTTTCAAATATGATGCATGTTTACTGTATTCAAATTGGCTCGTATTTTCTGTATCTTGTTACGTCCCTCTGAGGACCTGGTCCTCTGCCAGGTGTATATGTTCTTGAGTAATTGCAGGAGCGCAGATTTGGATGATTACTTGTGTTGCGAGGATGTCTTCTCTTCGAGCCCATGGTCGTTAGCTGGTATTCCTATATTATATTTGTTGTGTTGTACTTTTTCATTCGAGTTGGTAGTGGATTTGTTTCCATTCAACTATCATCCTTAGATATTTATGTTGAGATCTAGTTATATAGATGCTGGTTATTATTTATATCTGATTTTTGCGGATGAGATTTAGATTATACCCTGTGACTTGTGATACATTTTATACCACTTGTGGACTTGATATTCATATTACAGCGTACGTGTGGATTTGGTTTTCATATATTGGAGTTGCCATATCCATGCGGCTGGCATATTTACGTGTCCTAGTCCTACGTATTTTTGGGACTGTGGCGTGACAAATTAATACGTCAACATTTAAGTCATCTTAATGTAATAGTATACGCTAATATTGTTACACTAATTGGACGATATTTTGTTGTCTTTCAGCATATTTAATGATGAGATAAGATCGATGAGACCATACAAAACAGATGAAGAAGTAGAACAGGAAATGAGACTTTATTTTCCTTCTTGGTTGAGTGCATATGTAAGGATCTTTTTGTGTATGAACTATGCACAATAATTAACATAACGTTGAACTTAATATCATTTTCTTGGTATTTAGGTCGATCGTCCCCACACAGCACTCGAGAATGAGTCTATTAGAAGTCTAGCCAAAAGACCAATTTATGCCGTCAAAATCTGGCCAAGCTACTGTGTGAATGGGTTTAGGTTCAAGTCAACAAAAGTCCCGATAAGAGAGAGCTTCTTGGATCTCAACTCTACAAAAAATAGTTGTTTGTGTATCAGATCTTCGAGCTACAAAGATGTCGATCCGGACAATAATTTCTATGGCGTCTTACCGGAGATTGTGGAGTTGACATATAATTATGGAACAGAGCCTGCTAAGATCATGTTATTTAGGTGTGATCGGTTCAATCCGATCCAAGATCTAGGTTAGAAAATAGACAAGCATGGTCTTGTGGATATAAACTATCGACGTCGATATCAAGGCTATGAACCATTTGTCCTATCAAGTCAGGCTCATCTCATATACTTCACAACTTATCCTAAACGGGAAACAACGAGGTCGAACTGGTGGGCAGTATGCAAGACGAACGCTAGAAATACCTTAGACGTTAACGAAATAGCTTATTAGGAGGATAAGCTACCTATTATAACAAACATTGTAGATTTGGACTCAACGAAAGTTCCTCATTACACGTCGAATCGTGTAGAAGAGGTAAAATTATCCGAAGAGGAAGACGAAGTAGATGAAAGTGAAGAGGGGGAGGAAGAGGAAGAGGAAGAGGAGGACGAGAAAAACGAAAAAAAAATTTCAGAAGGGGATTGAAAATAAAATAAAATCCATTTAGAACTCTAGCTATGTACTGTATTTTTAATTTGGAATGTAACATCTATTTTAACTGTATGAATACTTTTATATTATGCTTATTGTGTGACTGTGATACTTTTATTTTGTGTTTATTGTGTGACTGTGATATTTTATATACTGTTACAAGTCTGTGTATTTGTTTTATCATCATATATTATTTTTATGAACTGTTATAAGTCTGTGTATTTGTTTTATCATCATGTAGATAGGACGACGAGGATCATACAGAGGTAGATCCTCTAGAAGGAGTGCTCCTCTGGTACCGTCTACTTGTTCCGGATCCTCGTCGCGGAGTACTCCAGTGTACCGGCCAGTCACATCTTTGACTCCATCGACGGTACTTGGGACTAGCAGTTCTATGCCTGAGACTACTCCCCCGTCCAGCCTTCCTCCTGCTGACGGCACCATGGAGACAGAGGAGCAGATGGAGGAGGTCAAGCCGACTCCGTCTGTGCATGATCAAAGCGATCCTCCATACGCGCCTCCGAGCAAGACGAGGATGGAGATTTGGTGGGACGAACCTAGCAAGTAAGTTAAATAGTTAACATTTTCCAAATGATTATATCTATATATTCATGAATTTAATTATCGTTGTATAGATATCATCCATCGACGGTACAGAGAACACTAGGGCATTTTCTGAGACAGAACTATGGTGGGCCTTGGATCAACTACTCAGATGCTCTTGAAGATAGGAAGGCATTTTGGTTTATCCACTTCAAGGTAAAAATATTCTTACATTTAATATCAATAATTATTTATGCATATTATGTAACTCTCTATTTTACTTCTTGTAGAAAACCTATTTCTATCCACCACATCAGGATCAGAAGATCGAGGAGCAGTTTTCTGCCGTCGTCGCCAAGCTGATCTGTGATGCAATCAATGACCAGAAGGTCTGTGATCGCGACGGAGAACCGATCCACGGTTGGATCACGTATGAGCAGTGGACTGCGATGAAGGCGAGATTCGATGAACCCAAGTACAAGGAACGGTTGGAGAATGCAAAGGCGGCTAGGTAGAATGCAGAAAAGTGGTATGGTGGCTCGATTCCCATGACAAAATATTTTTGTCGTCTGGTATGTATTCTATTGAATATATATTATTTTAATACAAGTAGGATAAGATATATAATTTTAATAATAAATAATACAATTTTTAACAGGTACAGAAGGGTGAGGACGCCAACATGGTGATAGTCTTCCTGGCCACCCATCGGAAGGGCAGAAAGCTCAACGATGACAAGGCCACGCAGAGCTATGTATGTTTTACTACCCTATGTTAGTTTTAATGTAACTTAGAAAATATGCAAATAGATATCTATATAGTTAGTAATAAGTAACATAGACGTTCGCAACCACTTTTCTATGACGAGTATCTTAAACTACGTGAGCGGGCGACAACTAGTGCACCTACAGAGGGAGGGGCTGGTACTTCCTCGCAGCCCTATACAGCTCCGTCGGTGAATGAGCTCTGGATGACCGTCGTTGGTGGTCTTTAGAGGGGTACGTAATACGCTACAGAATCCTACGACGCCTATGTTGCGACGCAGTCATCTAGGGCTCCCTCAATCAGTGTGCATTCCTCGCAGCCTTCGCAGGTATCGGCATGAGCCCAGGAGAGCGTTGACCGTCAGATTGATGACTTGCGTGACGAGTTGCTACGGAGGATTACGGAGGGGCCACAGTCTGCGCCACATACGGACGATGCGACGATCACTGCACGTTTTGATTCGCTCGAGCATAGCCTTATAGAGCTCAGGACTATAGGCCAAACGACAGAGCACAGCTTGGCAACTTTGGCCGCATCTACGGAGCGCAGACAGACGGAGCTGTAGGGGTCGTATATGACCATAAGCGACTCACTTGCGAGGATCCATGTGGCACAGGATTTGTTGAGCCGGTGGCGGAGAACACTTCAATAATGGTATCTGTCATGGATTCATATAATGCTCGACTGCTAGCATTGGAGCAGATACGTCCTCCTGGTCCGCCGGCATCGACACTGCCTTCTTCATCGGCATCGGTGACGCTTTCACAGGAGCAGTATGCATTCCTTCTATCCAAGATGTGCGGCGGTGCTCCTCCTCATCAGTAGTAGTCCTTGTTTGGACATATTTTAGTGTGTTTGTGTGTATTGGCTCATTTTTTGGTCTTTGATGTATTTATTTCATACTTTTCAGTACATTTTTGAGACGCATGTGACACTTATTTTAAAATTATTTATCTACTTCTTGGGACATATTTAGTGTAATGTAACTTTGTAAATTTTTTTTCTATGTGAGTTTAGTTTATTATTCATATTAACTGTACACCAAAAAATTTCGGTGTTGAGTGTTCCACCGAATGAGTCGACGAACCCAAAGAATTCAACGGAGGGTTGCTCCAGGTCTATTTATATAAACTATGATTTTATAACTGCAGGTAGAGTTTTGTTGAAAAATATTTAACAAACTGCAGCCTGTTTTTTAAAAAAAAAATTCAATTTTGTGACGTTCACCGACATACTGTTTCGTCGGTGAACGTCGCTACCTAAAAAATATATACGTCGCTAGTACGTCGCTAACATGTTGACATGGCAAAACTTGCCATGTCAACATTCTTGTAGTAAAATGTCGCTCATAATGTCGCTAATATAGCAACGTGTTACGACCAATGCTTACGTCGTCAATTTAACGACGACACGTCGCTAACCGTCGTATATTCTGCGACGTCATATCGTTGCAAATATACGTCGCTACAGCGACGACTAGCAACGTTTTTGTTGTCAGCGACCATATAATATGCAACGACGTAAAAACGTCACTAATTACGTCGCCAAATTATTTTAGCGACGTCGTTTTACATATTAGCGACGTTTTTTGATATAGCTAATATGTGTTATTCTGTTAGTGTATTGAAAAGAGACCTTTTTTTAACCACTCTAAAGAAAAAACGAATTATTTTTAACATTAATATAAGTATTTTGTTACTGCAATTTTAAAAAAATAGTAAGGCATAAAGGCAAATGTTTAGGGTACTACAAAAATTACTAGAAAATAACACACTTTTTATAGTTCTAAGACTGACAGTCTAGACACGCTTGTGCGTATCTAGGATTGCCAAAATTTTAACAGTCCTAAAATATCAAGTACTGCAGAATTTTTTGTCAATACTAAATATGCACAAGATTGCCAAAAATGTGTTGTCTCATAGTAACTTTTGTTATACTCTTAACATTTGCCAGCATAAATCTAGAAGTGTAGATTTCACATTAGTGATATATAATGAGGTTAAAAAATTTGAGACCTTCCGGCTTTGGAGGTCATGTGCGATCGCACAACTTGTACATGACCAGAAACGGCTCTGATTATACATACCTTCCGGCTTACCGGTTTTAACTAGTCAACCAAAATAAATTGCACACCAAAATACTTTATGAGGGACTACTAAAAGATCCATAACTGTTTACATTGTACAATATTTTCACTCCTACCCTGCCCATTATTCTACATTAGTACAAGGTTACAAGCATGTCAAACGGCATTTCTTCCTTCGACAAAGATATTCTAAGTTTAACAGAGTTTATAAAATAATAAAAAATCAACTCCTTTTCCAGAAATAGCTAATCCTCAAACTCTGCATCCAAATCAGTGAACGCAAACTTACAGATATAGGAACAATGGAAACAAATTAGCATAACCATCCGTGGAATCGTGACATGTTGGTTACGATAGGAACTCCCATAGAAATGGGTACGGTTCGAATTATCTTTAAAGAGTCTTTATGAGACTTTAGACCAACAAAGTATCACTACTTTCATTGAGAGCGTGGTACTCACATCATATTACACATCTAACATAAGTTAATTGTTGATTTAAATACTAATGCGGTTTTTGATTTGCCTGAACTTGACCAGAATGTTGGAAGTTGCAGCCCCCCTTAGATTTGTTTCCTGTTCCATTCAGAATAAGATACAAAATTATGTCCACTGCAGTTTCAGAACACTATATAAATGCTACATGTCTTGGGCATTCAATGTACTTTAGGTAAGTATTTGATTAATCAGAGTCAAATCCAATTATTCTATTATCTAATTAATAATTTGGTTGTGATGATACTCCAAGACATTGTTAATACTTTATTCGTCATACTACAGATGTGATACGACTGCATCCTCAAAGTGTTCATGCATCTCATTAGAGATTGTGACCATTTCTATCTACTACACTTCTAGATTCAAAGACGGATTGAAACTTACTAGTTTTGAACTTTGAAAATCTTCATTAATCAAAAATATGTGACGATCGGTTTTTGAATACTCATCTATATATACTGTGTACATGATGCATAGACCAGGTATCCTCAAATGGACTTTATCTTTGGTCCACAACGACGATCGGTAAGCGTATCACCAACTTGGACTAGAGTCTATAGTCTCTACGCTCGTCACAAAAAAATGCAGAGTTCTCGTCAAAATATGAGATATTAACCTAATGATGTAAAGACGAACATATTATCGACTGAGCAAATAAATGCACAACTTTTAATATGAATCCCTGATCTTATTGATCTCTTATTAAGTGACATTGTATCAACTGAACATATCATACGAATGGCATAAATTATCTGGAGTTCGAGCTTCATGCATGATAATAACTTCATGAGAATAAGCCAGTACAAATTGCTCAGAAAAGAGTAACCCAAATACTAATACAACAAAGGGCTCCAGTAACCTAGCTAGGTCTAGCTAAATTATGTCAGACAACCTAAATAAATAAGAAGAAATTAATGTCTCTAACTGGCCAAATTGTAAAGACGTGAATATTATAGCTTTACATATGGTACAAAGAAACAAATCAACAGACCTTCACATTTCTCTTGCAAGCTCGAATGCTTGATCAACTGGCGGCTGCACCGTTGTCAGTTTAGGCTAAGACCCTTCAGAGCTGCTGCAAAAAGCTAAGAGCACATAAAATCAGTCATCAAAATAAGGCACAAAAGCAGATTATTTCAATTAAGTTACAGAGAAGTATAGCTAATACACTTGATAGATCATACCAAGAAACCATATACTCGGATATTATCATATAAGTGATTTCTTTGTTGGCTATTACACGGGACCTGTAATTAATTTTTCCGACAAAATGACACTTATCCCATCTCTTTTGACATAGCTACAGAAGTTTTCAGTAGAAAACCTTGCAGAGTTTCACTTGGAACTTCCTTACACATGACTTAAATATAAACTTGAAAGATTAAATAATTAATCACATCGAAGTTAGATGGTCTTGCAGATTTGCCAGTACAGATAAAGTAAAAAAAGTACTTTTCTACATTCTACACTTGATTTATCCTTTGGTGCGAATTTCTTCTGTGGGATCTCAATATTTGTGAATAATAGACGGAACTTATTTGAACTTATGTAAAATTGAAATGAAGGATGAAATTGAACTGAAATCTTAACATGCAACGAGACAACCAACAAAACAGTTGCAGATATATTACCACTAACCTTAGACGAAGGCATTCTGGCTTGTGGGTTTAAATCCCTGCCTACACCTACGTTTCTGTGTCCGCTGTTCTCTCCACGTTCTTTGTGCTCAACATGGTTTGGGGAGTGATTTAGCTGTCTATTTGATTCTGCATTAGTATGGCTGGTTCCCTCTGAATCATTGTTCTGAATGAGACTAATTTGAGTAACCACAGGGGTTCTCGTCTGATCTTTCTTTGAAAACTGAGTGGCTGCAGCTCGTGCACCAGCTATTGCTGCACTAACACCAGGTGCTCTCTCCACTGCTGAGACCCCAGAGCTACTGAAGTGAGAAGCAAGCGATCCTGGCTTCAGTGATAAAGGGTTCCGAGGATCTGGCAGGGGAAATTTTACTGGTTGAGGCCCCTCAACTAGTCGAAGCCCTCTTACAGCTCCCTCATAGATCTGCGAGGTAGATTGCAAAAGAGAGGATTTACAAAAATCATGAGCTATATATAAACAAGGAAGCATAAAGTTGTGCTTGACATAAGAGCAGAGTTGGAGTACTTACCCTTTTTTCAAGATTATAAACACCCTGAAAACCACGCATCTCAAATGGAACTACCAATTTCTGCATTCATTGCAAAAGCTATTGTGAGAATCTAGATACTTTGTGCAGAAAATCCCATGAGACTTGTAAGAAGCAATAGGAATCATATAATATGACATGCATATTGACAGTAATTAATGTACTTATATATGAAGCAAAAAAAGCATAACAAGTCATTTTATGTTTGGGCACTCAGATTTACTTATCAGTAACCTTCAAAGAATTATAAGTACCTGTGGCCGTTCACAAAGCCAGCAGAAGTCTGTTAACCCTTCTAGCCTCACCTGTAAGCAACAGCATGATTGTTCAAAACAAGAATCGGTAGCAGGATATTTAAAATTCTTGAATAGAAAGATATTCTACAGAACAAGTTAACATAATCCTCACCGATTCAGGTACAGCTTCCCAGCTCACCAGCTCTTCACATTTAAGACAACCAACCACTTCGACACAACCTATGAGAAGGAGCACTTGCATTTTAGTTCCTTAGATGACACTGTCAGCCGAAATAGTTATAAAGAAAGATCACACACCTCCCCATGCATATCATAAGATTCACATTTACTTGTGGTCACAAGATTTGCACACCGTTTATTATATAAAAGCAGCTAGCATAGCTAAAAACCATCAAATCTACGTAGATTTCTGCATGACTAAAAGCAGCTAGGAATATTTAAAAGACTAGAAAGGGATGTCAACATTCCTTTCCACCCATAAATTAGATGCAAGAAAAATAATTAACACAAAACTACATGGTAATAAAGGGACGAAAATGGAGGAAGTGAGGAACCTGGTACATACACTCATTCTGAATGGGGTCTACTATGGGGCATAAGAAAGCTTTCTAAAAGTTTTCATGACCGACTGTCAGCATGAGTTTAACCCTCTTATGTTAGTGGCTCAGTGTCAAATTCCTAATCTCCTACGCAAGAAAGTAGTGAGCATGAAAGGGCTCAAGTTGAATTGTATTTCGCATATGGTTGAGCACTCAAGATTCCCAAGTTTAGAAAATGTATAAAAAATGGGAGGATGAGTTACAAATATATGAAATTGTTCTTGGACTTAACAAGGAAGTTCCCTTTAAGTCATATAGTCAAGCCGAATATCATACCTCATGGATTAACTCTGGTTCGGATCTCACTACATTCCAACAAGTGTATTAACGAGGTTCACGATACCATCAACCAACTAACAACCATAAAGATAGTACTGGAAGATGATTTGTAGGCGTTTCTCCTTCGAGTTCTTGGTTGGACTCTGGAAGACATTGGTGATTTCTCTCAGCAATTCAGCGAATGTTGTTGTAATCACCATGGCAAAGGTAATAAGCCCCCTTATGAACAAGAAGTTCAGAAAGATTTAGGGTTGTCGTCATCATCAGCTGAGGTCCTAGCTATCAAGCAGCGAAGGAGATCAAAAGCAAAGGGAGGAGGAAGTGGATCCAGAATTCGCAGTAGGTCGAAATTCAAGTTCAAGGAAGGTTGGTTGTTATCATTGCATATTGTAGGATTGGAATCATGGAATTGTTTCATTGATGAAAAAAGACTACATATATATATAGAAGAGGCTGACCCTTCTCTCTATTATTCTATCCGATGTGGGACTAAAACTCACTACCTAATATAACGCTTAATACCCTCCCTCAAGCTGGAGCATATATATCAATCATATCCAGCTTGTTACATAAAAATTGTACCCGATGACCCAAAAGAGATTTCGTGAAGATATCGGCTATCTGATCACCGGTCCTTACGTGATGGAACTTTATCATTCCCTTTTTATACTCATCACGGACGAAATGGACATCAATTTCAATATGCTTCGTCATTTCATGAAATATATGATTGGTAGCAATATGCATAGCAGATTGGTTATCACACCACATATCTGCTGCTTTAGATCCTGCTTCTTCCCCCAGCTCTTGTAGAAGATACTGCAGATATAATACCTCTGTCGTGCCATGAGCAATGGCTCGATATTCTGCTTCGGAACTTGATCGTGCTATCACACTCCGCTTCTTACTCTTCCATGATACCAAGTTTCCGCCAATAAATACCGAATAACCAGACGTAGATCGTCTATCTATCAGGCTTGCACCCCAGTCAGCATCAGTAAAGCACTCAACATTTGTATGTCCCTGGTTCTCCATGCGAATTCATTTTCCAGGATTCTGGACTAAATAGCGCAAAATTCTGAGAACTGCCTGCCAATGTGGAACTCGTGGAGAAGACATAAATCTACTCGCGACACTGACTGCAAAGAAAATATCTGGACGAGTCAAAACCGTCAAGTAGTTGAGTTTTCCAACTACACGACGATATTGATCCGGATTCATCATTAGTATCCCCTCGCCGGGGAGTAACTTTTCTCCTGGGTCCATCGGCGACATTGCTCCCTTAGCTTGCATCATTCCTGCATCATGTAGTATGTCTAGCACATACTTACTTGCGACATGACAATGTGCTTCTTTTCTGCATGACTTCAACACCCAAGAAATAGTTTAATGATCCCATATCCTTGGTCTAAAAATGTTCTCTCATAAACTTTTTCAGTCATGCAATACCTTGACTGTCGTCTCCTGTGATTACAATGTCATCAACATAAACACCAAGGAGTATCCTTCCCGCCTATGTTTGTCTGTAAAATAAAAATACTGAATGATCCTTCTTTGATTAATACATGCCAAACTGAGTGACCACATCTGTAAACCGACCAAACCATGAACGAGGTGATTGCCTGAGACCATAAATGACCTTCCTCAGATGACACACTTTATCCTCCCTTGCAACAAACCCGGGAGGTTGCACCACATACACCTCTTCATCAAGGTCCCCGTGGAGGAAGGCATTCTTGATATCAGCTGGAGTAGCGACCAGTCATAGCGAATAGCTAAGGCCAAGAGTACGCACATAAAGGTCATCCTGGCAACTGGGAAGAATGTCTCAAAATAATTCTCACCATAAGTCTGGGAATATCCTTTAGCCACCAGACGTGCCTTTAGTCGATCAAGGGTGCCATCTGGTTTCACTTTGATCATGAACACCAATTTGCAACCGACAGCTTGTTTACCAGACGGCAAATTTGCCAAGCCCCAAGTATGGTTCTTCCGAAGCGCTTTCATCTCCTCTTCCATAGCAGCACACCAACCGAGATATTTGAGACCCTCCTCGACAGAATTGAAAATCTGAATCTCATCAATAGTAGCTATTAAGGACTGAGTGTGGCTCGCAAGCCCTTTGTATTTTTCAACATACAAGGGATGATCTCGACAGGCACGACGAGGTCGAGCTGGTGGAACAGGCGGAACCGAAGGCGGAGACGAATCAGTCGAGCCAGAGAAGGAGGATGACTCTGTGACTGTTTGCCATTAAATCAAAAGGAGAACTAAAAGAACTTCATTTGATTAACAAACTAAGAAAAAGTACAGAGAAGTCCTAGAAGACAATCTAAGTACGAATTTGTTTTCTGGGGGTGACGATGAAGGGTTAGGAGTGTAGTAACTCTCTTTACTCCGTGGACGATCCGATGCGGAAGCTCTTCTCTCTTGCTCGAGTGTAGGTTTGCCAATAGACAGCCGAGTGCTTTGTATGGGTGTGGTACCCTGCTATTTATAGCCGCTCTGTAGACGTTCTATGGATGCCGCATATGTTCCTGCTTTGTGCCCGCATAGGGCTACTTCAACAGCATACGGTTGTAACTGTGGTCGCACGTCACGGGAAAGCTGCCACGTGAGTTCGGTTCAGATATGTTGTTGATGAGATCTCGGGGTTGTTATCAACCCGTTGTGGGCGTGACTTGGTCAGCTGGACACGTAGTCAGCACCAACTGTGCGAAGATCTCTGCAGTTGTAACGAAAAGATCTTGTGAGCTGGAGGCCGCATATCAACTAGGCCGCATAATGGTGACGCCGCATGGATCTTGTAGCAGCACACGTGCTCTTGTTTGGGCCTTGGTCGAATGGACACTCTTGCTGCATATTGGCGATGTCGCATATGTGCTCTCGTCCGCCTTTGGTCTGATGGACACTTTGGCTTCATGAGGTTGTGGCCGCATGCAAGCTCTCGTCGGGCTTTGCTCGAATGGACACTTAAGCCGCATGGCGACGAGGCCCCATACGTAGGACACGTGGCATGGCACGTTTGTCGAAACAATTAATGCATTGATGTGACTTGTCTTTTTTCGAGCTATCGTCTTCACGAGTCTCGAAACGTCTCAGAGTGATGAGTGATGTGTCAGAGCTTCTGACAGACCTCGAAATCTGTGTCTCGGGTGTTTTATGCGGCTTCCCTGCTTTGTGGTCGTTCAGGCCGCATATAGTATACTATGTGGCTTCTCGATCTTTGGTTTGACCTGGCCGCATATAGTTTCTCTGCGGCTTCTTTGTTCTAGCCGCATGTGGCGTTTCTGCGGCTTTGGTAGCTCAGGCCGCATGTCGCTTATCTGCAGCTTCTTTCTCCTGGCCGCATATGGCTTCTCTGCGGCTTCCA
This sequence comes from Iris macrosiphon, assembly GCA_036927795.1. Lineage (NCBI taxonomy): Eukaryota > Viridiplantae > Streptophyta > Magnoliopsida > Asparagales > Iridaceae > Iris > Iris macrosiphon. The sequence goes on from JAYESA010000007.1 coordinate 10,569,019, forward strand.
TGTCCTGGCCGCATGTGGCGTCTCTGCAGCTTTGTTAGCTCAGACAGCATGTGGCTTCTCTGCAGCTAGCTTGCCTGCGTCTAAAATCCCTGCCTCATGTCTTTAGGATCATTGCATGTGTCGCATGGACGAAGACGCGTTGTGTGCTGCATAGTCTTATACGGCCTCCTCACTGACCTTGGAAGCACTGTCTTGGGTTGAACATTGCCTGAGTTGGAGGATCACTGCCTCGTGGATGCTGCCTACGTTATATGCGGCCTGACTTTTACTGAATCAGGCCCTTAGGGCATGGCTGCTTGGACGCATAAACATGAAGATTTTTCATGCTTCTACAAGCCCCCCTTCAAAGTTTTTAAAACTTGAACAAGTTTTGAAACACTTTGAAAGAAGCATGGAAAAAGCCTCTGATGTGGGAAGGAATATCCTACTAGAGGTGATGTGGACGTGTTAGGACATTCCATTCTCTTGGAGAATTTTAGTAGACTTATTACCCATGGCGTACCTAAGACTGGGTACAGATAACAAGTTAAAATGACTGACACTATCAGGGGTTATACGAACGTGATAATAGAAAGTCGATGGGCAGAACGTTACTCAGAGGTAATATAGACATGGCAAAGTTTTGAAAATATCTTACTCATAGGTAATGTGGACGTGGTAAGATATCGTAGTTTTTGAGGACATCCCACTGAAAGATCTTTGGGGGACTTATAACTTCTTGCGCACGAGAGTGCAAGTAATAAGTTCGAAGCGGGCCTTGCCAGAGGTGATATTGATGTGGCAAGTTTGGTAGACTTAACACCATTGGCGCACTTAAATTTAATTACAGGTGATAAGTTTAGACGGTGATCGATATCATAGGTACTGTGGACGTGATGATCAATAGCCAAACCCGGAAGGTTTGCTTAGAGGTGCGAAGGACATGACAAACCCTACTGGAGAGGAGGTGAGGACGATAGCTCAGAGGTGACGTAGACGTGAGCTGATCGGTAGTCATACCGAGAGGTTAGGTATGATCCCGATATTTTTGTAGAAGGAGAAGGAAGCGCGCCAGAGGTAATATGGACGTGGTTGTTTTCTTCCATTGAGGAAATCCCACTGGGGGACTCTTGGTAGACTTATTATTTGTTGCGCACATTGAGTGCAAATAATAAATTCGAAAACAATCCCTATTAGAGGTAATGTGGACGTGATAGGTTTTGTGGACCCATTACTTTTTGCGCATGTTATTGCAAGTAATAGGTTTGAGACAAGCCCTGCCAGAGGTAATATGGACGTGACAATTTTTGTGGACTTAACACCGCTGGTGTACCTTGGTGAGTACGGGTGATAAGTAGGGATGACAACTGATATCAGAGATAATATGGACGTGATGATCGATAGCCAAAACCCGGAAGGTTTGGTAAGAGGTAATATGGACATGGCAAACTCAGCCGAAAAAAAATGTTAGGACAGTAGTTCAGAGGTAATATGGACGTGAACCAATGTCCGAAAAACTCACTGAGTGATTTGCTGAGTGTGGTCTATCCTAAAATGAAGATAGACCTGGGGACTGCTCCGCTGGGGAGATTGGTGGGACGATAGCTCAAAGGCAATATGAACATGGCTAGCGTCTAACGAGATTGGTTTGAGTGGTCACTGCGGGAGTGTGCGAGTGGACCTGAGGACTGCTCCGCTGGAGAGACTTTGGGGATCCATCATCCGTTGCGTATCCAGGACTCCTGGATACAGATGATGGCTTTTACAAAAAATTGTAACGAAGGAAAAAATATTGCACATAGGCATTTGCTGTGGATGAAGTACCCAGAGTGTAGAGATGTACGTCTGGGTTGTCCCACTGGGGATGAGGGGAGTACAAGTCTAGTTTAGACGTAGTAATTTTTCAGGAACTTGCCGTTGATAGGCATCATGAGCAAGCCGCCGTTGGGTTTCACTAGTCGGTATGCGCCGTTGGAAAACACGGTTTCCACAATGAACGGGCCCTCCCATTTATGTTGGAATTTGCCGGTCGTCTTGTGAGTCATAATCATCGGTCTTCTTACTGTTAAGACGAGGCCACCCACTTGGAACATTCTCTGTTTTAGCCGTTTGTTGAAGGCTCCAGAAAGGCGCGCTTGATACAGCTCTATGCGTTGTTGAGCTAAGAGTCGTTTCTCGTCGAGTGCTTCCAACTCCTGTAACCGTCGGCGGTAGTTGTCGTCCGTGGTTAGCCGGTTGGAGTGAGCTACTCGTAGTGAAGGAATTTGGATCTCGAAGGGGAGGACCGCTTTGCTTTCGTACACCGGAGAGAGGCGTATTGCCAGTAGCTATCCGGACTATTGTACGGTAGGCCCAGAGACATTCACCCATCTTCTCATTCTAGTCGCGTTTGTTGGAAGACACGAATTTCTTGAGGAGCTTGATGATGGTTTTGTTGAACACTTCCGCCAGACCATTTGCTGCTGAGTTGTAGACAGTCGACGCCACATTCTGAATCCGGTTTTTATCATATAATCGGTAGAACGTATGGCTTACAAACTGTGGACCATTGTCATGGACGATCCTTCGTGGCAGGCCGAAGCGATATATGACGTGATGCTTGACGAAGTTAATCGCGTTTGATGTTTTGACTTCAGCGAGCGGGACAACTTTCGCCCACTTGGAGAAGTAGTCGGTGATCGCCAAGATGAACCAATGTCCTTTCGATGAAGGCGGACTGATTAACCCGATGATATCCATTCCCCATGCCTCAAATGGCAAGATGCTATTGTTGGGTGTTGGAACTCAGATGGCTGGTGGATGAAGTATGCATGGACTTGACATGCTTGGCACTTCCTTGCGTAATCAACAGCATCTACTACCATCGTAGGCCAATAGTAGCCCATTCTCCGAAGACGGTCTTGTAGCTTCGGACCGAATTGATGCGCCCCGCAGACGCCGTCGTGAGCTTCGCGGAGGGCTTGTTTTGCCTCTGCGTTCGCTAAGCATCGTAGCAGAAGACCGTCATAGGACCGACGATACAACATTTTTGTCTCTGTACCGTAATAGAAACGGAGGGAGCATCTTCTGATTGAAGTGACTTCCTTTGGGTTTTCAGAAAAAATTTCATAGAGTGCGTAGTCAATGAATGAAATCCTCCAATCTTGAATATAGGTGTCGACCTCCGCTGTATAGCTGAGGCACAAGCATAGGTTGCTTTTAGGACAGACCAGCTCTTGGCCGATCACATCGATTAGTTGATGGGCATTGTTTGGAACTACCAAGGAAGCAGCGAGCCCGGCTAGGGCGTCATCCTCAATGTTTTGCAACTGAGGGACATGCTCAATAAAGAACATCTCGAAGGTTGCGATAATACTAAGTGCAGCTTGGTGGTAGGGGGATCAAGTTTTTGTTTCAGACTACATATACTCGGACCTGATTGACGATTAGCTGAGAATCGTCGTAGGCCTCCAGGTACTCTACTACGACTTGCTTGGCGAGCTGGAGTCCGATGATTAGGGCGTTGTACTATGCCACATTATTGGAGCATGGCTCCGTGAGGGAGTACGCACGATTGATGACGAAGCTGTATGGGAAGATCAACACTATTTCGACCTCAGCGATGATGCCGCCTTTGGGCCATGCTCTTGAAGCACCGTCAAAGAACATTCGCCAGACAGCTTCGTGTGAAGTGACGTTGGCGTCCGCCACTTCATCTGGAATCTCTTCATAGAGCTTTGAGGTTTCCTACCCCGGGTGGGCTGACAGAAAGTCGGCCAATGCTTGACACTTGACGGCCTTCTGTGGGACGAACACCATATCATATGGGGATAATAGCATTGTCCACGTAGCCAAGGGGAAACTGAGTGTCCCAGGTTTGGTCATGAGGACCCTGAGGGGGTTGACTTGCGAGATTATATGAATGGTATGTCCAGTCACGTAATGTCGAGTTTTTTGGATAGCGAACACCAGAGCAAGGCACTCCTTCTCAACGGCGGTATACCTATGCTCTGCGCCGACCATCATCCGACTGAGGTAGTATATGGCCTGCTCGTGGCCTGCATCGCTATTCTGGGCTAACAGGACACCGAGAGAGTGATCCATCGCGCGTACATAGAGCAAAAATGGCTTTCCCATGACCGGGGCCACCAACACAGGAGGGTTTGATAGGTATTCTTTGATGTTGTCGAATGCTCGTTGGCACTCTTCATTCCAAACAAAGGAGACACCTTTCTTCATGAGTTGTGTGAACGGCCGGCGAGATTTTATATGAACCTCCTGATGTATGCCAACCTCCCTTGAAGGCCGCGGAGTTCCCAGAGGTTCCTTGGCGGATTCATCTCCAGGATGACCTTGGTTTTGTCGGGGTCTATGTGAATACCCCGGGAAGTGATGACGAAACCCAGGAATTTGCCGCTGGAGACTCCCAGAAAGGACTTTGTAGGGTTCATCTTGAGGTGGTGTGCGCGCATTAAGTCAAACACAGTCCTTAGGTCTTGGAGGTGATCATCTTTGGAGCGACTCTTGACGGCGATGTCGTCGACGTAGCATTCCACCGTCTTGCGTAGATGTTCACGGAAGATGGTGCTCATAGCTCGCTGGTATGTAGCATATGCGTTCTTTAGACCGAAAGGCATGACCGTGTAGCAGTATACGCCTATCGGGGTCCGGAACGATGTATGTTTCTCATCGTCGGGAAACATCTTGATTTGGTTGTAGCCTGAGAAGCCATCCATGAATGACATGCGCTTAAAGCCACAAGTGTTGTCGATCATTACGTCGATGAAAGGAAGAGAAAATTCGTCTTTGGGACATGCCACGTTTAGGCCACGGAAGTCAATGCATATTCGGATCTTCCCATTCTTCTTAACGACATGCACGATGTTGGCTACCCAGTCAGGATGTTGTTCCTTGAGAGTCATCATCTTTCCGGAACGCTGGATTGTTGTATAGGTCCAGGGGTTTACTACCCCCAGCTTGGGGAGACCCTAGGGGTTCTGAGCAAGAACTACCCCCAGCGGCTGACAGCTTCTTCCTCGAGCGAGTGCCCTAGAAAACGCCTTCCATGGGTCCTGCTGCCGGTCCACCTAGTAGTCTTCTTCTCAACGAGTTGGTCGAGAGTGACGGACTCGGGGTGCTGGACTTCTTTCTTCCTATGGTGGAGGGGACCTTTCGAGCCGAGTAACATGCGGTGAAGGGCAGCTCCTCCCCCTCTGGCGCTTGCACCTGACCTCCGGGTTGTTGTCGGACAGGTGTCTTCTGGTGCACTCGTTGGAAGGCCAACTGCCTGTTTGTGGGCATTGTTGTTCCGTTGCAGCAGCAGTTGATGATAATCTTGGCACAATGATGCCCTAGAGAGGACATTTCATCGGCCATAGTTGTTTTTCTCGTTTTGCGCGTGTGATTGATCACGTTGCGCAAGTCGAGCGAGGGTTATTCCACCTTTGCACCCTTTTTGTTGGCCCGGGTTGACCGAGCGCACGGGTGTGTAGGTGTTGTGTTGACTTCCGGATCCGAGGTTCGTATAAAAACTTGCATCGGATCGTTGGCGGGAGACTTCGAGAATGACACTGTCCATTTGCCGCTGGAGGCTGGACGCATGGGGCAGTCTTATATAATTTTCCATCAGGGGCCCGCGTAATGATTATTGTTGCCCTCTGACGGTCGGCTGACTGGACAGTTGTCTGAGCCTGGCGAGCTCGCACTGTCCTGAACCTCTTTGACTTGGCTCTTGCGGGCTCATAGTACGCAGAGTCCAAGTTTGGGTCTTCGCCGTTCTTATTGGGCCGCATAGAATTTGGGTCGTATGAGATACAATCGAAGACAAAAATTCTGTTGTTGTCTAGGCCGCATGGGGACGTCTGCCTACGGCTGTGAGCTGAGGCCGTCTGCCAGTCTTATGCAGCCTCCTTCTTGGCTGCATGGAACTTGCTTCAGTCCCAGAACATCTGGTATCGTAGTGTTTTCCTTTACCAGAGTCTGGGCACTGAGTAGTTTCCACGTCGGGTAGGGAGACCGCATGGACGTGGACATCTTGGGTGTGCGCCTGGCTATCAGCAACAGGATGAGCGGTTGGAAGCGCCCTCTGCAGTTGGGCGAGGCGCAGCGGCCTTCGCTACCTATTGCCTGCGGGTCGCCTTGGGCTTGGCTAGCCTTGGGGAAGGACTGACACTTCCTTCTGAGAGCATGTCCTCGAACGCTTGCTGGTCGAAGCGAACCACCAACATCTTTTGCGTCGAGCCGAGCTTGGATGCATCGGACTGCGTCACTGACTTCTCAACAGAGGAGAAGGAAGTCTCCAGCAGAGTCGCCATCGTGTTTGCCACTAAATCAAAAGGAGAACTAAAAGAACTTGATTTGATTAACTAAGAAAAAGTACAAAGAAGTCCTAGAAGACAATTTAAGTACAAATTTATTTTCTGGGGGTGACGATGGAGGGTTAGGAGTGTAGCAACTCTCTTTACTCCGTGGACGATCCGATGCGGAAGCTCTTCTCTCTTGCTCGAGTGTAGGTTTGCCAATAGCCAGTCGAGTGCTTTCTATGGGTGTGGTACCTTGCTATTTATAGCCGCCCTGTGGACGTGATATGGATGCTGCATATGTTCATGCTTTGTGGCCGCATAAGGCTACTTCAACAGCATGCGGTTGTAACTGTGGCCGCACGTCACAGGAAAGCTGACACGTGAGTTCGGTTCAGATATGTTGTTGATGAGATCTCAGGGTTGTTATCAACCCGCTGTGGGCATGACTTGGTCAGCTGGACACGTAGTTAGCACCAACTGTGCGAAGATCTCTGCAGTTGTAAGGAAAAAATCTTGTGAGCTGGAGGCCGCATAACTAGGCCGCATAATGGTGAGGCCGTATGGGTCTTGTAGCCGCATACGTGTCTTGTTTGGGCTTGGTTGAATGGACACTCTGGCCGCATGTTGGCGAGGCCGCATATGTGCTCTCGTCCGTCTTTGGTCTGATGGACCCTTTGGCTTCATGAGGTTGTGGCCGCATGCAAGCTCTCGTCGGGCTTTGCTCGAATGGACACTTAAGTTACATGGCGATGAGACCGCATATGTAAGACACGTAGCATGGCATGTTTGTCGAAGCAATTAATACATTGATATGACTTGTCTTTTTCCGAGCCGTCGTCTTCACGAGTCTCAAAGCGTCTGAGAGTGATGAGTGATGTGTCAGAGCTTTTGACAGACCTCGGAATCTGTGTCAGGGGTGTTTTATGCGGCCTCCCTGATCTGTGGTCGTTCAGGCCACATATAGTATACTATGCGGCTTCTCGATCTTTGGTTTGACCCGACCGCATGTAGCTTCTCTGCGGCTTCTTTGTTCTAACCGCATGTGGCGTCTCTGCGGCTTTGGTACCTCAGGCCGCATGTGGTTTCTCTGCGGCTTCTTTGTCCTGGCCGCATGTGGCGTCTCTGCAGCTTTGTTAGCTCAGGCAGCATGTGGCTTCTCTGCGGCTAGCTTGCCTGCGTCTAAAATCTCCGCCGCATGTCTTTAGGATCATTACATGTGCCGAATGGACAAAGACGTGTTGTGTGCCGCATAGTCTTACGCGGCCTCCTCACTGACCTTGGAAGCACTATCTTCGGTCGAACATTGCCTGAGTTGGAGGATCACTGCCTCGTGGATGCCGCCTACGTTGTATACGGCCTGACTTTTACTAAATCAGGCCCTTAAGCACATGGCTGCTCGGGCGTATAAATATGAAGATTTTTCATACTTCTACAGTAACCATAGGCATTATCTGCGACGATCGATCGGACGACGGTAGTGCTGACTGAATCGGTGTCTACGGACCGTCAGATTGGAGTACTGGCTCGATAGGGGAGGACAGCCTAACAGGGGGCTATTGTGCTTGAACCGGGAACAACAAGAAGTCCTCTTCTGGGTAAACTTGGGGCACTGGTCCTGGAGTTTGTGGAAGTGGAGGAAACTCGGTTTCAACAAAGGTAATATCCCGAGAGAAAAAAATACCTCTTCAAGACTGGAGAAAAATATCGATACCCTTTCTGATCCTTAGGATACCCAAGAAAAATACATTGGATAGCCTTTGAATCTAATTTAGAAATAGTTGGTCGGGTATCCCTAACATAACACAAGCAACCAAAGATTCAGAGAGGTAGAGAAAACGGCTTCGTTTGGGATATAACCAAGAGAAGGGAGTATCACCATTGAGGACTGATGACATGCGATTAATGATATAGCAAGCCGTAAGAACGACATCCGACCAAAATCTTTTGGAGTACGTGCTTGGAACATAAGAGCACGCATTGTTTCTATGAGATGACGATTTTTGCGTTCAGCCACACCATTTTGTTGTGGTGTGTAAGGACATGAGGTTTGGTGGATGGTGTCATTCCGAGACAGGTGTAAAACAAACTAACGAGACATACGACCATTGTCACTTCGAACGCATTTAATCAGAACACCAAATTGTGTTCTGATTTCCATATAAAAATTGCACCAAATGTTAAATAATTCGGAGCAATTTTTCATGAGATAAACAATAGTGGCACATGAGTAATCATCAACAAAGGTAACAAAGTACTTGAATCTCATCACAGATTCAACCGGACAAGGTCCCCATGTATATTAATGCACCAACTCGAAGGAAGCGGAAGAAATTTTATTCTGACTAACCGGATAGGAAACCCGGTGATGCTTAGCCAAGCCACATGACTCACAATGAAAAGAAATATCTAAAGTTTGGTATATTTTCTGAAGTGCTTGGACAGATGGATGTCATAACCAGCAGTGTAACTCAAAAGGATCAAGTTTCATACCAGCATATGCAACAGAGGATGTTTCGTCAAACAGGTACAAGACTCCAGCAACATGTCCCCTACTGATAGTCCTTCCAGTCTTTAGGTTCTGAAAAACACAATCATCAGAAAATAATGTTACCGAGCAGTGCATATCACGAGTAATTCAACTAATTGAGAGTAAGCTGAATGGGTTTTCAGGGGTATGTAATACAGAATGTAGTGACCGTCCCAAAGAAAGACGGACAAATCCTTTTCCACGGACTGTCACCGAACCACAATTGGCAAATGTAATATTAGATATACGACCAACCGGTACATAGTTTTGTATCATACCTGTGTCGCCTGTCAAGTGAGCAGACACACCAGAATCAAGGACCCATTGCTTTGACTGTATCACACATGCCGCTGAGTACCCTACTGTGGACCCAGAAGGAGAGGCTTCACCTCGACGTTGATCTTGAAACTCAACAAAGTCTGCATATGCTTCATCAGTCATTTGTACTGATCGGATGCCAAGATCAGGAGTATCTGAGGTAATATTGGCGGTAGGAGTATCTGAGGTAACATTGGCGGTAGGAGCTTTAGTACACTGCCACTAGAAATGACCATGTAAACCACAGTTGAAGCAGGTGCGCGGTCGACCTCCATCACGACCGCCAATGCCTCGTCCACTATCAGGACCAATATTGCGGCCACCACGTCGTCCACCACGACCACCACGAAATCCAGTACGAGCGGCACCAAGAGCAAATCGATCAGTAAGAGCATTACTTGGAGAGGTCTCGACGACTTTTGCTGCCCGTAGAACACGAAAATGTGCTTCCATTAGAGATGGAACTTCGGCTCCAGCAATGATCTGAGAGCGAGCTGAATCTGCATCAAGACGGAGATAGGCAAGATACGCCATCACATGAAGCTGCTCACATTGAGCCCTCGCTTCATTGATATCTGTCGTTAGAGGTAATACATGGTCAACTTCATCGACCATAACCTTAAAAGACCGAAAGCGGTCCTTATGAGACCAATGTTCTAAACGGCGGTAGCCGGATGTGCGGCGGAAAGGGTCCGCCTACTGCCTAGGACACCTAGGCGTCGCCTAGACATTTCATATATTTTGGATATTATTTTACCACTGTTTTTGCATAATATGTATATTTTAAGGGGTTTTTATGCATAACTAAGTTGTAAAACAAAGATTTATGAAGTTTTAAGTCATGTAAAAGTGACTCATAGGTCCATAATGCTTGCAAAACTATTTTGCCAAAACATCTAGTTAGGTATTGCTCCGTCTAGGCGTTCGCCTACACCGCCGCCTAACCCATTCTACTATAGAATTTGAATTAGAGTACACCGCGTGCCACGTACTCACCTCTGCCTATGCCGCCAAACCTCCTCTGGCCGTCTACTCCATCGCCAAGGGACGAACGGCAAAAGCGGTGCGGAGAGCGACCGCCTAGGCGGCCGAGACGGGCACCATTTAGAACACTGTGTGAGCCTTGTCGCCTTGTTCTACCCGGTAGATGCCGACAACCGAGTCGTAGATACGAGACAAGTCGAGTTTTCCATCAAACGCCGTCGCGAGGACCTCCTATAGCTCATTTACTGTGTCCGTATTTTGAACCATATCCTCTACCGATGGTTCCATGGAGTTCATCAACTATGTAAACAGTCGACTAACATCCGTCTCCCACTGCTAAAACGTGAGATCAGTCGTCGACGGAGGGTTGTCAGTCAGATGCTTAGACAACCGTATACCCCGAAGTGTCTTCTCAACCTTCTTTCGTAATATTGAGTATCCGTCTGGTCCGTCTAACCGACGATCGATGAGTCGAATCGAAAAGATCGTCGTGCCAGTGCCCGTTGGTCCCGCCAATACGTTTCGGCACCGGTATTACTGCTAGCCGCCTCAGAGTGTGTCATAATGCACTTGATTCGACCGTCGCTAAATCTTCCTACCCCAATAATCACATCAACTTTACCCGTACGCTATCAACGTGGACAGAACCAGCACGCGCATGGAAAGATCGTATGGGGATAACACACGCCATGACACAGAAGTAACCCAAGTCACTCTCTGTGTAGATCCTGATGCGGATATCGAGGTAGGAAGGAAAAAAGATCTACGTAAACAATCAACTTGTCTACTCTTTGTTAACTCATGAAGTCGTAATCTAGGAACAGGTTGTGCAAACAAATCATTGTCTAGCCTCTAGCGTCGATATATGCTCCTGAAGTAATCTAGGAACAGAGGTTGTGCAAATAAATTATTGTCTACCCTCTAATTTCGATATACGATTTTTTTTTTTTGGAAATTAGGGTTTACACAGGAAGGAGGGACGGCGGCTACAGAGATGTGTTAGGGTTAGGGTTAGGGTTTTGGGTTTTGGGCTGCATAGCGGACCGGGAGGGTGGCGGGGTCGGGGGGTTGAAAGAAGCACCAGGCGCGGTGGGGCCTGGAGGTGGGGGGACTTGGCAGAGCCGTAGGGGGGAGAGCCCTAGCGAGAGGGGGGGAGGCCTAGCGGAGAGGGGGAGTTGGCAGAGCAGGGGGGCAGCAGCGATGGGGGTGTACCAGCAAGGTCGGCATCGGCGGGGGCAGCAGCGGAGGACTGGGTTGTCGGCGGCGGCGGACTGGGGCAGCGGCGGCGTCAGCAGGGTGGCGGATGGGGGGAGGGGCGGCAACAAAGGTTAGGGTTTCTCTTTTTTTCGAGAGAAAAAATGATAGATGGATTATGGCTCTGATACCATGTAGGATTGGAATCATGGAATTGTTTCATTGATGAAAAAAGACTACATATATATAGGAGAGGCTGACCCATCTCTCTATTATTCTACCCGATGTGGGACTAAAGTTCACTACCTAATATAACGCTTAACACATATCATGGGTCACTTCAAGCAGATTGTATGAAATTTAAACAAGAACCGGAAAAAAAAAGAGATGAAATGGTAAGAAAGACCAAGATAAGAAGACGACAACGTCAACCAAAGAAGAATTGATAATTCCATCGGAGATCAAGAATCACGCCTAGGTGATGCATGTCAAGTCTACATGGAATGGTTAGACCATGCCAAATCGAGTTGTGTCGTGTATGGCACACATTTTACCATTTTTGGTAAAATTTTAATGTTGATTTGAGCATTCAAAATTTATCTTTTCTGTTAGAAGTTTGATAGATGGCTTAGCATTATCAAATTTTGTCATTTTCATAAAAGTTTGACTTTTGATCTGCGCATACCAAGATTTTATAATTTTTGGTAAAATCATTAGTGACTTGATCATATCATGGACATTTACTATTATCTTTTCCAACATAATCATAGGTGGTGATTTAATTCATGCTTTTAATAATTTATCATTATCGACAATCATTTCTAGTTATATACTTTTTAGCAACTGATGGATCTATACATTAATCTGGCCACCAAAGTATTAGGGGAGATTATTGAAATTAGATAAAGATTTGGCACGAGTGTCTTTACCCAACCGAGTCTCTTTCCCCTCCTTTCCTATGCTGAAACTCAAACTGTGTAGGCCTAGGGATACATCACACCTGCACAATTTCGGTTTCAGCAAAGGAGGGGAAAGATACTCAGTTGGATAAAGGCACTTGGGCCAAATTTTTATTTAATTTCAATAATTTCACCAATACAATACTGGAGGGATCATTAAACAAGAGTACATAAATAGAAATAATTGTCGATAATGTCAAATTATTGAAAGCAGTAATTAAATCATGACATATGATTATGTTGGAAAGATAACTAAAATAAATGTCCTCGATACTATAAAATCACCAATTATGATTTTACCCAAAAAAAACACAATTTTGATATGCTCATATCAACAATCAAACATTTACCAAAAAAAATCAAATTTTGATAAGCTCTCAAGTTCTTCAAACTTCTAGCAGAAAAGGTAAAATTTGAATGCTCAAATCACCATCAAAATTTACCAAAAATGATAAAATATAAGCCATACTTAACACGATACAACCATTCCACGTAGAACAGGCCTGCATCACCAAGTTTGACTCCACATGATATAGACTGTGTGGATGATACAGAAGCATCGTTTCATGCCTTGCCATGAAAGAAGATTTTCACAACATATGAAAGCGACACTTCGGAGTGGTTGAAATGGAAAAAAAAAGCATATCGCATATAGTGGGTGAAGAAGATGTCCATCTGCAGACGAGTCTGGGGTAAAAGTTAGTACTCAGGGATGTGAGGCACTTACTAGAATTAGTCTTTGGTGGGAAGACTTGATAAGGAGGGATATGCACATCTTTCGAAGTCAAAGTGTCATTCATCTTAGCGAGAATCCTAGCTTTGATTCGAAATCAAGGTACATTGATATGCGTATTAACTAGATCAAGAATGTTCTGGATAGGAACCAATTGGATTTGGAATTGGAAAGTCTATAGCATAGTAAAAATTTATTGTATCGGTCCGTATCGGATATCGGCCGATAAGTATCCGATACGGCCCAATACGAACCCCTTAAATAATATTGCCGATACCAATACTCATACAAACTGTCTGATACCGATATAACTACTTTGAACCTTGATCTGTACCCGCATCTGCAGCCTGAAGTCGGAAAAAAGTGATCATAATCAGTAGAAAGGGAGGTCAAGATCATCAAGGACTAAGAAAGGATAAATTGCTTTTCCCCTTTTTTTTATTCCTTCAGTGGCAGATGGGTCAACCAGATGGCTATGATATGCAACAAGAGTCGATCTGTTGTAAGACTTCGGTATAGAGACAACTCAGCCCCCGGTTGATTCTCCATTATGTGGCTGACCTAGTATTTGGATGAAGAGAAGGCAATAGTTGTAAAGTGAATGCTTTGCTGCAGTGAGGCATTGTAACAAAGAAGATGCTCTAGTTATGGAGTTCCGTACTCACGACCAAAACCACAAGATTCCTTTGGTCCCTATGGGTGGAATATATGCTGATATGAATAGCCTGGCAACATCTTTATTTACATAATTGTGTTTACCATGAAATAGTTGGGATATTTGTTGAGACCAAGGAGAAGAAAGGGGAGGGACCATGATTAATGTGTTTGACATAGTTTAAAGTATCGGCCGATACCGATCCGATACGGCCGATACCGATACAGTTTGGCATGTCCCGATCCGATACCGACCGATACCCGATACTGACCGATACTGACATTAGAGGTCTCTTTTCCAGTCAATTCGGCAAAAAAATTTGAATTAAAAAGACCAATTAGAAAGGATGTAAAAGCATAGTAAAGTTGTAAAAACATATAAAAGAGGAAAACTTATCTATCGCATATAAATCAATCGACAAGGATGACTACTATTTCATTTAATATCAAAAATACTAAGAAACAATACTGAAAATACTTTAAATTATGCATAAATGTATAAAATATATTCTCTAAAATGTTAATAATTTACTAATAGTTGTTTGCTTTCCGATACCAAAAAATCCGATACTCCGATCCGAAACCGCCGATACTACCGATACTACCGATACCGCCGATCCCGATACTCATAGGAATGGTCCGATACCGATTCCGATACCGATACTTTGAACCTTTACTTTGATCTTAGTTCAACGTATAGCACTAGGGATTCGACATGTAACTATACTTTCTTTCTGTGCTCAAAACTGCTAACTCCATTCATAATAAAACTACAACTACATATATACCTAATAGCTGCCTCTGAAGCTGTACGTTGTAATAAAAAAGGGAACAGTAAGCTTAGGTGTTAAAACAAAACTCTTGTAGTTTCCAATCAAACTTTTGAATATGCTTAGCAAGGATATCCTTTTTCACCTGCTAAAGGAAATGAAGTATGAACCTTGGTGAAATAACTTGATGTTAGCAAATGATCATAGAATAATCTGAATTTTCCAGAGGTAAAACTTTTTAAAGGTGGTGTTTTCAGTGATCTCTTTTCATCCACTGCATAATTTGATATTCGTGACCTTTTTACCTAAATAGAAACAATCTTCATACATGTCCAATCCAAGTTCTTTCAACAATATACTAGAAGAGTTTACTGGTGTATCATGAACAAATGTTCTCACCCCTTAAAAACATCTAATTCACTAGTAAATTGTCAAAGAAAATTTTCTTCTGACAATATATTATAAATATAAGGGGGAAAAGGGGGAAGATATAGAATACCTAAAAGTCGTGATACAGGATAATGATCCGGGAACTTGATATCTGTGATTCCATTTACTGCATATATCTCTCTGTAGAAGTTCTCCATTGCTTTGATAGTATCTGGATCCGGAATTTTCGAAGCAGCATGAATCCAAAGCCGGCCTTCAAGGAGGGGGAAAAACAAAAAATATATGTTAACTGCCAATTTCTCATAATAGCAAGTAGTTTATACCTCTAAAACCCAAAAAAGGCAACGTTGACACATTCTCGACGGTACTTAAAGCCAAATATAATTCTATCCATATAATATTGAAAGTGAAGGCTACATTGTGACTAGAATGGACTAGAATGAGATAAATTTATTATGGCACTTGATCAACATTTATAGAACTACAAAACATGTAAAATGGCATCCCTAACCCTAACTAGAGATAGAAATACATCAAGTAATAAATGATGAACATAAAAATAACTAATATATTCTTCAACACGTCTCCGCAAACTGGAACATGATAAAAACAAGTCCAGCTTGGAGAGAATAAGAAATAAAGAAACCGGAGAACACCGGAAAAAGTTGACGGGACTTCGACAACGAAGAAATCCCGATAAAACGGAAAAACCGATCTGAAGAAAGTTAGGACTCAAATCGAAGAAATTCCAAAAAGATCAATAGAAAGTTGGGGTCCGCAAACAAAGAAATCCCAGACGAAGTGAAAAGAGAGCCAGAGACAATTGCAGAGCCTATCAGGTCACACAGCCTATCAAGTCAAGGGGTTACTTGAGGGCAGCCTCTGGAATACTCTAGAATTGTAGTCTTTGAAAAAATTTCTTAAATATTCTTTTTGGATATTCCTTTGAATATTCCTTGCATCTAGAAGCTTCGTGAGGATTCCTACGTGGCCATCATGTAAATATTATATTTTATTACGGAGCATTGTAAATATCTAGGCTCTAGAAAGTTGAAACAATTAGATGGTGGACACATAGCACAATCTTGCCTCGTTTGGTTCGCGGAAAGGAAAGGAAATTTATTCCTTGGTATTTCCTTTCCTTTTGGGAAATTGCTCTTCCTATTAATTTTTATTTCCGGTTTTTGGAAAGTCCAAAAAAATTGGAAGGAAAAGTGAATCCTTAGTCGGGAAAAGTGAATCCTTGGTTGGGTGGGAGAAAACTTTTTTTTTCCTATTTGTTTTCCCTTTGGGAATCATTTTCCTTTCTTCCTTCTTTCCTCCATGTAGAATTGGAATAATCGATTAAACTTTATTGTTGAGAAGCCTACATATATATAGGAGAGGCTAACCCCTCTCTTTATCATTTTACCCGATGTGGGACTAAAGCCCATTACTAATATTACTACTTAACACCCTCCCTCAAGATGGAGCATATATGTCAATCATGTCCAGCTTGTTACACAGAAATTGAACTCGAGGACCAAGAAGAGGCTTTGTGAAGATATCGGCTATCTGATCACCGGTCCTTACGTAATGGAACTTTATTATCTCATTTTTATACTCATCATGGACGAAGTGGATGTCAATTTCAATATGCTTCGTCCTTTCATGGTACACATGATTGATAGCAATATGGATAGCAGACTGGTTATCATACCACACATCTTCTGCTTTAGATCATGCTTCTTCTCTCAGTTCTTGTAGCAGATGCTTCAGATATAGCACATCTACTTTGCCATGAGCAATAGCTCGATATTCTTCTTCGGAACTTGATCGTGCGATCACACTCTGTTTCTTGCTCTTCAACGATACAAAGTTTTCGTCAATAAATACCAAGTAATCAAATGTAGATCGTCCATCCGTCAGGCTTGCACCCCAGTCAGCATCGGTAAAGCACTTAACATTCGTATGTCCCTAATTCTCCATGCGAATTTCTTTTCCAGGATTCTGGACTAGATATCGTAGAATTCTGAGAACTGTCTGCCAATGTGAAACTCGTGGAGAAGACATAAATCTACTCGCGACACTTACAACAACAAAAATATCTAGACGAGTCATAACTATCAAGTAGTTGAGTTTTTCCACCACTCGACGATATTGATCTGGATTAGTCGCCAGTACCCCCTCGTCGGGGAGTAACTTTTCTCATTGATCCATTGGCGACGTTGCTCACTTGGCTTGCATCATTCCTGCATCATTTAGTATGTCTAGCACATATTTTCTCTGAGACATGACAATGTGCCTTTCCCACGACTTCAACACCGAAGAAATAGTTCAACGATACCATATCCTTGGTCTGAAACTGTTCTTCCAAGAACTTCTTCAGTCCTGCAATGTCCTAACTGTCGTCTCCCGTGATCACAATGTCATCAACATAGACACCAAATAGTATTTTTCCAGCTGATGTATGTCGGTAAAATACAAAATGATCTTTCTTAGATTGGCACATGCCAAACTGAGTGACAACATGTGTAAATCAACCAAACCATGCACGAGGTGATTGTTTGAGACCATAGAGGGTCTTCATCAGATGACACATTTTACCCTCCCTTGCAACGAACCCGGAAGGTTGCACCACATACACTTCTTCGTCAAGATTCCCGTGGAGAAATGCATTCTTAATATCCAGCTGAAGTAATGGCCAGTCATAGCGAACAGCTAAGGCCAAGAGTACGCGTACAGAAGTCATCCTGACAATTGGAGAGAATGTCTCAAAATAATCCCCACCATAGGTCTGAGGATATCCTTTAGCCACCAGACGATCCTTTAGTCAATCAAGAGTGCCATCCGATTTTACTTTGATCGTGAACACTCATTTGCAACATATTACATGTTTACCAGGTGGCAAGTCTACAAAGTCCCAAGTTTGGTTCTCCCGAAACGCTTTCATCTCATCTTTCATAGCAGCACGCCAACCGGGATTCAGACCTTCATCGGCAGTATTGGGAATCTGAATCCCATCAATAGACTGAGTGTGGCTCGCGAGCCCTTTATAGTTTTCAACATACAAGGGATGATCACGACAGGCACGACGAGGTCGAGCTGATGGAACAGGCGGAGACGAATCAGTGCAGCTAGAGGAGGATGATGGCTCTGTGACCGTAGGCGAAGGCACCGTCTGCGACGCTCGTTCGGACGACGGCAGTGCTGACTGAACCGGTGTCTACGGACCGTCGAACCGGTATACTAGCTCGATAGGGGAGGGCACTCTTACGGGGGACTGTTGTGTTTGAACAAAAAATAACAAAAAATCTCTTCTAGGTAAACTTGGGACACTGGACCTGTAGTTTGTAGAAGTGAAGGAAACTCGATTTCAACAAATGTAACATCCCGAGAGAAAAAATACCTCTTCAAGGTAAAAAAAATAACGGTACTCTTTCTGGTCTTTAGGATACCCAAGGAAAACACATTGGATTGTCTTAGGATCTAATTTATAAATGGTTGTTCGGGAATCCCGAACATAACACAAGCAACCAAATATTTTGAGAGGTAGAGAAAACGGCTCTCATTCAGGATATAGCCGAGAAAATGGAATAGCACCATTGAAAACCGACGATGGCATGCGATTAATAAGATAACATGTTGTAAGGACCGCATCCGACCAAAATTTTCTCGGAGTACGTGCTTGAAACATAAGAGCATGTGTTGTTTCCAAGAGATGGTGATTATTGCGTTCAGCCACACCATTCAGTTGTGGTGTATAAAGACACAAAATTTAGTGGATGATGTCATGTCGAGACAGATGTGAATTAAACTCACGAGACATATACTCACGACTATTGTCACTTCGAAGGCATTTAATTGGAACACCAAATTGTGTTTTGATTTTCGCATAAAAATTGTACCAAATTTCAAATAGTTCGAAACAATGTTTCATTAGATAGACAAAAGTTACACATGAGTAATCATCAACAAATGTAACAAAGTACTTGAAACCCATCATCGAGTCAACCGAACATGGTCCCTATATATCAGAATGCACCAACTCGAAAGTAGCAGATGCAAATTTTTTTTGACTCACCGGATAGAAAATCCGGTGATGTTTAGCTAAACTACACAACTTACAATGAAAAGAAACAAAAAATGTCTAAAGATGGGTACAAATTATGGAAAACTTGGATAGATGAATGACCTAACCGACAGTATAGCTCGAAAGGATCGAGATTCACGCCGGCACAAGCAACAGGGGAAGGTGGCGGCTGGGTTAGGGTTTATAGATATGTTTTTCAGTTTATAAAGGACGACTAGGGTTAGGGTTTGGAATAGGTGACGGCTAGGAGGGATCGCTGGGTGGAGCAGCGGTAGGGGGCAACAATTGGGAGGAGGCGTTGACAGAAGGGGATCGCAGTTGGGAGGAGGCATTGACGGTGGAGGGGGGGGCTGGGTGGAGCAGCGGTAGAGGGTGGGGACACTGGCTTTAGGCGAGGACGGGGGGAGGAGGGGGTGCAGGACAGCAGCATCAGGGCGGGGATCAAGGCAGGAAGCGGGTGCAGACGGGGGGGGGGGGGGGGGGGGGGAGCAGGGTCATAGAGGGGCAACGGATGGGTGATCTAGGATTAGGTTTTTTGTGGAGAAAGAAAGGGAGGGTGGATGAGCTATGGCTCTGATACCATGTAGAATTGGAATAATCGATTAAACTTTATTGATGAGAAGCCTACATATATATATAGGAGAGGCTAACCCCTCTCTCTATCATTTTACCTGATGTGGGACTAAAGTCCATTACTAATATTACTACTTAACACTCCATACATCCAAAAATAAGAAAAATAATGTCTTTCCGTTTCCAAGGCCATGATTCCGGAAACCAAATGTGGCATTTCGTCTAGAGCCCTTGAGGCTATATAAAGAGGTCAGGCATCAGTTCCTGGTCACCCAAAAAGTTGTAAGTAAAACTCTCTATAGTATAGTAAAAATTTTAACATTTCAACCTCTCTTTATTTTTTCTCCACATTTTTCGTTAAGCGTTGGAAAGGCGGCCCTTCGAGGACGGAGTTTGTGTGCTGCACAAAGCGAGGTGCATGCAAAATACTAAGTCCGTGACACGGGGATTCGCAAAGGAAAGAAATCCCGGAAGAACTGAAGAAATCGTCAAAAGGGTCAACGACAAAATATCGAGGTGTGTTGGGGTTGGTGGGGTGGGGGTGGGGGTGGGGGGATGGGGGGAATAGGGTGGGTGGGTGTGGGGAGGGGGGGTGATGGGGTGGGGGGGGGGGGGGGGGGGGGGGGGTATGCAAAGGAGAGAGAGAGAGAGAGAGAGAGAGAGAGAGAGAGAGAGAAAGAGAGAGAGAGAGGTTGCTCACGAATTTTACAAGTTCAACTAAGAAGAAGAAGAAGAAGAAGAAGAAGAAGAAGAAACCAGGGGATTTTACCAGTGATGGGAGAAGGCCATGATCTTCCTTCGATGCGCTTGATGCCATGGACAAGGAGGGAAGCCCAGGGCTGGTGCATGGTCAAGCACGGATTCCGATACCTCTCTCCTCCGCCGCCGTTTCTTCCCCCTCTCATCACTCCCTCGCTACTCTACGCTACTCTATTCTCTATTCTCTATTGAAAGAGAAAGCAAAAGCAGCAGAATTGGGAAATTCTTATGAAAGGGTTTGGGACCACTGTTATTATATTCGCAAATATTTAGGTGACAATAACGGTTGGTTCTTGTTTAAATTATTTTATTTTAATTGTTAAGATTAGATAAGATCTAAAGGTCTAAAGGTTGTGATCATGCACATATTTTAGAGATACAAAAAATAGTAAAATTTTGACGAGATATTATATTAAATTATTACAATAATTATTACACTAAACAATTTCAACTACACATTTATTTTAATCATGTGGTTATAAATTATTCCATAAAGTATGTGCCATGTCAGCATGCTTTATAACCACACATTTTAAAAAAAATTCCGATTGAGATTGCTTTGTGCAATCATTGTTGTAATAATCCTTGATTCAATATCCCCTCTCATATATAGTATATATATATATATAT
Source organism: Iris macrosiphon (assembly GCA_036927795.1). Taxonomy (NCBI): domain Eukaryota; kingdom Viridiplantae; phylum Streptophyta; class Magnoliopsida; order Asparagales; family Iridaceae; genus Iris; species Iris macrosiphon. The sequence goes on from JAYESA010000007.1 coordinate 10,589,842, forward strand.
ATATATATATATATATATTATCAACAGAGACGATATTGGGTCCGTCTGTCACTCAGTCATCTCTTAGTCTTATACCTTTACTCATTGACCACTAGAGTCATATATATTTCTACTAATATAAGTTAGTTCGTAAACGATTCAAAGTTGAGTCGTTTGAGCCATTTATAATAACTATTAAAAATTTTAAAATCAACAGATTATTTAACTATCTAATATGATATACTTATAGCTAAATAATTTTAACTTTAGTAGTTAAAGTGGAAGACATTTTCCTTGGTATACCTAGATGAACATGACTAGAGATAGACCTAGATGAACATGATTTTAATATTGAATAATAATATAGATTTTGTAGTCTAACGAGGCATGACCCATAACGGAGTCAAATGTAAGAAGATGATCAAACAACCGGAAAAAAAAAATGATAAATGTGGTTGTTGTATTTGGTGCTAACATTTGTAGAATTATAAAAATGAGCATAGCATAGAAAGATCACAAGCCCATAAAACAATTTTTATATGCATAAAACATCCTATATGCATATTTTTTTTAGATGCCTGACCATACGTACGGAACTTTGCTTACGTTGCGTACGCTGCATGCCAAAGATAGTCATCTCCACCTATTATTATTTTGTGTTTGCTTTTGTGGATTTTTTAAAGTTTTTCTTTTGCTGTTTTTTTTCTTTTACTTAATTTCCTTTAAAAAAAATCTTTGTTCTTTTCTTTTTTTACTTATTTATTGAAAAAAAAATTATATATTTTCCTATACCCTTGAAAGGATTTTTTTTTCTTTTACCTTGTTTGGTTTTAATCTTTTTTTGTTTGAAAAAAAACTTACTTTTTTTAATAATTTTTTTCCTTTTTCTTTTATTTAAAAGAAAAATATTTTTTCTCCTTTTTCTTTTCCTTCCTTTTCATTTTAAAAAATAAATTAATTTTTTTTATTGAGTTCAAATGTAAGAAGATGATCAAACAACCGACAAAAAAAAAAATGATAAATGTGGTTGTTGTATTTGGTGCTAACATTTGTAGAATTATAAAAATGAGCATAGCATAGAAAGATCACAAGCCCATAAAACAATTTTTATATACATAAAACATCCTATATGCATATTTTTTTTAGATGTATGACCATACGTACGGAACTTTGCTTACGTTGCGTACGCTGCATGCCAAAGAGAGTCATCTCCACCTTATTATTATTTTGTGTTTGCTTTTGTGGATTTTTTAAAGTTTTTCTTTTGCTGTTTATTTTCTTTTACTTAATTTCCTTTTAACAAAAATCTTTGTTCTTTTCATTTTTTACTTTAGGTATGTATTAGCCGCTCGCTCGGAGCTCGCTACACTTATTAGCCGCTCGCTCGGAGCTCGCTACACTTATTAGCTCAGAGAGATCTCACACTAGGCTGCTCCCGACTCATAATCTCACGTAATAGAGAGAAAGGATTTGACTATGCACTTATTTATTGAATTTTTTTTTTATATATTTTCCTATACCCTTGAAGAGATTTTTTTTTCTTTTACCTTGTTTGGTTTTTAATCTTTTTTGTTTGAAAAAAAAGCTTACTTTTTTTTAATAATTTTTTTTCTTTTTCTTTTATTTAAAAGAAAAAATTTTTTCTTCTTTTTCTTTTCCTTCCTTTTCATTTTTTAAAAATAAATTAAATTTTTTTATTGAGTCGTTTAACGTCAAGGTAAGCTTAGACATAGATCATATTGTAATAATTAATTTATAAAAAAATCACGATATCAATAACATATAATCAAGTTCTCTTGAATACTAATATATCATTTTTATCAACTATGCTATAAAAAAATAACTATTAAATATATATAATCATGAATAAAAATATAAAAAAAATTTATTTTAAACAATATATTTCCAAAAAAAATTATACATTAATCAAATATAAAAAAAATAATATTATAAGAAAATAATTTTTTTTTAATATAAATTAACGACCGTATAGTATCCTCTTTATTTTCATGAATTATTTTCCTTTCCAACTTGAGCCATTGGCCGGCGAACGACTGATTCGCCACCTCTCCACCCATCCACTACAAACGGCCACGATCGACCCCCCCATTAAATCCTATCCGTACAATCCTAGTTGCATAGTCTAGGTCATCACACAAAGAACACACAAAAAAGAAAAAAGAAGAAGAGAAAATTCCCATCTTTTCCCAAAAGAAGAGGAATTAGTCACTTTTCTTATTCTTCTTTTGAAAGCTAGGGTTTTTCTTATCGGCCATGGATCCCGAGTCCTCGACGACATCATAAACAGGCTCCTCGAGGTGAGGGGAGCAGGCCGGGGAAGCAGGTGCAGCTGTCGGAGTCCGAGATCCGGCAGCTCTGCTCCGTCTCCAAGGAGATCTTCAAGCAGCAGCCCAACCTCATCGAGCTGGAGGCTCCCATCAAAATTTGCGGTATAAATTGAACTCCAACTCCTATATAGGCTTTTTTACAAACAGGTTATGTGCATGCCGAATAGTTTGTTGTTTAAACTTACTGCTTTGAGTATTTGTGAAGTGGGTTTGTGTAATTTTTGTAGTTAGGATCTGGGCATACTCAAATTGGGTTAATTTTCGATTTACTAAGTGGGTCTTAGGTTAATAGTATATTCCACTCTTCTTTAGTGATGATTTTGCTTTTTATATAGGTTTATTTACAAATAGGTTACGCCTATGTTGAAAAGTAGTGCTTGGTCTTTGATATGTTAGTTGAGGTGTATGTCTAACTGGGGCTGAGTTTATTTTTGTAGTTATTATATTGGGTGTCATCCAAATCGGTTATTTGTAAGGTCTTGTTTGGTTTGCGGAAAAGAAAGGAAAGGAAATCAATTCCTTGCTTTTTCCTTTCCTTCGGGAAATTGCAATTCCAATCTATTTTTCTTCCCGGTATTTGGAAATGCAAGGAAATCGGGAGGGAAACTGAATACGTAAGGTGGGAAAGTGAATCCTTGGGTGGGTGGAGGGAACCATTTCCCCTCCTATTTTTCTTTCCATTGGGAATCACTTTCTTTCCTCCTCCATTCCTTTGGCATCCAAACATAGAAAGGAATGACTTTTCTTTTCCAATTCCATGATTCCGCGAACCAAACGAGGCTATGCGTATGGATTGAGGGAGGATGATTGCTAGTGGGTTTGCGGATGGTGTTGAGTTTGAAGTATCTCTTCTAACGTTGCTGCTGAAGATTGAAATTAGTGTCAATGTAATTAAACAGTTTGAATAATTTTTTATCTTTTTAGTCAATTTTCAACAGTTTGAAGTAGGTCGTTGATTGATATTATATTCCACTGTTTTCTAGTATTGAATCTTACTTGTATTGGTTTATAGTGATTAGGTTATGTATATGTTGAATAGTTGTTGTTGGTCTTTGATTTGCTGTTGAGGGGTGTGTGGCTTTGTATGTGCAATGTTTAATTTTACTTTTCTAGTCTCTCGAAATGGATTTGTCAATTTTCTTTTATATCAAACAGGTTGTTAAGTGCTCGTGTTGTTATGAGCTGGGTATCTTGAATTGGGTTAACTTTCTCTTATATGAATCGGGTCGTGGAGTGGTGACTGTTTTTTGTATTGGACCTACTTATATATTGGTTTCTGTACATTTACGTTGTGTATGTTGAGAACTTGTTGATACTTTATATGTTAGCTGAGGCGTGGTTTCTTTTGTATAGAATGCCTAAGTTTGACTCTTATTATAGTAATTTTTAAACTGGGTTTGTGCAAATTTTAACAGTTATGATCTGGGTCTCATCCGAACTGGTTTACATGCAATTAGCTTATTCATATGGATGTATTTGGGCTGGGAGGAGGGAATTTCACAATGATTGCTACTGTGCTTGCTGATTGTGTTGAGTTTAAAGTATTTTTTTAAATTGCCGTCGAGGTTTGTTACTTTGTTGTCATTGTCTATTATTATTGAATAGTTGGTGTAAATTAGAGAATCGGATTTTGGTTGTTTATGTTGTTGGTCTTATCTCATCTAAATGGTCATGTAATGTTCGTTTATGTGTGTTTAGTGGAAAATAAATTGTATTTAATCTAGAATATCTTGTTTGAGCTGTTCTGAGTATTTGTGATATGGTTTTTGTTACTTTTTGCAATTATGATCTGGCTATCATCCAATTTTGTTACTTGTATTAAGTTATGGGGTATTGGATTGACGTGCAGAGAAGTGTGTGTATGTGTGTTTGGAGGGGTGGGGGTGGGGAGGGGGTTGAAGAAGTTTGTTGATGATTGCTACTGTGGGTGCTGTTGAGGATTGGTGTAAGTGTATTTTACTTTAGGTGTTAATTTGATAATTGAATTCATTATCTTGGTATCTAAGATGTGGATCTCATCTAAATTCGCCATTTAAACGTTGTTTATGCGTGTTTATTCATTTAGATGGGGTTATAGTTGCAAATTTGATGATGTTTGCTAATGGATCTGCCGAAATATGTTGAATTTGAAGGTTTTGTCTGTAGCTGCTTTTGGTCTAAAATCTTTGACGGGTGTCAGCGGTCCACATAATACTGTTTATGAGCTGGGTTTTGTGTTAATTTTGTTGTTATAAAATGTGTTTGTATGGAAGATTGTTCTGACGCGCTGGTATATTGGCAATAGAGTCTGATATTATTCTTTTGCATATTTCTGATCTGAGTATTACCTATAAGTTATCGGAAACGAGTTATACATGTGTTTTAACTTTGGTGGAGAAATGAGGGATCTCTC